>CM046839.1:24574216-24964216 GCA_025618425.1 Heliocidaris tuberculata
CGTTAAAACAACTTAACACATCCAACCAAACTCTAGTAATCTCGCGGCCGAACGGAGCGAACGGGCCCGCCGGCCCGTCCCCGGCAACGGCGGGGATGCATGTCCCCACTACCAGTGGCGGCACCAGGATTTTTAAAGTGGGGGGGGGGGGGGGGGGCAATGGGGGGCAAAAGAAAATGTTGAGGGGGGGGGGGCAAGGGCGGACAAAAAAAAATTTGACACTTTTTGTAGTGAAAATGTACAGAATATTCGGCTATAAACCTACCCAGATATGAGGACATTTTGAGCATCTAGCTGAACTGCCCGATTATAAAGAGGTGTTAGTTATATACTGCGAGTGAGCGAAGCGAGCGAGCAAAATTTTGACATTTTTCGTAGTAAAAATGTACAGAAATTACATATTCGGCTATAAAACTACCCCAATATGAGGAAATTTGATCATCTCACGGCCTGATTATGTGGTGGGAGTTATAGGCCTGTATTGCGAGCGAGCGAAGCGAGCGAGCAAAAATTTTGACACTATTATAGTGGAAATGTACAGAAATTATTCAGCTATAAAAACTACCCAAATATGAGGATATTTACACGAGCTGAGCGAACAAATTTGCCACATGCCCCCCCCCCCCCACCTTGATGCCGCCACTGCTTTCCAAGTTTCCGTTTTCTTTCTTTTTCCTTCTTTTCTCCATTCCTTTTTCACTTTTTTCTTTCCTTCTTTTCTTTTTTCATTTTCCACCCTTTTATTTTTTTTCACTCCGAAAATTATTGGGGCGGCAACTGGGGGGCAAAGCTTCTGACTGGGGGGGGGGGCAAATGCCCCCCATGCCCCCCCCCCCCCTTGGTGCCGCCACTGCCCACTACTTAATCAACTGCACTAGCGCCGAAAGTTTTTATCAATTAACCTGCAGCAGAGCTGCATTTATATATTTGGGCCAAGCAAAAATTATTTACCTATATGGATACTTGTGCTTTGGTATTGTCTAGAATGACGAGTTGCCTCGAATGAGTGACTTGAAGTTGAATGATGCCGCGTGCAGCGTGCCCCCTCGAGGGTTGCAAGCATAGTTGCAAGACAGCGTACGTACGATCAAAAGTCGCATGCATAAACCTATGCGTGCCGCGCCGCATATCTGATCTGGAATGGCAGTACAGTACTTAGGCCTACTTTGCGACGGAGAATGAAACAATGGGTAATGAATAGGGCCTACGCAGTATCTTGCATGATCAGGTCGGCAGAATTTCTTGGGGGGGAAAAAAAGAAAGAAAAAAAACGCCAAGAAAGACGGCGCCAAGTAAAAAAAAAAAAAAAAAAAAAAAAAAAAAAAAAAAAAAAAAAAAAAAAAAAAACCGCGCCAAAAAGGGGGGGTCCGGACCCCCGCGACCCCCCCCCTGGATCCGCCTATGCAACAGCCAATCAAAATCAAGGTTTCCATGGGAGTTACCATTGATGGCAAAGTTACCGTTAATGGTAAGTTTTATGCAACGGGGCCCTGATCTAGATCTAGACTCCTACTCTGTGGTCTAAGTCTAGATTTTCTGGATCTAGATCTAGATTTAGTCTAACGTACATGTAGATCTAAATCGTAACAGTTAGACATAGTCCTAGACACTAGAGTCTAGGGCAAAGCACATTACTAGCCTAATGGAAGAAAGCAGCCCTGGTCAGTGATTGAATTATGAATGGGGGGGGGGGGTCCTGGTTTAGTTAGTCTTTACTCTAGTTCTGCCCGATTCAACTCATTGTAATGTTAAAATGATATTACATGTAGATTTAGAATTAAAAGAACTAGAAATTTAATTCGTCACTGAAGACGAATTAGGTGGTCTGTCTGTCATTGTGGCAAATTGCTTTGTCAGATGTGATAATATTTCTGCAAGATTATAATCATAATGTTGACGACAATGATGATAAGATGGTCATATAAGTGATGACAATGACGATAATGATATATTGATAACGATGATCATAATGACAATAATGATGACAATAACCACGATAACCTAAGTGGCATAGCGCCCCTTCAGCAGTCAGACCCAACTCCGGAAAACCGAGCACAGGTATATACTCCGAAAACGGCGTATGAATATAGAGCCCTCATTGTTCAGTGCAAGGCAGTGTGTACAAAAGGCATGGGGAAAATCTTGCAAAGTCAACCAGCCACCGATATATAATTTTTTTTTAGTAATGCTGCGTGCCAATTATCTTCAAAATCCTTGAATGATTCGTCATATGAAATGACTTTCAAATGACAAACGTTTGAAATAAATATATCCACAGCATTATTATTGAGAAATATATTATCAACAGCAGGTCGACATTGCACGATTTTCCCCATGTCTTTTGTACACACTGTCTCGCACTGAACGATGAGGGCTCTATATTCATCTTGCTCCATACGCCGTTTTCGGAGTATATACCTGTGCTCGGTTTTCCGGAGTTGGGTCTGACTGTTCAGGTTCAATTTTATGGGCGATTTTTCGAAAAGTGCTTGAAATGGCATGAAACGTCTGCAAAATGAATTTGGGAGGATTTGGATCATTTCTAAATTTTGCGCGCGCACGGACGCGCGGACGTACGCGTACGTGCGCGTTTAACGAAATGACCTTGACTGGAATGACAGTGACCTTAACCATGCCAAATATGAAAGAGAAATGACATTTCGTTATGAACATATGACCATAAGTTGATTTTCACAAAATGGCGCCTGGATGACGTCACAATAACCTGATGACCTTGAAAAAGATGTGGGAACTTGACCTTATTAGGACTGATGACTGACGAAAATATGAAGAAAATTGACTGAGCCGATTTGGAGAAATCGGGATAACGAACTGGACGATTTGATATTGCAGGACATGTGGGAGATTATCCCCTTAGCTTTAATACACGACAGGGAATGAGATTGTACACAAACTACTGCACACTACTTTCCAATAGACATAACACGCAAAATTAGGCAGTTTATTACATTGTTTGTGATGGTATATGTTATAATAGTCGAAGAAGATGGTAGAATGAAAGGCAACAAAAAAAAAAAAAAAAAAAAAAAAAAATGGACCCACCGGGAATCGAACCGGGGTCGCCGGAATGGGAGGCAAGTGCTTTACCAATGGACCAAAATATTTCCAATAGAGATAACACGTAAACGAAATACGGGATTCTGAAATCACATTTTGTAGTTAAAAAATGGGCATGATCCCGACATCTGATCAAAAATTGGAGGGCACACTGGTGAAAGCTTATAGTCTCAGCTATAACATACTAAAATTTGGAAGAAAATCGAGCAGAAATTATAGAGATACTGCTCAAAGAAGACGGGAATGTAGAATCAAGATTTGAGAAAAAGTCGTCTCCCATAGAGAATACACGCAAAATGTGAAAAATTGACATGCCTCCTTTAATCGCAAAAATACGCCATGATGCCTTTGTCAAAATGAAAAATCGTGGGGACTGATCTTGTAGAGAATTGTCTCAGCTACAACTTATCAAAATTTGGAAGAAAATCGACAACCTATTACTGAAATATTGTCAAATGAATACAAAAATTATGACGTCATTTTTTCAAAATCAAATTTTTGAGTTCATAGGCAAATATGATGACGTCACAACATTTTTTTGGCCAAAATTTTGCATGAATTCAGATTTACATCTTACAGGCTTTCAGAATATTTAATAAAATTTGGGGGTCACCAGCCATTCTGACGAGCTATGGCGGATTCTAGATGTTTTTAGCACTTTTTACATTATATTCCCGATTGACGCGAGCGCGGATTTTAAAGTTTGACGCGCGCGTGTGGCCTTATGGAAAGTCGGGAATGACTGTAAATAGTTGAAATTGTCAAGAATAGTATAAGGAATACATACCATGCGAAAAAACTGCGTTTTTAAGTTCTGTAGGAGCTGTGCACGCGCATAACGCGCGCGCGGACGTGCACGGACGGAAAATTTTGAAATGCTTAAAATGTCCTGAACCGTACTCCAATTTGATTAAAAAGTAATTTTGAGCATTTTTAAATTTTGACGCGCGCGTACGTGCGCGTCATGATGCGTGCGCGGATTTTGTTGACATTTTATGTTGACCCTTGACTTGAAGTTAATGTATGTCAAATATGGTTCATTTTTGATGACTTGTTATGAAGATATGATTGATAATGTCATTTCACAAAATGGCGCCTGGATGACGTCATGATGACCTGATGACCTTGGAAAGTTTCGTGTGACATCTTCGTTATAAGCTTGATAACTGGTATGAAAATCCCGGAAATTGATCTTGTCAATTTTGAGATATCGTGCGCACAAAATTTTGAGGATAAAAATAATAAATAAAATTCTGACGAAATTAATAGGTGATCTGTCTACGACAGACCACCTAATAGACCTCTATAGCGATGTTAACTTTTAGCCAATGAAACTAAAAGTTAAAGTTTGATTGAATTTGAAAACAAACTTTAAGAGAAGTCAGGGCATGCATGTTTTGGTTTTTTTTTTTTTGTGTGTGTGTGTGTTTTTTTGTTTTTTTTTTGGTTCTTTTTTTACTTAGTGTAGTAGGGAAGGAAATCAAAATCAAGGCCCCGTTGCATAAAACTTACCATTAACGGTAACTTTGCCATCAACGGTAACTCCCATGGAAACTTTGATTTTGATTGGCTGTTGAGTGATATTACCATGGTAGTTACCATTGATATCAGAGTTACTATTAACGGTAAGTTTTATGCAACGGGGCCCAAATGGGCTAGTCATTTTCATTTTTAGGCAGGACCAAACAAATTGCTGAAAGGTAATAAAGAGTATCACTATCAATTATCATTTTCAATTTTTTTAATTTTTTTTTTCTTCAGATGGACATGAAAGGAAGAATATGCAGACCTACCAAGTGTTTTGTTCTACATGTATCTACCCATCAACGCATGGCTGAACGTACTACTACCACTAACTATTGAAGATGGCGGATGAAATGCAATGTAAATCTACTAGGATGCCACTTTATTTTCATTTCCCTGATTGCATGACAGGTATGGTAGTTCTAGATCTAGAGCTCTAATCTTGGAAATCAATTAAAGTGGCAGCTCCATGGTTATTTCAATGGGAATGTTACGATCCAGTTGAGGAGTTACAGATTTTAAAGATGGAATGATAGATTGAGCTAATACTTATAGTGTCAAGGATAGATGTATGTTATCCGAAGTATATAATAAATATAAGAGGGTTTTATGGGATCTAAAATGTGTTGACAAGTAAATACATTAGGTTAGTTCCTTTGAGAGTGTTCTTCAACACTTTTCAATAATACGTGTACACAAACAATAGCAAGTAGAATATCAAATGAAAAAAATGATGTACTTAAATTTATTTTGAAATATTTCTGAAGAAAGACATTACAATTTCAGATAGAATCTGTGAAAGGAATCTATGTCTTACTTGTATTCTCTTTGAGAATCAATGAGGCCAGCATGAATGGAGTATAAATACTTATTATGTGATGTATGAACTATTTTATTTTTCCAGCATGATGCTTCTCTTCTTCAGTAACAATAGATGCTGAAGGCATATCCCACTTTGAGTAAAGACAATTCAGAGAAGAAGAAAGAACTACCGACTTGCTGAAGTTAAGAGAGGTAGGCTCAGCTGTATGAATAAGTTTCTTTGTATACACTCACACAACTGAGGTACAAAAGGTGTCCTTGGTTCATTCACAAAGATAGAATTTGTTAAAAGGGAGGGGGGGGCACAAATCTCAGAAGAAGAAGAAGAAGAAGAAGAAAAAGAAGAAAAAAAGGGTTGTCAGATTTTTTTGGTCCAGTTTTCCTGCAAAATTCTCTGACAAGCAAAAAAAAAAGAAAAGAAAAAAAAGAAGGTTATTAGTTCAAAGGGGGGGGGGGGCACAATTTTAAAAGGAGAGGCCACAATGTACACTGCTCTTTGAAAAGGGAGTAGGCCAGAAGTACCCCCCCCCCCCCCCCACACAATCTGCGACTGTGTTCAATGATTGCATACCATGTGATTTCAACGTGATTTATTCCATTCTTTTCTCATTTCATTCAACAGACATGCATGGAGTTCAACTTGACCTCTTCAGCTTTAATGGCGGCTACAACAGATCAAATCATTCGTATTGCAATCCGGAGAGTCTGAAGTTATTGTAACAAGCACATTTAAGGCAAAAGGATACTGCATCTAAAGCTTTTCACATGTGGCACCTTCACCCGCCCCTCCACATGTCACTTTATAAATTCTAATACAGCCCATTCTTTCATGTAGATGTATTTAGCTCATTAGGCCTATTGAGTTGAAGGTTTCCTCTTCGAGAATTTCGAGATGGCCTAGGGACATTGCCTGGCCCCTAATGTTTATGATAATAATGATAATAATGATAAGAGTAATAGAACAGGGCCCTCTTGCATAAAAAGTTGCGATTAAACGCAACTCAAAAAATTAAATGCAACTTGATTTTCAACCAATAAGGATCCCGTGTTTTGGACTTGCGTTTCATTTTTTGAGTTGTGTTTAATCGCAACTTTTTATGCAAGAGCGCCCAGTTCTTATATTTCTTATAATATCATTGAAAAACGTCTCAATGCACTGAGGAAAGGGTGAGAAAGAGAAACAAGTAGGAAACCTGCCGGAAATGTTATCAATTGAATGAGTATGTTTTTAGTGCAGATTTGAATTGCCCTTCTGTATTAGCTTGTCTTACATTACTGAAGTGATTGCCAGGCCCAATGAGGTTATGCTTTGATCCACTGTGCATCTCAACAAATGTAAAAAAAAAAATAATTCAATGAACTGATCTTATATCTGATGATTGAACTTATCATTTTGGGAAAGTCTGTACTATCAAATACTGTTTATATGATATAAAACTATTTTAAATGTCAAAAACAATCAGTATTGTGAAATTGAAAAAACAGGTTAGTTCATCTAGAGAGATTTACATGTATATAGAGAAAATTAACATAACCATCTTTCATTTTCAAGTCAAATATGTACATTAGTTGGTCATTGTTTCAATGGAGACTTTGTGGTTTTGGAGTTAGGGCACTAGTGTAGCTTGGGGGGGGGGGCAGAAAAGGTTATCAGGTTCATTAAAAATTCTCTGCGGTGGATTTCGGGAGGGGGTAACCCCAGCCCGTGCCCCCCCCCCCTTTTGAAAGAACAGTGTACATTGTGCCCCCCTTTTTTTTATTGTGCCCCCTTTTATAACTTTTTTTTGGTGTGTGTTTGTCGGAGAATTATGGAGGAAAACTGGACCCCATGAAATCATGAAATGAACACCCCCTCCCCCCCCCCCCCCACCACTGAGCGACTTTTGGAGGGCTTGCAACAGGAAAAAAAATACGAATCTCCCTTCAAGCAGTTGACAGCCCTGCATTTGTGTGCCCCCCTTAGAAAATCCTGCATATTGCACTGAGTTAGGGTAAATTTGCTATGAAAAATCCTGATGATTTCATCAGGGTTTTCAAGTATTCTATGTTGCATAAATCATCATTTTATAAACTCCCCGAAATAAAACAGGAACCTATAATGTGTTGAAAAATTCCAAATAAATCAACAATTGCAATAAGATTTAAAGATGTAATACTTCCATGTAGCAGGTGAAGTCATTTGATTTTAATAATTCAGTTGTGATGAAAATGTACTCTTTGTTAGTAATATAAAGTATATGTTTGAAGTTTTTGTGTAGGGCATCATATGAGTTATTTCTATAAAAGTTTAGAACAATACTTATAGGGCCCTTTGATATTAGTAGAACAAATACATTATAAATAAACGTTGTGTTAAAAATAGTGGATGATGGAATACACATTGAAAAAATGACACAGATGCAAGAAAAAGATGCAAAAAGCATAAGGTAAAACAATCGGTTTGTGATCGCAGATAACATGTAAAGAAATAATCAAGCAGAAGGTGAGCAAATCTGTTTTAGATCGACTGGGCATCATAATTGCACATTTCATCACATAAACTTTAAACATGGTGAATTACATTATTGTGAGAAGCTATATGTAATTAAAATTGGTTTTATGAACATTCAACTAGCAGTAATCCAATAGTACATGTATTTCTTTTTTTTTCTTTTTTTTCAATGAATCAAATCTGCAGATAGAGTGATGAAACAGGACGTGAGGGAGAAATAGAGGGTGAGAGAGAAAGAGAGAGCGAGTTAAAGCGATAATGAGAGAGATAACTTGTGAGATGATATGATGAGAAAGGCAACGATGTGAGATAGTGAGAGAAATGGGAAGAAAAGGGGGAAAACAAAGTTTCCAATATCTCTGCCCCCCCCCCCCCCCCCCGCCTTGCCGCATGAGTTAGTGATTCTTTTTGAGAGGGGGAGAGAGAGAGAGCTGGTAAGTCTGGCCCTGGGGGGTGGGGGCCGGGAGTTCAATTCCAAGTTTGCTTTAAAGAAAAAAATGAACGACAAAAAAAGAAAAATAATTATACAGTATATATATTTTAATTACTGTCAGAAGTTCGCACATATGGATTCGTTTCTTGTGACACAGCTTAACCAAGTTTGATTTCATATTTATTTTTCAACAGTGAATTGAAGTACGGCACGTAGCTTCTCACTGTTTATTCCTTTCATTGTATTGTTGATTATTATAATTATATTAAAAATGGAAGGCACTGATTCGCCATTGCTGGTAAGTTGTCAAAATCCATATCATGAACACATTAACATACATGAATAAATTAAGTGTACTTGACCTCTCTCAATGCGCATGCTCGACGCTGACCCGCGTTTTTGTTTTTGTTGCGTGAAGAGCATGTATGGATGTTGGGAGCATCTTAAGAAATGAATAATTCATAGTATGTTAATGGGGGCTTCGGGCGCGTTCAAATCGTGTTCAAATGTCTCTGACAAAATGGCGGAGCTTTAGGGGCCTGGGGAGCGTTTCATGAAGGGAAGTTGTCGGATATTTTATCCGACAACTGTTATAAGCTACTGAAATCCTTGCATCTGATTGGCTGAGAGCAAAATTGTCGGATAAAATATCTGACAAGTCCTTTCATGAAACGCCCCCTGGTCCTTACCAGGGGGCGGGGGCTGGCGGCGACCATAACATGCGCAGTGGAAAACTGCGCCTCTATACGATGTTTTTCTAATCGGTCGAGATATGTGTTTGAAAGGTCCGTAGGCTATACGATGAAAATTTTATACGACGTTTCTTTATCGAGTTTCGGTACAAACGTTTTGTGTCTGAACAGGGGGTAAGTCATTGTAACTATTGCAATGTACACAAACATTTTTTTTTTTTTTTACAGGCGAATCTCCCCCTGTTCAGACACAAAACGTTTATACCGAAACTCGATAAAGAAACGTCATATAAAATTTTCATCGTATAGCCTACGGACCGTTGAGACACATATCTCGACCGATTAGAAAAACATCGTATAGATGCGCAGTTTTCCACTGCGCATGTTATGGTCGCCGCCAGCCCCCGCCCCCTGGTAAGGACACCTTTCGCGCGCGCTCACGTTAAGCCCCGCCCAGTTATACCGTGCTATGGTCGCCATACGTTCAGACACACACGGAAAGGTGATTCGTTATCGAGTTCTAATTCGAAACGATGCTCTGACCCCAGTTTCATTATACGACGTTTTGTTATACGACGTTTCGTTAGTCAGCGTTCAGACACATAAATCCACAAAAATTCATCGTATAGCTATACCGTTTTGGTATAAATTTTTTGTGTCTGAACACCCCGCTAAACACGTAGCAAGGCGGTCCGAGAAATTCTGAACCCATGTCCATTACAAAGAGAAAAATAAATAAAATTCCTTCACCGACAGCTTCAGGGTATATAACAATAAGTGAAAAGGGCAGGTTGTAGCTTTTCAAACTGAAAACATTTGAAAACCAACAGTCAATAATTAACATTCTGACAATCAAGTTCCTTTACGTAATAGACCGCTTCGGTAATGTATGCAAATTTTATACATACCTTTCAAACAAAGGTTGTTCTTGACAACCTGAAAGCTTGCCGGACATAGCAACAAGTAATGTATGCAAACTGGATTCCAAGCACTGAGGCTCATTATGAAAAGCAGGTTAATGGAATAGCTCGTCACTACGTGCTCAGAGAAGAAGTGTGCATAAATTTGTATACATTACAGAACCGGTCTATTACGTTCACACGATGGGAGCTAAACCAAAGAGTTTAAATACGAAGAGCGCTCAGTCCCGAAATAAAGCACGCGTATATATTGTGGTACATGTCGATCGGCCGTTGTTGTTATTTGTTTTTATTTGGCAATTAGTCAAAACTGACTATTTTTGCCACAAATATTATTTTTAAAATTCCAACAATTTTTTTGTCTTTCAGAAGGTACATTGTATTTTTATTAAAACTGTATTTACGTAAAATAAGAAAAGGAAATCATATTGCTCATCGCAAAATCATTGAAAGATACCATCCAGCCAAGCGGACACTTGGGCACTTTTCCCACCTTTTCAAAGATGCCGTCTTACCAATCCTCGAATTACGTCTCTTGGATTTTCGGCCAAAGGAGATTTGCCCTAGGTCACTCAGGCATAGGGTGGGGGTGTCAGAGATCGAATGGCTATGGGGGTGATATGACCGGTAGTTTTGTATTAATTTGGTACATTCAATTAACATTATGATAAGGCAAAAAAATGAGGCTACAGTAATGAAAAAGAGCAACGATTGGTTAGTTATTTTCAAGTATGTTAATAGTCTATACTTATATGTAGGTTAGCTTTACATAATGCTTAGGTCATACTAAGTACAACCAAATTAAGGAGACAAGATGAGCCTATATATTAGCTCTTTATCTGATATATATATATACATATATACACACACAAACATATTTCTTTTATATATATATATATATATATATATATATATACATTTATATATATTTTTTTTTTCTTACCCTTTCCCTTTTTTTTCTTTCTTTTTTCATTTATTTATTTACACAGTTACGTTCAACTGCTTGCTTGCTACAGGGAAAGAAGTAGCGTCAGACAGGGAACTGGATTTCCCTAGACTTCCCTGTAAGACCTCAAAGTCCTACTCCTCTCCCCGGAGACAGAGCTTGTCAGTCGAAGGAAGAGAAGAGAAAATACAAAAACAAAACTAAACTAAACTAAACAAAACAGAAACGGGGGGAAATTTAGAAGCACTTATACATAGTCATATCATATTCAATTTGTATTTACATTTTCTTAGGTTAGGTTAAAAAAAAGAAAAAAAAGGGGGGGGGGTCTTAAATAGGGCCTTTCCTCTTATTTTTTGTGTAAGCGTTTCGTTCTTAGAACGAAACGAACGATTGCTGTTTGTATGTCTATGCTAGTACTTTTCACAACATTGCTCTTTCAGTTATAAATTGCGGGCATTCCATGAGGAAATGGTTGACTGTTTCTATTCCATCACATGCATTACAAAAACCTGTAGGGTGAATATTCAATCTTAACAGGTCAATGTTTAATCCAACAACACCAAGGCGAAGTCTGTGGAGGATGCTTTCACCAAGTCTATTGAGGCTACATTGATATAGGCAGTTCACTCTGGATTGTATCTGTTTTAGCATACAGTAGGTATCAGTCCATCTGTTTTGCCACTCCTGTAAATATTTTCTAGCAATCAAATGTTTAAACTTCATCCAAAGACAGTTTACTGTATATTTCAATATTCTTTCCTAATGCTGATTTGGCGTGAAAATCTGCAATTTCATTGCCACTTATACCACAGTGACTTGGGATCCACTCTAGACTAATGTCTTTACCCTGGTATCTAAGTTTTGTACCTGACGTTAATATTCCTGTTACGAAAGGAATTTCTTTCTGATTCTGTATGGCTACTAGAGCACTAAGTGAATCGCAAAAAATGACCACTCCAACATACACATTGATATTTTCTAACCAGTTCAGGGCAAGAGCTATTGCAGCCAATTCTGTTCTGAAGGATGAAGTGTGATCACTTAATCGTTTTGATTGATGGTAGGACCATGCACAAGCAGGTACATAAAATGAAGCAGCAGATGTGCCTATGTTGGGTATTTTAGACCCATCTGTATATATATGCAGTTGAGTTGACCATTTTGTATTTATCAACTCAAGGCTCCTTTGGTAGGTTTTCGTACTTTTTAACTTCTCTACTAAGTTCTATTGAGACCTTTGGTGTTTTAAATAACCACGGTGGAAAATTGTCTTGATTGTATAATTCAGTAGAATTATACAATATCTTTTCCGTTCTACATGCAAAGGGCTTATTGTTTGTTTGGAATTTCGATAGTTCAAATTGCCAACATGGTTTCACATCTAGTGCAACAGGGTGGTTTTTATGCATTTCAATCTTTTGTCTAAAATTATTTGATAACATTCGTCTTCTTAATTCGAGTGGCATTTCGCCCAATTCAACTTGAAGTGCCGCTAAAGAAGTAAGAGGAAGGGCCCCTGCACATATCCTTAGAGCTTATATCTTCAATATGAAGTTGCCATGTGAGCCTTTGGTCGAAAATCACTCCTAAAAATCGTTTAAAAGGTTGAAAGGTAAGGTCATCATTTTGCAATTTGAGTATTGGATATGTTATTTTCGATCTCTTTTTGAATAGGACTGGAGTTGACTTGTTCTGTGACAAGCGGAAGCCCCACTTTACAAACCAATCACTCAAAGTGTTAACATAATTTTGCAATTTGGATGATATTGATTCTAAGTTATTACCAGATATCCATATGGCACAGTCGTCGGCGTAAATGGAAGTGCCAATTGACTGTTCTGTAGGTATATCACTTTCCATTATGTTAAATAATATGGGACTTAACACACTCCCTTGCAGTAGCCAAGGGCGGATCCAGGTTTAAAAAAAAAAGGGGGGGGGGAGGTCCAAAGGGTGAGAAGTTATCATTCTGGCAAACGCAAGCGCCGAAGGCGCTAAGCGCCTCTATAGGCATATATATATATATATATATATATATAATATATATTTGTGAGAAATGAAAATGAGAGAATAATGGTTGCGTAGCTTAAATCAAAGTTCCCCAGAGCTGTCCTCCCTTTTTTGAATTTTTACAAAGGTTGAAAAAATGTCTCCGCCGGGAATCGAACCCGGGTCGTTGGCTTAGAACGCCAATGCCTTAACCACTAGACCACAATTATAATTATTTCCACGAGAGTTGCCAAAGCTGTTGTATATGTTATTTCCTTACAATTGTTTATAATGATTATTATTCTAATGTATACATGTATCTCAAAGCATTCGCTTGGATCCAGCTGAGGCAGTGCGGCTTGTCTTTGTTCAAAACTCACCTGCCCCCGACAAAGGAATTAATTAATAAGGTTGAAGATTTGTCAATCTGTCGGTCATTTGAATCTGGTGTCGCCGAAATTACTGGCCCGTCTCCGTGGTCTAGTGGTTAAGGCATTGGCGTTCTAAGCCAACGACCCGGGTTCGATTCCCGGCGGAGACATTTTTTCAACCTTTGCAAAAATTCAAAAAAGGGAGGACAGCTCTGGGGAACTTTGATTTAAGCTACGCAACCATTATTCTCTCATTTTCATTTCTCATAATTATAATTATTTCCACGAGAGTTGCCAAAGCTGTTGTATATGTTATTTCCTTACAATTATATATATATATATATATATATATATTGCCTGTTTGACTATTTTAATGTTGAAATATAGTTGGGCGCGCGGAGCGCGCCACAAAAATTTGATAATACGAGCCTGAAAATGTCTTAGTTTGTACTGAAATTACATTTAATCTATTAATATTACATGGAATTATTGTTTATTTGAGATGGAAAATACATATATAATGATTGCAAATTACCATCTTTTATCAAAAAGTGCGGGTATATTTGTACAGGCCACCCCCCCCCCCCCCCGTACATCAGAACTGGGAGGGGTTAATGCATACCCCCATCCCCTCCGGGATTTGCGCCATTGGACTGTATTAATATATATATGTATATATATATTTTTTTAAAGTTTTCCCAGATTTTCCAGTCTGCATTGCTGTGCAGGACCTCAGATGGCATGTGGCATCAACACCAACAGTCCAGTGAGACAAATAAGAATAAAATCTGGAGATTTATTACTTGAGATTGGTTCTTCAATGTTGAAGTACTATGTTGATAACCTAGGAATTAGGTGTGCGCATGCTGTACAAACACACTTAGTAAATTTTAGTGATACATGTACACATTTTACAGCAATGAAGAATTATTCACTAAATATCATCTATATTATCTCCTCCCATCCCTGAGATAACAATTCGCAAGTGTTTACATCATCACGAGTTATAAATCACAAATCACAAAAGAACACAAAAAAGGGAAAGTTCCTTAGATTCAGGAGTTCACAATCAAGGCCGATCAACAACAGTACCAATACCAGTTTTGCTGAAAATTCACAGGATTTAACAATCAACCACAGCATCTACTCATTAGGCAAAATAAATAAGTTTTGTATCACAAAACTAGTCATGGTGCAATGTATCAGATTCAAGCGTTCCCAATCAACAACAAGAAAAAATATATCAAAAGTCCTCGGAGAAAACAAACCTCCTCCCCCCCCCCCCCGAGCACCTGTCATTTCCTTTGAATTTCGTGACTTTGACCTTTTTGTTGACTCTGACAGACCTTTGACCTTTTGTGTGACTTTAAGTCTTGACCTTTACAACTTTAAACTTTATATGGACACACGAAGTTCACTTCTTGCGATGTACAACCATAGGGTAGGTGTAGGGAATACCAGACCCTTAAGCACGTTTGCATAATTTGCATAAACATGAACACAGACACACACTAGTAAGGTTTACCAATGCTTTCAGCAACCCTTTTTATTTCTCAGGGTACCGAAATAATGACAAAAATTTGTTTACCTAATGAAATAATCTCCTTAATGACGTCATAGGTAAATGGTCCATTGTTCCCTACCCATGAAAGTAATACGAGACCGCTACATTTTCAACCGAAATCTCAAATATTTGTTGAGGAAAATGATATTTCGTTGGAAATGTAAATACCAATAAAGAATTGTTTTTTGGAGAGTATGTTTTGGTTTCATCAAAATCTGTTGCAATTTTAACCAAAAATTTTATAGCATTTATCATCGGATAAATTTAATTTCCATTTAAACGGCATTCAACATGTTCAATGTGCCGTTACTTTTGCCTGATGTGTTTATTATGTGTTTAGTTCAGATTTACAATGTATTACTACTAGTATATCAGTGACAAAGCCCTCTGCCTATATTAGATGCATGCGATGCCGTGTGACCCCACCCCGGTTTTCTTTTTATTTTACGCCAGCAAAACTTGATGGCATGTCATTCCCACAATTATTTTAAAATCTGTGGAATCAATATTTCTTATCATTAATAATCCGTCTTATCTCCATTCCCCATTCAAATCAATGTAAATTTTCACTCCGTTTTTTATTAAAAAAACACACACACAAACGCGGTGATACCACTTCAAAATGAATTTTTTTTTATTGTACTTGCACTCTCAAAGTTCTTATTGAAATTTATGGATGGAGAGAAAATGTGTAGTGTACAACTTTAATTTAAGTTCAATATTGTGTGTTAGGCCTACGCCTTAAATTGGGTACATACCATCATCAGGGCAGCATTTCCTCTTCTTTGTGGAGGTGATTCCAAAATCCAGGAGGGTGCATGGGCCTTTGGCATTTTTTTCTCTTTTTTTTTGGAAGCCATGCTGCAATTTAAACATGAATGCAAGTTTGCAGGACTAGAGTAGATTCAGCCCATGTCCTGTTGTTGCATATTTATTTATATAGATTATAAAAACATTTTTATTAAAAAAAAAACATATTTTACAAAAGATCTAAATATTAAGAAGATGTAAAAAAAAAAAGAAGATATTTTCAAAATTAGGCTAGTATGTCATTTCCATCTCTTTGTTTGCAATTAGGTAGGGCCGTAGGGGCCTGGGGTATAATCAATAAACACATGAGATGCCGGGTATTCCGTGCACTATTATAAGCTGGGACTAAGTCCATACTAAGGCTTAAGCTGGAATTTTAGTCCCTGCTTTTATGGAATGCCATAGCTGCATCACTTTAAAATTAATGTCAATGCAACATTAGTTTTGTTTGTGCATTTCGTTGCTGAATTTGTATGATTTATACACAGAACATGATGGAACAACGAATGGCATTCCATAAAAGTATGTACTAGGACTAAGTCTTTGTTAGTCCAGGCCATGGTCCAGGCTTAACTTAGTCTGTGCTATTGGAATAGTACTAGGTCTATATGGTCTGATTGGCAGTGGCGGCACCACGATTTTTAAAGTGGGGGGGGGGGGGCAAATGGGGGGCAAAAGAAAATGTTGGGGGGCAAGGGCGGACAAAAAAACTTTTGACACTTTTTGTAGTGAAAATGTACAGAATATTCGGCTATAAACCTACCCAGATATGAGGACATTTTGAGCATCTAGCTGAACTGCCCGATTATAAAGAGGTGTTAGTTATATACTGCGAGCGAGCGAAGCGAGCGAGCAAAAAATTTGACATTTTTCGTAGTAAAAATGTACAGAAATTACATATTCGGCTATAAAACTACCCCAATATGCATGAGGACATTTGAGCATCTTGCTGCCCGATTATGAGGTGGTAGTTATTTATTGCGAACACTTTTTGTCGTGAAAATGACAGAAATTATATTCGGCTATGAAACTACCCAGATATGAGGACATTTGAGCATCTTGCTGCCTGATAATAAGGTGGTAGTTATACATTGCGAACGGGCAAAAATTTTGAAACTTTTTGTGGTGAAAATGTACAGAAATGATTATTTGGCTATAAAACTACCCCAATATGAGGACATTTGATCATCTCGCGGCCTGATTATGTGGTGGGAGTTATAGGCCTGTATTGCGAGCGAGCGAAGCGAGCGAGCAAAAATTTTGACACTATTATAGTGGAAATGTACAGAAATTATTCGGCTATAAAACTACCCAAATATGAGGATATTTACACAAGCTGAGCGAACAAATTTGCCCCATGCCCCCCCCCCCCCCACCTTGATGCCGCCACTGCTTTCCAAGTTTCCGTTTTCTTTCTTTTTCCTTCTTTTCTCCATTCCTTTTTCACTTTTTTTCTTTCCTTTTCTTTTCTTTTTCATTTTCCACCCTTTTATTTTTTTCACTCCGAAAATTATTGGGGGGGCAACTGGGGGGGCAAAGCTTCTGACTGGGGGGGTGGGGGGGGTGGGCAAATGCCCCCCATGCCCCCCCCCCCCTTGGTGCCGCCACTGCTGATGGTCTCTAATGTCTCTAATTAATGATGGAGGGTCTGAAAGGCAATCAGTAAACACCCAGGGCTGCGTTTATTATAAGTTTCACGGTATTCTTGGCACGAAGCAGACGACGACAGACGAGTGTTTGTTCAGTGATAAACAGATCCAGTCACAGCAGAGCCCACCCTAACTGCGACAGCCGCCGCACGCAGTGCGGCGCCCACCCGTGAGTTGAGTAAGTAGTGGGGGCATGCTTTCCCTTCGCGGCCGAACGGAGCAAACGGGCCCCGCCCTGCATGCGCCCCGGCCACGGCGGGGATGCATGTCCCCACTACTTAATCAACTGCACTAGCGCCGAAAGTTTTTATCAATTAATCTGCAGCAGAGCTGCATTTATATATTTGGGCCAAGCAAAAATTATTTACCTATATGGATACTTGTACTTTGGTATTGTCTAGAATGACGAGTTTTTTTGTTTTTTTAATTATGTGTTTATTAAGAAATCAACTCATAACATATACAAACTTTCCAAGGATATACAAATGTTGTGTTACAAAAAAATCAATGACAAATTAAGATATTTACAAACGATTTAGATGATCTGAAAAAAAAAAAAAAACACACACAAAAAAAGAAAAGAAAAAAAAAAAAAAAAAAGGCAGAGTACACGTAATAGAAACTAGAAATTTAATTCGTCACTGAAGACGAATTAGGTGGTCTGTCCCTGTGGCAAATTGCTTTGTCAGACGTGATAATATTTCTGCAAGATAATAATCATGATAATGTTGACGACAATGATGATAAGATGGCCATATAAGTGATGACAATGACGATAATGATATATTGATAATGATGATCATAATGGCCACAATAATGACAATAACGATAATCGAAGTCGCATAGCGCCCCTTCAGGTACAATTTTATGGGCGATTTTTTGAAAAGTGCTTGAAATGGCATAAAACGTCTGCAAAATGAATTTGGGAGGATTTGAATCATTTCTAAATTTTGCGCGCGCATGGACGCGCGGACGTACGCGTACGCGCGCGTTTAACGAATTGACCTTGACTGAAATGACAGTGACCTTAACCATGCCAAATATGAAAGAGAAATGACATTTCATTATGAAGATAAAACCATAAGTTGATTTTCACAAAATGGCGCCTGGATGACGTCACAATAACCTGATGACCTTGAAAAAGATGTGGGAACTTGACCTTATTAGGGACTGATGACTGACGAAAATATGAAGAAAATTGACTGAGCCGATTTTGAGAAATCGTGATAACGATCTGGACGATTTGATATTGCAGGACATGTGGGAGATTATCCCCTTAGCTTTAATACACGATAGGGAATCAAATTGTACACAAACTACTGCACACTACTTTCCAATAGACATAACACGCAAAATTAGGCAGTTTATGACATTGTCTGTGATGGTATATGTTATAATAGTCGAAAAAGATAGTAAAATGAAAGGCAAAAAAAAAAAAAAAAAAAAAAATGGACCCACCGGGAATCGAACCTGGGTCGGCGGGATGGGAGGCAAGTACTTTACCATAGACCAAAAGTTTTGCAATAGACATAACACGTAGACGAAAAACGGGATTCTCAAATGACATTTTGTAGTTAAAAAATGGGCATGATCCCGACATCTGATCAAAAATTGGAGGCAACAGTTGTAAAAGCTTATAGTCTCAGCTATAACATACCAAAAATTGGGAGAAAATCGAGCAGAAATAACAGAGATACTGCTCAAAGAAGGCGGGAATGTAGAATCAAGATTTGAGAAAAAGTCATGTCCCATAGAGAATACACGCAAAATGAGAAAAATTGACATACCTCCTTTAATCGAAAAATACGCCATGATCCCTTTGTCAAAATGAAAAATTGTGGTGACTGATCTTGTAGAGAATTGTCTCAGCTACATCATATCCAAATTTGGGCGAAAAATGACCAATATTAAAGGAGTTATAGTGAAATTTGCATAAATTTGATGACGTCATTTTTGAAAAAATGAAATTTTGAGTTTAGACGCCATTTTGATGACTTTGCAATATAATTGAGGCTCAAATTACCCATGAAATTATATCTATGATTCCTCCTCTACCCAAATATGAAAAAAAATTTGGGGGTTTATGGACTATTTAAAGAGCTAGAGTTAATTTTGTAGAGGCATGTTTTTGCACGTTTTTACGTTATTTTCGCCATAGACGCGCGCACGGATTTTAAAGTTTGACGCACGCGTGCGGCATTATTAGATGTCAAGAATGACTGAAACTAATTGGAAATTGTCAAGAATTTTATCAGAAATCGATACCATGCAAAAAAAACGGCATTTCTACCTTCCGTACGTGCTGCGCACGCGCAAAACGCGCGCGCGGACGCGTGCGCGCGCAAAATTTTGAAATGCTTAAAATGACCTGAACTGTACTCTCCTTTGATCAAAAATGATTTTGAGCATTTCTAAATTTTGACGCGCGCGTACGTGCGCGTCATGACGTGCCCGCGGATTTTGCTGACATTTGACATTGACCCTTGACCTGAAGTTTATGTGTGTTTAATATGGTTCATTTTTGATGACTCGTTATGAAGATATGATCGATAATGTGATTCACAAAATGGCGCCTGGATGACGTCACGATGACCTGTTGACCTTGAAAAAGATAGGGGCACTTGACCTTGATAGGCCTGATAACTGACGAAAATTTGAAGAAAATTGATTTAGTTGATTTTGAGAAGTCACGGTCACAAGAAATGGGGAGAAAATAAAAAATAAAGAATAAATAAAGAAAATTCGTACGAAATTAAGAGGTGATCTGTCGATACCGACAGACCACCTAATAATCAGAATTATAACCATTACAAGTACAAAAGCAAGAACCTCGAGATAGCATTGCATCAGAATCTGAAATTTTCGTTGGGCCCAAAATAAACAAAAAGAGGAGTAGAATGACGAGTTGCCTCGAATGAGTGACTTGAAGTTGAATGATGCCGCGTGCAGCCTGCTTCCTCGAGGGTTGCAAGCGTAGTTGCAAGACAGCGTACGTACGTACGATCAAAAGTCGCATGCATAAACCTATGCGTGCCGCGCCGCATATCTGATCTGGCATGGCAGTACAGTACTTAGGCCTACTTTGCGACGGAGAATGAAACAATGGGTAATGAATAGGGCCTACGCAGTATCTTGCATGATCAGGTCGGCAGAATTTCTTGGGGGGGGGGAAAAAGAAAGAAAAAAAACGCCAAGAAAGACGGCGCCAAGTAAAAAAAAAAAAAAAAAAAAAAAAAAAAAAAAAAAAAAAAAAAAAAAAAAAAAAAAAAAAAAAAAAACGGGGCCAAAAAGGGGGGGGGGGGGGGGGGGTCCGGACCCCCGCGACCCCCCCTCTGGATCCGCCCTTGATTTGTCATTGATTTTTTTGTAACACAACATTTGTATATCCTTAGAAAGTTTGTATATGTTATGAGTTGATTTCTTAATAAACACATAATTAAAAAAACAAAAAAACTCGTCATTCTAGACAATACCAAAGTACAAGTATCCATATAGGTAAATAATTTTTGCTTGGCCCAAATATATAAATGCAGCTCTGCTGCAGGTTAATTGATAAAAACTTTCGGCGCTAGTGCAGTTGATTAAGTAGTGGGGACATGCATCCCCGCCGTGGCCGGGGCGCGGGCCGGGCGGGGCCCGTTCGCTCCGTTCGGCCGCGAAGGGAAAGCATGCCCCCACTACTTACTCAACTCACGGGTGGGCGCCGCACTGCGTGCGGCGGCTGTCGCAGTTAGGGTGGGCTCTGCTGTGACTGGATCTGTTTATCACTGAACAAACACTCGTCTGTCGTCGTCTGCTTCGTGCCAAGAATACCGTGAAACTTATAATAAACGCAGCCCTGGGTGTTTACTGATTGCCTTTCAGACCCTCCATCATTAATTAGAGACATTAGAGACCAATCAGCAGTGGCGGCACCAAGGGGGGGGGAGCATGGGGGGCATTTGCCCATCCCCCCCCAGTCAGAAGCTTTGCCCCCCCAGTTGCCCCCCCCCCCAATAATTTTCGGAGTGAAAAAAAATAAAAGGGTGGAAAATGAAAAAGAAAGAAAAGGAAAGAAAAAAGTGAAAAAGGAATGGAGAAAAGAAGGAAAAAGAAAAAAACGGAAACTTGGAAAGCAGTGGCGGCATCAAGGTGGGGGGGGGGCATGGGCAAATTTGTTCGCTCAGCTCGTGTAAATATCCTCATATTTGGGTAGTTTTATAGCCGAATAATTTCTGTACATTTCCACTATAATAGTGTCAAAATTTTTGCTCGCTCGCTTCGCTCGCTCGCAATACAGGCCTATAACTCCCACCACATAATCAGGCCGCGAGATGATCAAATGTCCTCATATTGGGGTAGTTTTATAGCCAAATAATCATTCCTGTACATTTTCACCACAAAAAGTTTCAAAATTTTTGCCCGTTCGCGATGTATAACTACCACCTTATTATCAGGCAGCAAGATGCTCAAATGTCCTCATATCTGGGTAGTTTCATAGCCGAATATAATTTCTGTACATTTTCACGACAAAAAGTGTTCGCAATAAATAACTACCACCTCATAATCGGGCAGCAAGATGCTCAAATGTCCTCATGCATATTGGGGTAGTTTTATAGCCGAATATGTAATTTCTGTACATTTTTACTACGAAAAATGTCAAAATTTTTGCTCGCTCGCTTCGCTCGCTCGCAATATATAACTAACACCTCTTTATAATCGGGCAGTTCAGCTAGATGCTCAAAATGTCCTCATATCTGGGTAGGTTTATAGCCGAATATTCTGTACATTTTCACTACAAAAAGTGTCAAAAGTTTTTTTGTCCGCCCTTGCCCCCCAACATTTTCTTTTTCCCCCCATTTGCCCCCCCCCCACTTTAAAAATCGTGGTGCCGCCACTGCCAATCAGACCATATAGACCTAGTACTATTCCAATAGCACAGACTAAGTTAAGCCTGGACCATGGCCTGGACTAACAAAGACTTAGTCCTAGTACATACTTTTATGGAATGCCATTCGTTGTTCCATCATGTTCTGTGTATAAATCATACAAATTCAGCAACGAAATGCACAAACAAAACTAATGTTGCATTGACATTAATTTTAAAGTGATGCAGCTATGGCATTCCATAAAAGCAGGGACTAAAATTCCAGCTTAAGCCTTAGTATGGACTTAGTCCCAGCTTATAATAATGCACGGAATACCCGGCATCTCATGTGTTTATTGATTATACCCCAGGCCCCTACGGCCCTACCTAATTGCAAACAAAGAGATGGAAATGACATACTAGCCTAATTTTGAAAATATCTTCTTTTTTTTTTACATCTTCTTAATATTTAGATCTTTTGTAAAATATGTTTTTTTTTTATAAAAATGTTTTTATAATCTATATAAATAAATATGCAACAACAGGACATGGGCTGAATCTACTCTAGTCCTGCAAACTTGCATTCATGTTTAAATTGCAGCATGGCTTCCAAAAAAAAAAGAGAAAAAATGCCAAAGGCCCATGCACCCTCCTGGATTTTGGAATCACCTCCACAAAGAAGAGGAAATGCTGCCCTGATGATGGTATGTACCCAATTTAAGGCGTAGGCCTAACACCAAATATTGAACTTAAATTAAGGTTGTACACTACCATTTCTTCCCATCCATAAATTTCAATAAGAACTTTCAGAGTGCAAGTACAATAAAAAAAAAATTCATTTTGAAGTGGTATCACCGCGTTTGTGTGTGTTTTTTTAATAAAACGGAGTGAAAATTTACATTGATTTGAATGGGAATGGAGATAAGACGGATTATTAATGATAAGAAATATTGATTCCACAGATTTTAAAATAATTGTGGGAATGACATGCCATCAAGTTTTGCTGGCGTAAAATAAAAAGAAAACCGGGGTGGGGTCACACGGCATCGCATGCATCTAATATAGGCAGAGGGCTTTGTCATTGATATACTAGTAGTAATACATTGTAAATCTGAACTAAACAATTAATAAACACATCAGGCAAAAGTAACGGCACATTGAACATGTTGAATGCCGTTTAAATGGTAATTAAATTTATCCGATGATAAATGCTATAAATTTTTTGGTTAAAATTGCAACAGATTTTGATGAAACCAAAACATACTCTCCAAAAAACAATTCTTTATTGGTATTTACATTTCCAACGAAATATCATTTTCCTCAACAAATATTTGAGATTTCGGTTGAAAATGTAGCGGTCTCGTATTACTTTCATGGGTAGGGAACAATGGACCATTTACCTATGACGTCATTAAGGAGATTATTTCATTATAGGTAAACAAATTTTTGTCATTATTTCGGTACCCTGAGAAATAAAAAGGGTTGCTGAAAGCATTGGTAAACCTTACTAGTGTGTGTCTGTGTTCATGTTTATGCAAATTATGCAAACGTGCTTAAGGGTCTGGTATTCCCTACACCTACCCGCATAGGCGGATCCAGAGGGGGGGTCACGGGGGTCCGGACCCCCCCCCCCCCCTTTTTTGCGCCGTTTTTTCGTTTTTTTTTTGTTTTTTTTTGTTTTGTTTTTTTTTTTTTTACTTGGCGCCGTCTTTCTTGGCGTCCCCCCCCCCCCAGAAATTCTGCCGACCTGATCATGCAAGATACTGCGTAGGCCCTATTCATTACCCATTGTTTCATTCTCCGTAGCAATGTAGGCCGAAGTACTGTACTGCCATGCCAGATCAGATATGCGGCGCGGCACGCATAGGTTTATGCATGCGACTTTTGATCGTACGTACGCTGTCTTGCAACTATGTTTGCAACCCTCGAGGAAGCAGGCTGCACGCGGCATCATTCAACTTCAAGTCACTCATTCGAGGCAACTCGTCATTCTAGACCCCCTGTTCTTAAAGTGCGGCCCACGGGCCACTTGTGGCCCGCGAAACGATTTCATGCGGCCCGCCAAAAATATCTGAGTAAGAAGAAAAAAAATCTTGTTTTAAGAACTATGTTGATACATAATATATCATCCTAACTATTGGTAAGAATAAAAGTATCAAAATTTTTTGCTCGCTCGCAAATAGCGTATCATATTTATCTGTTCCCTGCCCTACCACATATTATTATAGTTTGGGTTTTTTTTTTTAATCAAACAAAGAAAAAATAAGGAGGGTGTATTCTAAAATCGTTTAACCGTCCTTAGATGAGCCATTCGGGTATGTATGCATTAACGTATGTGGCTGGGGATTGGGCCTGGAGCCCTCTCCCCCGAGAATATCAAAAATTTTCCTGCATTCGGGCACCCACCATTTCATTTGTGGGCAGTGAAATGGTCTCTTTGTAATTTTTTATATCTAATCTAAATTAGCACATTTTGACGATGAAATTACATTTTCACAATTCTAAAGTGTCAATTTTTTTTGCTCGCAAGCTTCGCTCGCTCGCTGAATGATAATAATAATAATTAAAAAAAACAAACAAAAAAGAAAGCTAATACACAATGTCTTCGGGCAAGATTCGTGAGTCCCATGCGTCTTTATATGTATATATCATACTCTGTGGCCCGCGACGTAATTTCAAGAATATTTCTGGCCCTCCTAACAAAATAATTAAGAACCCAGGTTCTAGACAATACCAAAGCACAAGTATCCATATAGGTAAATAATTTTTGCTTGGCCCAAATATATAAATGCAGCTCTGCTGTAGGTTAATTGATAAAAACTTTCGGCGCTAGTGCAGTTGATTAAGTAGTGGGGACATGCATCCCCGCCGTGGCCGGGGCGCGGGCCGGGCGGGGCCCGTTCGCTCCGTTCGGCCGCGAAGGGAAAGCATGCCCCCACTACTTACTCAACTCACGGGTGGGCGCCGCACTGCGTGCGGCGGCTGTCGCAGTTAGGGTGGGCTCTGCAGTGACTGGATCTGTTTATGATGATAGGAATAAGTGACTATTTTTGACAATCTTTGTCACTCTTGTTCAAGGTCAAGGTCATCACCAACAAAGTATGATTTTGACATAGGGTAGGTGTAGG
The DNA here is from genome assembly GCA_025618425.1 of Heliocidaris tuberculata. Classification (NCBI taxonomy): domain Eukaryota; kingdom Metazoa; phylum Echinodermata; class Echinoidea; order Camarodonta; family Echinometridae; genus Heliocidaris; species Heliocidaris tuberculata. The sequence continues at coordinate 24,599,483 of CM046839.1, forward strand.
GAATACAAGACCGTAATACAGGACCATCAGAAGAAAACTGTCCTGTCTGCCCTGGCTTTGGAATAAAATATTGCTCTAGCGCCATATAGGTATACACTGTTACCATTTCTGCTTACTTTGTCAGTAAACTTTTCATCAACAAGTCCATATTCACCAATCTCCTAAGATAAGAGTTTGTCATGCTCAAAATTTAGGTAGATATAAATACTGGTTTTTCAAGGAACGTAGTGGTGTGTTAAACTTATAAAGAGGTGTGCTATAAAAATGGTATTAATAACATTATTATGAAGTTGGTGAACTATTGTACTGGTCAATTGACCATTGTGCACAGTGTAGAGTGCGTAGAGTGAACCTCAATGAGGACATCCAATCAATTTGTGTAGGTAATACAAGACCACCAATATGGCGACTAATGTTATGCATAATTAATGTGTGCACTGTGTATTGATAATTTGTGTATAAGCTTGCTGCTAGGGGTTTTTTATGTTTATGAAACTGAAAGAAAATATCAAATAATATTCAGAATATTGGCGATAAAGAAATATCCAGGCAATTAAGCAATATTTGTTGGTACACGCTGAATTTAGATCTGAAATTTTAAAAGCCTTAAGGTCATGAAATGGAAATTTTTGACTCATCATGAAATTACATGCATCCTGTTATTTCATCTAATCAAATTAAACATTAAACAACAGTAAATTTCAACAAATTCAAACCTGCATGAAGAAAATTTTCACCTTTTTGCACTGCATTATGAGATTACTAGAGTTTGGTTGGATGTGTTATGTTTTTTTAACGTCATTTTACATCTTTCTTTTTAAGACGTATTTCAATGTCATTTTACAACTCTCTGTAATCTTTAAAATTATCATTGTCAATTGTTCAGTATTGATGTACTTAAAATCATCAACAACAAAATGTAAAGTAAAGTAACGGCACATTGAACATGTTGAATGCCGTTTAAATGGTAATTAAATTTATCCGATGATAAATGCTATAAAATTTTTGGTTAAAATTGCAACAGATTTTGATGAAACCAAAACATACTCTCCAAAAAACAATTTTTTATTGGTATTTACATTTCCAACGAAATATCATTCTCCTCAACAAATATTTGAGATTTCGGTTGAAAATGTAGCGGTCTCGTATTACTTTCATGGGTAGGGAATAATGGTTCATTTACCTATGACGTCATTAAGGAGATTATTTCATTAGGTAAACAAATTTTTGTCATTATTTCGGTACCCTGAGAAATAAAAAGGGTTGCTGAAAGCATTGGTAAACCTTACTAGTGTGTGTCTGTGTTCATGTTTATGCAAATTATGCAAACGTGCTTAAGGGTCTGGTATTCCCTACACCTACCCTATGGTTGTACATCGCAAGAAGTGAACTTCATGTGTCCATATAAAGGTTAAAGTTGTGAAGGTCAAGACTTAAAGTCACACAAAAGGTCAAAGGTCTGTCAGAGTCAACAAAAAGGTCAAAGTCACGAAATTCAAAGGTAATGACAGGTGCTCGGGGGGGGGGGGGGGGAGGAGGGGGGGGTATGCATTAACCCCCCTCCCAGTTCTGATGTACGGGGGGGGGGGGTGGCCTGTACAAATATACCCGCACTTTTTGATAAAAGATGGTAATTTGCAATCATTATATATGTATTTTCCATCTCAAATAAACAATAATTCCATGTAATATTAATAGATTAAATGTAATTTCAGTACAAACTAAGACATTTTCAGGCTCGTATTATCAAATTTTTGTGGCGCGCTCCGCGCGCCCTACTATATTTCAACATTAAAATAGTCAACAGGCAATATATATAATATATATATATATATATATATATATATATATATATATATATATGCCTATAGAGGCGCTTAGCGCCTTCGGCGCTTGCGTTTGCCAGAATGATAACTTCTCACCCTTTGGACCCCCCTTTTTTTTAAACCTGGATCCGCCCTTGCAAATTAAGATATTTACAAACGATTGAGATGATCTGGAAAAAAAAACAACACAAAAAACACCAAAAAAAAAGAAGAAAAAAAAATAAAAAATGCAGAGTACACGTAATAGAAATAATCAGAATTATAACCATTACAAGTACAAAAGCAAGAACCTCGAGATAGCATTGCATCAGAATCTGAAAATTTCGTTGGGCCCAAAATAAACAAAAAGAGGAGTAGAATGACGAGTTGCCTCGAATGAGTGACTTGAAGTTGAATGATGCCGCGTGCAGCCTGCTTCCTCGAGTGTTGCAAGCATAGTTGCAAGACAGCGTACGTACGTACGATCAAAAGTCGCATGCATAAACCTATGCGTGCCGCGCCGCATATCTGATCTGGCATGGCAGTACAGTACTTAGGCCTACTTTGCGACGGAGAATGAAACAATGGGTAATGAATAGGGCCTACGCAGTATCTTGCATGATCAGGTCGGCAGAATTTCTGGGGGAAAAAACAAAAAAAACCCCAAAAAACAACAAAAAAAACGCCAAGAAAGACGGCGCCAAGTAAAAAAAAAAAAAAAAAAAAAAAAAAAAAAAAAACGGCGCCAAAAAGGGGGGGGGGGGGGGTCCGGACCCCGCGACCCCCCCCCCCCCTCTGGATCCGCCCTTGGTGTATACGTTGTATCGTATGCCCGCCTAGGTCTAGTATGGTTGCATGCAATCGCGTCGCATGCATTGAGCTTGCATTTAGATTGCACCGCAGTCTGGTGGGTGCTGCTCCTATATGGTATACTTAATCACAAAGCGGACTATGATACAAATCGTACGTGCATACCACGGACCTCCATTGAACATACCCATGGCATAATTATTTTCTTACGTGAGTTCCCCCGGTGAGAGATACAGAGTCTGCACTACGTACCGTTCGCCGGACGCACGCGCAGTCGTCGTCTGATTCGGTCGACGGCGAGGCAAAGCACGCGGGCCAATGGGGTTTGGTCGTTCAGGAGATCGCTCACCTGCTGCCAACGCGACGTCGTCGTGCAACGCGAAGGGGGCGACAACCATGCGGACGGCCAGGCCGACCGGTCAGGACGGAAGGCGGCTCGCGGCGGGCAGCGGGAAAAAATTCTATAGAGTCCAACGGACCCCCTCCTGCAGCGCGTGCAAAGTCAATCGGGGCGGGCGCGGGACCTCCCGCGTCGCCTTAGCGTATTAATTATTATAGACTAGCGGGACCCGTGGAAATCCACGGGTTCTTTTTTTACATTGCACATTCAACATTTTCACTATCGATGTGTACATTCTTGTGAGTTTATTGATTATTTTTTTGTTAATGAAATTATCACTAAATGTAAACGAAAATGGTTATGAAGATTGAGTAATTTTTGTAGGTAAATTTTTTTGTCTTTAATTTCGAGTCCGTCCACAGTCACATACAAAGACGATACACAGACATCATTTATAACTGAACAAACATGACACTTTTCTTTTCTTTTTTATATAGTTACAAATTTTGTAATAGGATTTCAGAGAGAGAGAGAGAGAGGGGGGGGGGGGAGGAGGCGGGTTGGGGAAGGGGTTGGAGAGATAACAGGTGGGAAAATTAACCGGAAGTTAGAGAGATGGAAAGAGAAAATAGAATGTCTATGGATGTGAGACTTTTCATTGAAACCTTATAAGTGCTATCTAGGAAGTTTTAAATGGTCGATTGCAAGCACCGCGGGCGGATTGGTGTTTTTGGTTTGACGGACAGACATAGTACAACGTTTAGATGGATGCACGTAACTGTCAATCTTTTGTTCAAATGGCACACCCTTATATTATTATAAACAAAATTATGTTTCTATACACACAGGCATTCACTCAGAGAAACATGCATACACGTATTTACACACGCATACGTGCGGCTCATGGTCACAATTACTTACCCACGTACCCACATACTCAGTTAAAAATATGTATAATGTTATGTAATGTACATAATTTATGTTAGATATCAATTATCATTATGACATAAAGGGGAGGGAGAGAGAGAGAGAGAGAGAGAAAGAGAGAAAGAGAGAGAGAGAGTGGGGTAGACAGATAGGAAGAGAGAGGAATGGATGTAAAGAATATAAACATAACAGAAAGAGAGAGAGAGAGTGGAATAAAGATGAGTTTCTTTTGATGTTAGTGTTTCCATTTAGCTTATTGTTTTATTATTAGAACTTAAATATAGTTGTAAAATTAATTACTATGGCCTAGTTATGTATATTTTGTGTATGGAATATTGTTGTCATCATAGAGGTTGCTCATTACTTATTCTATAGCAAGAAATACGATTTTAGTTAGAAATTGGTAGTAGTTATATATTTTCTATAAACAATCGAGTGAAGATTCACCTACACATATTATAATTCTCAAATTCAATCAGACACTTACATGTATGAGCAATACATGCATTCAATCACATCCTACGATACACATGAAATGTATTCAAAAAACAGAAGTATGAATTTTCCGAATATTGGGCCCCCTCCCGGCCATCACAAAATCATTGATCCGTCGCTGACCCCTCCCTCACAAACTCCTGGATCCGCCGTTGGACATGGTGGATGGTGAAGGCAGGCCCTATCATGCCCCTGCCCTCACTCTCCTGCATCCAGTGGCATAGAAAGGTCCCATGCAAATACAATGAAAATAAAAATGATTGATGCATTCACATAATCCCGCATCACCCATCCCATCCTTCACCCCTGCTAGTGCTATCTATAATGTGAGTTTATTTTTCTACAATGGGGGAAAAAAATGAATGATGCATTCAAATACCCCCCCCCCCCCCCTGCCCCGCTATATCTACGCCCATGACTTCAATGGAATAACGCTCCTAGCATATTTGCCCCTCAAACGGATAATATTCATGGAACGATTTTTTTTTTTTTTTAAAGAAACAAAACAGATGTAGAATATACTCAAATAAGATGAATCTACCATCGAATAAAAAAATAAGTACAGGTGTATTCGGCCTAACCTTTTTCCAATCTTGAAATCAGAAACGTTGTGAGGCATTTACGGCAGTGCGGGTTTTAAAATTCAAGTATTGTAGAATCTATTCTGAACATGCGCGTACTAATTAGGGGGCGTTTTGGGTGTTCAAACACCCCCCCCCCCCCCGTTTGGTGTTATTTGAAGTTAAAACACTCCTCCCTTTAGAATTCCTGATAACCCCTTTTTTTTGTTGCTTGCTTGTCAGATAATTTTTGAGTTAAAGACCTCCCCCCCCCCAAAAAAAAAATACTGATAACCCTTTTTTTTTATTTTGCTTGTCAGAGAATTAAAAACCACCCCCTTCAAAAAATCCTGGGTACGCCACTGCTCTGACATACGGTAGGATGAATTCATATGAATTCATATTTATATTCAAATGTTAACTGTATAGTATTAAAAAAATGGTAAGTATACTATTTTCAATCTTTTTTATACATGTATTTTCAATCTTGAAATAAGCAGCGCTCGGTTATGGGGCGCCAAGTGTTCACCAACTTATTCTGTACAAACTTGCCTCATTTTGTGACAAAATTCACTCAAAAATCGTTTTTGTTACAAAATTATTGAACAGCAATTCATTTTGTAACAAAATGAATTTAAAAAGGTAATTTTGTAACAAAAAAATATTCTGTTACAAAATTAACATTACAGAATTATTTTGTCCGATTTCATTTTGTAACAAACATCATTCTGTTAAAAATTAACATGACAAAATTTTTCATTTTGTTACAAAAATTATTCTGTTACAAAATGAACATGTCCAATTATATTTTGTAACGAAAATTATTTTGTCCGTTCTCATTTTGTAACGAAAATAATTTTGTTACAAAATTAACATGACGAAATTATTTTGTCCATTCTCATTTTGTAACAAAAATCATTCTGTTACAAAATGAACATGACAAAATCAATTTGTTCATTTGTATTTTGTAACCAAAATAATTCTGTTACAAAATTATCATGACAAAATTTGTTTTGTCCATTTTCATTTTGTAACAAAAATCATTTTGTTACAAAATTAATTCTGACAGAATGATTCGGTTCATTCTCATTTTTGTAACAAAATTCATTCTGTTACAAAATTAACATCACAAACTAATTCTGTCCAATCTCATTTTGTAACAAAAATCATTTTGTTACAAAATTAACACGACCAAATTATTTTGTCGATTTTCATTTGTAACCGAATGACTTTTGTTACAAAATGAGAATGGACACATAATTTTGTCATGTTAATTTCTTGTTACAAAATTACCTTTTCAATTTCATTTTGTTACAAAATGAATTGCTTGTTCAATAATTTTTGTAACAAGAACGAGTTTTGAGTGAATTTGTCACAAAATGAGGCAAGTTTGTACAAAATAAGTCGGTGAACACTTGGCGCGCCTAGGTGCGCCAAGTGTTCACCAACTTATTTTGTATACCGAATTTCATTGCGTACTACAGAGATTTTATTTTGTCAAGTCATCGACGTACATACAGCTCAAAGAACGCTGACTGGCCGAATGATTCGCGCGCGCGAGGCCCAGCCTGCTACATAACACTGCGTCCACTGTGTGTACGAGTTTTGGAGAGGAGAGAAAGAGAAAGAAAGGAGAAAGAGAGAAAGAGAGAAATGGAAAGAGAGATAAGTGGCTGAATGGTTCTCGCGCATATACGGTCACGGCCGGTGCACATGTTTGTATAGAGAGCGAGCGAGAGAGCCACGACAGAGCGGGGTGAGTTCGGTTCGTGGTTATGTGAAGGACAGGGTGGAGAGGGGGGGGGGGGGGGGGGGAGGAGGAGAAGGAGGAGAGTTCGAGCACGTGTTCCCTGACCTTTACGCTAGCTGGAATGCACGTGTATTGAATCCAGCTGGGAAATGTCACTTTCCCTGTTTAATCTACGGACAGTCTGCTCTACTAAAGCAAGAGAGAGAGAGGGAGAGAGCACACGATGTGCATTTTAGCTTGGTTAGACAAGGGAACTCTTCCACGTCCTGGTTAGACCGGCCTGGTACCGTGGAACTTTCAATCGATGATATATTGCATCAGGGGCGGATCAAGGATTTCGTTATAAGGGGGGGGGGGGCACACAAATGCAGGATTGTCAACTTTGGGAAACTGCTTGGAGGGAGACCCATATTTTTGGGGTCTCTCGCCAGCCCTCCAAAAGTCGCTCAGTGGGGGGGGGGGGGGGGGGGGGGGGGGGGGGGGGTAGGCGACCAAAAAAAAAATTTTCGCCAGCCTTCCAAAAGTCGCTCAGTGGGGGGGGGGGGGGGGGGTGGGGGGTTATGGGGTCCACTTCCCCTCCATAATTCTCTGACAAGCAAAAAAAAAAAAAAAAAAAAAAGGTTTTCTGGTCGAAAAGGGGGGGGGCACAATCGCAAATAGGAGGGGCACAATGCATTGTTTTCCCTCAAAAGGGGGGGGGGCACGGGCCGGGATTGCCCCCCCCTAAATCCGCCACTGTATTGCATTTCAACCTCTTTGGAATAACTCCGAAATAACTATGCCTATGATAGAGTACTGTATTTTGGTCCTGGCCTGGAGTGCAAAAGGAATACTTTTTGTGAACGACATTTTTGCTGTAGATGTACCATTGTGTCCTGATTATCTCATCTCGATTCAGTCTACATCTTCATCATCCTGTTCCCACACTGTCCTTGCCTGTTTCTTATCTCACCCAATCCCTAGTCTGCAAGCACAGACCCTAATTTGACACTTCATCAGAAAATCATTGGGTCTTGAGAGAAGCTTAATTCAGCTACCTTTTGGTCGTGTCAATATAGGAGCAGCTATATAGTACATGGCCTATTGTAGTCTTACAGTGTAGACACTCTTTTGCGACTGACTACGGTTTGTGCCTGCAAACTTACCTGCCCTGCCCCGCCAACGTCTGGTAATCCTTTCATCAGGCAAACATCAGCTAGCTGTGTTCATGAATAAATTGCACGTACACTCGCATTTTCTTTTGACTTGCACTTGCACTCAGTGGCGTATCTATTCTAGGTATTCTGGCGCCCGGAACAAACTATCAAATCTGCGCCCCCCCCCCCCCCCCCCCCCCCCCACCATGCCCGAACTCAGATTGATGGAGTTTTTAATTTAGAAATGATGGTGAAAAAGAGTTCTGATGCACATATAAGCTGGAGTTGTTAGCCAAAAACTTGATGATGAATTATTATTGTATAAGCGAGGGAGCAACGCGACCGAGCGGGAGATTTTTTTTTCCTTTTCACCCCTCAAATTGAAATTTCTCATGTATTTTGCCTTGCCAAAAAAAAAAAAAAAAAAAATCCAAGGGAACACAGCGCCCTAGCAATAGATTTTTTTTTTTTTGATTTTGAACATTACTATTCTGGGGGTGCAAAATAAATGAAAACCCTGAAGAAATATATTTAAGGAATTATAGTAAAGCAATTGCAAGGCAAATTTATAATTTCTTTCGAATTTTCTATACTTAAAAAGTGCTTTTTATGCACTTATATCCCATCTGGGGGCGCAAAGTTTAACAAGCTCCTGTCTTATGAAGGGGGGGGGGGGCCAAAGCAACTAGAGGCAATTGATGGTTAAAACTTTAAAAACGCCATTTGGGGCGCGAGATGACTAGATTTTCAACATAATTATGCGAGGGAGCAAAGCGACCGAGCTTTAGAAAATTTTCACATTTCAAACCCTATAAAACCATTCCTTACGCATTTTGTCCTTGACAGGGGCGCAAATTACCCTCAAAGACCATAAAATTTCTTCCTGTGTTTCTCCCCCTTTTTAAAAAAATCTCTTTTCCGTTTTTTGCGCCCCCTTCAAGTGCCGCCCGGAGCACGTACCCTCTGCCCCCCCCCCCCCCGTAGATACGCCACTGCTTGCACTTGCACTTGCACATTGCACTTGCACACACTTGCAGTTTTGAGGTTGTCCTTTGCTTTGTTTAGAATGGGATCTCATGATGAACAATACATGTGATGCGGTTCGGTGTGTTTTGAAAAGAGATCGAACATAATATTCCAAAGGACGTAGAACCTATATTTCTTGCACCTCACAGTGAAAACTAAATCTGGTTATTCCCATATCTATCAGTCTTTTTTTTCTTTCTTTTTTTCTTTTAAATACAGAGTCCAAGAATGCAAAAGTCTTACAAAGTGGAAAAAAATATTGGTATTCAGGATGAACGATGGGGGGGGGGGGGGGGGGGGGTCATCATGCTTATTTCTTTCCAATCAACAATAGATAATAATATGAGATGGTTCCAAACAGATAATATAATAATATGAAAGATTCATAGTTATAATTTGGTGTGGTAGCTGATAAACAATGCACTTTTTGTAATAAAAGTGAAGAAACTATCATTCCTTCTGTCAGTAAATACTTGATGATATACCTAAAACAAAGAATATCAGAAAGAGAAGATGACAGAGAGATTGAAAAAGAAGATAAGGAAGTACAGAAATTGAATATGACATTAAAAGAATTGAAATTAAGAAGAACACAATCAAGACAAAGAGAAGAAAGATCAAAAACAAAGAAAACGTGAGGAAAGGTAGAAAGAAAAATTGACAGAAGAATAAAGACAAATAATAACAAGTCGGAAGATGAAATGAGAGATGACTGAATCAGGGAGTGGAAAGAGAACCTCCCTGACTGAATGCTACAAAATAATAATAAAAAAAAAACTTATTGAGTTTTTAACTAATTTTTTAGCTTCTTATTCTATCTTTATTTAAAGAAAAGATAGAAAAAGAAAAGAAAAGAGGAAAATAAAGAGAAACATGAAAGGACAGAAGAAAAGATCAAAAATCAAAAGAAGCAGACTGTCCGTAGATTAACAGGGAATGTAACTTTTTCCCTGGATTCAACACATACCACAGCATTCCAGCTAGCGTAAAGGTCGGGGAACACGTGCTCGAGCTCGCATCCGCCCCCCCCCCCCCCCCGACCCTGTCCTTCACATAGTCACGAACCAAACAACACCATTCTGCCGTGTCTCTCTCCCCCTCTTCCTCTCTCTCTCTCTCCCTCTCCCTCTCTCGCTCGCTCTATACAAACATGTGCACGGCCGTGACCGTATATGCGCGAGAACCATTCAGCCACTTATCTCTCTTTCCATTTCTCTCTTTCTCTCTTTCTCTCTTTCTCCCTTTCTTTCTCTTTCTCTCTCTCCAAACACGTGGACCGGCTGTGTATGTAGCAGGCTGGGCCTCGCGCGCGAATCATTCGGCCAGTCAGCGTTCTTTGAGCTGTATGTACGTCGATGACTTGACAAAATAAAATCTCTGCAGTACGCAATGAAATTCGGTATACAAAATGAGTTGGTGAACACTTGGCGCACCTAGGCGCGCCAAGTGTTCACCGACTTATTTTGTACAAACTTGCCTCATTTTGTGACAAATTCACTCAAAACTCGTTCTTGTTACAAAATTATTGAACAAGCAATTCATTTTGTAACAAAATGAAATTGAAAAGGTAATTTTGTAACAAAGAAATTAACATGACAAAATTATGTGTCCATTCTCATTTTGTAACAAAAGTCATTCTGTTACAAAATGAAAATCGACAAAATAATTTGGTCGTGTTAATTTTGTAACAAAATGATTTTTGTTACAAAATGAGATTGGACAGAATTAGATTGTGATGTTAATTTTGTAACAGAATGAATTTTGTTACAAAATGAGAATGAACCGAATCATTCTGTCAGAATTAATTTTGTAACAAAATGATTTTTGTTACAAAATGAAAATGGACAAAACAAATTTTGTCATGATAATTTTGTAACAGAATCATTTTGGTTACAAAATACAAATGAACAAATTGATTTTGTCATGTTCATTTTGTAACAGAATGATTTTTGTTACAAAATGAGAATGGACAAAATAATTCCGTCATGTTAATTTTGTAACAAAATTAATTTCGTTACAAAATGAGAACTGACAAAAATATTTTTGTTACAAAATATAATTGGACATGTTCATTTTGTAAAAGAATAATTTTTGTAACAAAATGAAAATTTTGTCATGTTAATTTTGTAACAGAATGATTTTCGTTACAAAATGAAATCGGACAAAATGATTCCGTAATGTTAATTTTGTAACAGAATTTTTTTTTGTTACAAATTTACCTATTAAATTCATTTTGTTACAAAATGAATAGCTATTCATTAATTTTGTAACAAAAACGAGTTTTGATTGAATTTTGTCACAAATGAGGCAAATTTGGACGGAATAAGTTGGTGAACACTTGGCGCCCCATACTCGGTAAGGTATTTACTGCTAGACTCTTCGCTGAGAGTTCAACCAGCCAAGCCTTACTACAGCTCAGCCTCAGACTGTGGGCGCTGCTGTGACAGATTACCAGCGTTGTAAATAAGAATGTCATCATTTTTAAACTAAATACAGATCGAATAGGTAAAAACAGAGCCCACAAATACTATACTCAAACATTTCTTTGTTCTCAACAACGTCACTCACGTCCAAAGTTAACCTTAAAATCTCGAAATAACTTTTACTGCAGGTTTCTCCCCCGTAGTTATTTCAAGCAGCCAAGGCTGCAGTGCATGCTGGTTGGGGGGGTTGCAACCCCCCCCCCCCCCCCCCCCCAAAAAAAAAAAAATCCGGGGACCATTTTTTTTTTATCTTATCTTTTTTTAAAATAGTGGTGTTTTAGATGCAAGAAAACGCCATTTTCACACACAGATTTTCAAAAATTCTCCCTACTGTGGGAGGGGGGACACCCCCCTCCCACACCCTCCCCCCTCGCTCGCTCCGCTCGCTCGGGCTCGGTCGCTACGCTCCCTCGCATACCGCCCCAACCCCCCCTTTATAAAAAGCTAGATCCGCCCCTGGGTACCGTACATGTAGAGCAGAGTGCAACGACGCGACGCCGCGACAGAGTCCGGCCAAGGAGTTATCACAGAACTCCTTGGTCCGGCTAAAAAAAGAAGAATTTCATCAGTTAACTATACAGGGAACATGTTATAGAGACAAAAAAAAGTCTATAAATACAGTTTCTAACATTATTTAGTTCTAAATAATATAACTCACCTCCAAAATCATCTGTAGAATGTATGAGTTCGCTCGGGAATTCGCGGTCATCTCATGTTGAGTGCTGCGCAGTGTATTGTTGTATTGTATGCCTTGTACATGTATATGGTTGTGTGTATAAGTCGCGTCGCACTGAGCTTGCATTGAGATTGCACCGCAGTCTGGTGGGTGCTGCTCCTACATGGTATACTTGATCACAAAGCGGACTATGATACAAGACGTACGTACATACCACGGACCTCTGTTGAACATACCCATGGCATAATTATTTTCTTACGTGGGTTCCCCCGGTGAGAGATACAGAGTCTGCACTACGTACCGTTCGCCCGACGCACGCGCAGTCGTCGTCTGATTTGGTCGGCGGCGAGGCAAAGCACGCGGGCCAATGGGGTTTGGTCGTTCAGGAGATCGCTCACCTGCTGCCAACGCGACGTCGTCGTGCAACGCGAAGGGGGCGACAACCATGCGGACGGCCAGGCCGACCGGTCAGGACGGAAGGCGGCTCGCGGCGGGAAAAAATTCTATAGGGTCCAACGGACCCCCTCCTGCAGCGCGTGCAAAGTCAATCGGGGCGGGCGCGCGACCCCCTGCGTGGCCTTAGCGAATTAATTATATTGATATACACACACACACACACACACACACATATATATGGGGTATTGGGAGTAACCGCCCCCTCCCCCCCCCCCCCCCCCCCCCCCTCTACCTAGATCCATCAGTACTCCAGTACATGAATAAATGTGCGTGCATAAATATAAATGAAAACATTCTAACTCGAAAGGAATGCCAGAAATTGTGAGTCTCTATTACTCATTTGCTCAGTCTCATCTGGCGCACTTTAAATGTTAACAAACATGGTATTTTCATCCCCATTTCTCTCCCACATATTCATTTGTCAATGTTTAAGGCAGCCTCTACACAATCAGTTCTTCTTCCTGGTCAGCATGATTGTGGTAGCGATCACAATCATTTAGTTCATTATTCTGTCCCTTTCTAAATTTGTTTGATTACAGTTGCTTCCTTGAGTGTATACTTAATTCATCCTATTAGATACTTGTTTTATTTATTAGTAAACGAATCAGTAATAAATAAGGAATGAGAAATAAATAAAATGATTGATACATAACGTAAGCTCACAAATAAATAAACATGCTATGCCACAAAATTTGAATAAAGTCAGCAAATTATACATCTTTATTTAAGTAGACCTTCAATATCTTATAGGTGATGCACATAGGTTGCCTTTCTTGTCTATACAGCTAAATGCCGTCATGAATTCCCATACCTTTTCTTCTGAAAATTTTGCGAATATTCTTCATTCATTGCTGCTTAGTAAATAAAGACAATATAATCAAGAAACAAGTGTTCTGTGTATTCTTCAGTACAAAGTTGTTCAACAGTTAAAAAGGTAAAACAGTGTCTACTATAAGACCAAGTCTCTTTATATAGTTAACATACAAAATAGAAAAGTACTCTGGATTGCAAGACCAATGATTATAAGTTAAAGGTCCTGGGTAAGAGTGTATAGGAGGGAAGAATGCAAAAGTGCTCAGTTATGAAGTGAAATTGCAAAGAAATATCTCAGACAGTCTCACAAAAGCCCAACTATGGCAAAGCTTTGGAAAAATAGTCAGTGGAAAAAGAATATATTTAATGATAATAGTGTGAGAGCATTACTGTAACGCTTCATTTTCTTTTATTTTCTTTATTTATATTTTCACTCATATCTCGGATTATGAATCAGATTGGTATGAAATTTTCAGAGATTCTCCTCCACGCATAAACAAGGAAACTGACATACAATCCATCATTTCGCATATAGTTTTGCACTCTTCCCCAGTACCTTCAATTATTGCAGGCTTAGCTTTCCAGCATGAGATTTATATACTTAATACACTTGTAACTCTTTCACGTTTCTTGTATTAGTGTACGACTTTATTACAAATTAAATATTATAGTAGAAATTAACAAGTCAGAACCTGATCTTCATGAATAACCTCTCTTCATATACATACATAATATTGTGTGCAGACAAGGTGTCGGCTTATCGATTACAAGTTCACATTTGCAACGTTTGCAGTCTAGTCTTGAACAGTTTTCTGCAATATAAAACATACATGTAGTACATCAGGTGCTTAAAAGCTGTAATCACTAATGTAGCAAACCATTCTCCCATTTAACAAAATGAGATGTTGATATATATATAATTATGTACTTGGACTGCACCGTCAGTGGAAACATGAAAATTTAAGTTCAATGATCACATGTTCACTTTACATACCCTTATTCCTGTTGTATTCATTTTTTTTCCGAGCAGTAATATTTTATATGTCAAATACTTTCACATTCAGTCTGTTGACCCTCTTCATTTACATGCTAATTGCATAATGAATATAAACAAATACCAGAAACTTAGTTATTGCGTGTGAAAGTTTAAAGGCAGACATTGTGAGCACCTGATTTAAAAATAATTCAAGTCAAGATGAGACATGTATATGAATACTTGCATATGTACTCAAAAACTCTTAAACCAACAGAAATTATAAACAAAACCCTATAGATACTGATCGCAAACAGAGGTTTGATTATTTTTTAGTAGGCGATAATAATTAAAACGACCGTCTATGGGGGAACACACTCATGCATTGTAAATCTGGTTACTCAATAGATTTTCGGCTTTTCAAAGCACTTAATGAAAGTTTTGAAGCACAATTTTTTCAGGGTTTCATTTTTAGACCTTATCAAAGACACCAATAAGCAGACAGAACCATAGAACTCAGATTTTTTTCACTGGAAACAATGTTAATCAATGCCTTTAAGCAGTGAAAGTACATGTATTTTACAATCCCATGTTTTCTCCTCTTTGTTTTACTATTTCATTTTTTCCTTTAGTACAAAACTAGTCAGGCACTCGAAACATGCTCTATATTTTTTAATGGATGACAGAAATTTCATGTCCAGATGTGACACAGAAATGCACTGTCATATATACATGTAGGTGTATGTACTTGGACTGCACTGAGCACCGTCAGTAGAAACATGAAAACTTAAGTCCAATTATCACATGTTCACTTTACATACTCTATTTTGGTTGTATTCATTTTTTTTTTAGCAGTAATATCTTATGTCAAATAGTATCACATTTAGTCACTTGACTTTCTTCATTTACATGCTAATTGCAAAATGAATACATATACCAGAAACTTAGTTATTGTGGTATGAAAGTTTAAGCAGTGAAAGTACATGCATTTCACAATCCCATGTTTTCTTCTCTTTGTAGTACTATTTCATTGCTTTTTATCCTTTAGTACAGAACTAGTCAGGCACTGGATCATGCTCTTTATTTCTTCAATGGATGACAGAAATTTCTTGCATGTTCATCAGTTTGTCTAAGGTAGATGTTAGCGTACTGTATAGATAGCTCTTAGACACGTGGCGATCGATGTCACTCATCAATTGGCTGGCATCATAGAGTTAAATACCCATGGATTGCATAGCGAATTCGAGTCGTACGCTGCAAGCGCTTTTTTTTTTATTTTTTTTTTTATTATACACAAGTTCTTTACAAAAAGAAAATTATATATTTCGAAATTTGAGGATATACATGTACATGTAGGTAATTTCGGTTTTGAATGATGTATTTTTTTTCATACTAAAAGACCACAAATTGTGGGGGGGGGGGATATTTGATATTATGTCCCCTACCTTCCAAATAGTGGGGGGAGGGGACGCATCCCCCCCCCCGTCCCCCCCCCCCGGGATTTCCGCCCATGCACATGTTAAGACAACAGGGAAAATCTGGGATATCTCATTTAGCACAAGAACATATCACCAGTCGTGCGTAAAGTCGTTCGTAACTTACGAACAGCTTTATGAAACACCCCCCCCCCCCCAGGTCATACAAATACAGAAAATATCTCGTAACTGATTGAATGTCACGTAATGATATTGTCCTACAAAACTGGCAAAAAGTCTTGTAAATTATATTGACGTAAATGTCATAACATATTGCCCTACATATTTGGCAAAAATATTTTCGTCATTACCGATAGATGTCATTTTTATGTCAGTTTATGACCTGTGGAAGGGGAAGTCCACACGGAAAATAGGTTTTAATATAGAACCAGAGAAATGAGAGGAACAGCTATAGGTCAGTGAAAGTGTTAACACATTTTGATAAAAAATTAGGTTATTATCCCAAATCCCCCCATCCTTCCTTTCACAATGTCAACACATCAGAATATGGCAATTTTGTTTATATAATTTTATTTATTTTATTTGATATTATTTTCAGTATCACGTAGGCCAACTGATCACCGCCAGAGCTTCCCAGCTCTTGTAAATTGCTATGACAAAAATTGCTCCCCCCAAATAGTACATTTCCTGTGTCGGCATACAAAATGCCAAATCTTGTCTTTAAAAAACGTCAAAAAGACGTCTTAAAAATGTCGTTTATTTCGTCATACAAAAGGGCTAAAAAATGGTCTTTGAAAGACGTCATGAAGACGTCATACTATCGTTGTTAATTTTGATTACAAAAATGGCAAAGTATTGTCTTTGAAAGACGTCGTAAAGACGTTATAATACTGTAGAAATATGACGTCTTCACAAGACGTTATAAAGAAGTCGTAATGACGTTGCATACACGACGTATGACGAGTTGACCAGTTTAGACCAGTTTACGACGTCTTGAAGACGTCAGTCTGCTATCAGGGACATGGAAGGTTTAAAGTAACCCCCAAAATAAATGCATTTCAAAAGAAGCAGAAAAATCAAAGAAGCATATCAGTGAAAGGTTGAGGAAAAACGGACAACTAATAAAAAAAGTTATGAATATTTGAAATCCTAAAATCGCTAAATGAATAGGGATCTGAAATTGGCAATGTCCCCATTATGCTAATGAGATGCTGTGATGTAAATGTGCTATACTTTCCAATTGCCTTATACAAATAATGTTGTAAAAATCCACTTTCCTTGAATATATCTCAGAAAAATTGATTTCTGTATTATAGTTGGTGTTCATAAATTTATTCCTCACAATATATTTCAAGCACAATGTTGATAATTCAATTTTCTTTGTTTAAAAGCTGAAATCTGATAATTTCCTTTTTTTTTGTTTACCTATAAAGAGAGAGCACAAAAACATAGCATCTCATTAGCATAAAGAGCATGTTGCCAATTTCATTTAGCGATTTTAGGTTTTTAAATTCTTCATAACTTTTTTAATTCTTTATCCGTTTTTCCTCAAACTTTCAGTGATATGCTTGTAAGATTTTTTCTGCTTCTGTTAAAGTGCATACAAGTTTAGGGGTTTCATTCTCCTTTAAGTAACTTTAAGGGGTCAAATCTCATATGTATAAAACGGGGTGACTATTTCTTAACCGTATAGCCAGTAGGGAGGGCTGTTGTGATCAGGGGTGGGTACAGGGAGGGAGTTTTTTCCCCTCCCGCGCTTCCCGCGAAAGCTCTGAAGCAAATTTGAGAGAAAGATAACGGCTAGTACAGCCTCCTTTTTAGGTGGAAATTTAGTTTGATGCCCTGACTGCTTTTCATTTATTTGGACGCATTACTGCACTGTATGTAACAGGGGTGAATGCAGGGAGGGGGGGGGGTCCCCCTTTCTGCGCGAAGCGGGAAAACTTTGACGTTTTAACAAATTTTGAGAGAAAGATAACGGCTCGTAGCACCTTTTCAGGCATTTTTCTCTCACTTCCCCACGCTTTTTTGCTCTCCCCTTTTTTTTTGCAGTTGGCGTTTTTTTTTTGGGGGGGGGGGTGGTGGACGCGACCGCCCCCAACGGCTATGCGCCAGCTCCAGACTAGACTACATGCATGTAATTTAGACCGAAAGTTATGCCTCGGCCTCTCGTTCTAAGTGAGAGCTAAATTAGTAAGTACGCGTACGAGCACGCGAGAAACAGAATTTTCGGTCTACATAACCTAGTAGGCCTACATTGGATGATAGGCCAGGAGCCTGTCCCGAAATAGTCACCCCATTTTACCCATAAGATTTGACCCCGTAAAGTAATAGATCATCTAAGTCATTGACAAAAAGGTTGTCAGCCTGAGTGACAGTAGCCGCCGGGTTAAGCCCCCAGAGCCCCCAAAAGGGACCCCAAAGTCGGGTCGATTTCACCCCATCTCACCCATGCACCAAACAAACTTTGTCAGTAGGGAGTAGTATGACTGGACATTACAAAACACAAAAAACTGACAAAAATTTCCGTCGGGATGGGGTGTCAGACAGCCCCTAAAAATTGGGGTAAATTTTTCCCCTTAAAGCCCAGAGACCAAATTTTGTCAGAAGGAAGAGCTATGGATGTACATTCCAAAAATATAAAAAACTGACAAAATTGTCAATAGGGAAGGGGGTGTCAGACCCCCTGAAATGAAAACCCCAAAGTGCCCTTTGACAATGCTTTGCCCCCCAAAATGCTCTGCATGGAAAGAAAAACCATTTTCTTACCTTCTGACTATGATTATTCAAAAGTGTCTCATTCAATTCACTTTAAATTTTCATAACATAATTTTGAGTATAATAATCGTCTTGAGGTGCAATTTGGTGTTAATTGGCCTTTTGGTTATTAAGTTATTAAATTGTGAAAAAAGTATTGCTTTCTCAAAAGTAGCCAAAAAATATTGTCAGGATTATGTAAACACACCCATTGTCTATCTTCACCTGTTTTACAAGGCATAATAGAAGAGCTTTTCAGGTATCTGTGGTATGTGACTGCGAGGCTGAAATGTACTATTCATGTATTAATTGCACAGATACCAAGCAAGCTTCTCTATTATGCCTTGTCAGATGGTCAATGGCTGTGTTTACATCATAGACGTATAATAGATTTACTAGACGGAAAGCAGCACGCGCGGAAATCATTACGCGAATGGAATTAGGCCCCGCCTCTTTCGGATTATTTGAAGAGCCCGATAAGCACCCGATACGTTGCATTATTCATATTTCTTGTGCGTGTCAGTTTATTGTGAAAATTTGATTGGATGCTAGGTCATGAATATGTACATAATTCGACAGTATCGATCAAAATTTACTTGACCTCAACTTCGTCAATTCAAGACCTATTAATTATGCAGATTATATGCAAGACGTCATCCGCACGAAATGAGAGGTGTTAGTTCAAAAGGACAAGGTGAGTAGAGCTCAAATTATTAAATTTCGTACATTTAGTTTATTAATGAAAATAACTTGTACAATTCTAGGTGATCTACGATAATTTATCTATATTTCAAAAGGATTCACAAGAGTTGTGTTGAAAAAGGATTGAAACAATTTTCTCTCGAAATTACAGTTCTAAATTTATCGTCGAGATGTAGTTTGACACGGAGATCGCTGTCCTCACACGCTGCGGCTCATGACAGCTACCCGGGCAGTCACGGGTCAGTTTCAGCCACTGGCGCAGTGGCTATTTCGACAGCGTCAAAAATTCAATACATGCAAACAAGTTGGATCTAAGAAGATCTAAACAGATCTAACGTTATTAAAATCTAAATGATGATAGACTGTATTGCATAACCATAAGCTTTTCCTCATGTTGTTTCATCTGTGCACACAAGCGTATTCGTTAGTCCAACTTGGACTAACGTAGTCTACGAGACTACGGTTAACGTTAGATTTGGAATCTGTGACTGTGTGGTGGGATACTACGATGTCGATGATTTTGATAAGATATGTAGACCAAAATTAGTGCTGATATAAAATCATTAATGTTACACGAGGTTTACTGTTTTGAACTCTGAATATTTGTTGAAATTTTATTCCATAAACCGAAGTCTGAAGGATATTCTATCTTGAGTACTAGATCTAGATGTAGACTTGGCTAGGGCTAAAGCTGTGCTTGGCCTTGGGGGACAAAGTCAAAGTAGATCTCTGACCATGTTTGATAAGAACTCTGTTCAACTTCACTTTCACGCCTGACTTTTTTTCGTTCTTAAAAGACTTGGATCTACTATATTTGGTTCAGTTCATGCCATTTGGTCAATTAAACTGACTGTAAATTAACTGGAGTCTGATAGACTATGATTTTTTTTTTTGATTTTTTTTTTTGCGGGGGGGGGGGGGTGGAGGCAAATGTATTTTGGGCAAAAATTCAGTCTGGTTGTTAAAGCCAGTTTAAGGATCCCTGTTCAAAATTTCAGACACACATCACTAGAAAGTTTTGTTGCTGAGGCTGTTTCTTTTTCTTCCCAAGAAACTTATGTAGCTTGAATGCACCTTAATAAACATAAGATAGCTGATGATTGTTGAATTTTGACCTTTGAAAAATCATGGATTGGAATTTATTTGCCTGACATAAACAATTATTATCAATGTAGCTATGACTGTAACAAGAAAGACCCCCCAAAAATGACAACTCTTGTTTTCCTTTTTTTTTTTTAAACAGATCAAAATGGAAAGGAACCCAAGAAATGTTATTCAAACATTGCGCAAACGCAAACTGAACATACATGATGAAGCAGAAATCTAGCCTTCCTAAATTACAGGTAAGTTTACAGAACATTTCCTGAGTATCTATATACTTATACATGTATAGTGTAATTTGAATCATTTTATGATTATCAAAAATAATGTAATTTAACAGGAAACAAGGAAATGAACTATAAAAGCAATTAGGGCTTCCAGGGGTCCCTAAATGTGTTAGTTAAAAGCATATTACAGATGCCCTTACTAGTTGCCATTGATTTTTTAATAGCTTGTCCTTAATGCAAACATTTTAAACCATTACCAACAAAGCCCAGCATTGTGTGTAAGCATGGAAAAGAAAGAGAAGATTACACTTCACATTTATTCACAATACATTCTGTGAAAACGGTCTCTTTTGAGCTTTGATCTATGATCTGAATTAGATGTATTTAGATGTTTAAGAAGATCAACAAAAAAAAAGAAAAGTCAGAATAAGGGGAGTACAAGTATTTCTGTGAAATATATATTGTGTACCTCTAAATTACTTTCATTTATACATGCACTTATAAATTTATTTATTTATCCTCTTTTTACACAGCATGATTCTTTACAATGGATGGTGAAAGAATATTGAGATACACAATCCGGAGAAATGAACAAAGAGCAGATATACTGACCTCATAGGCGGATCCAGGGGGGGGTCGCGGGGGTCCGGACCCCCCCCCCCCTTTTTGGCGCGTTTTTTTTTTTTTTTTTTTTTTTTTTTTTTTTTTTTTTTTTTTTTTTTTACTTGGCGCCGTCTTTCTTGGCGTTTTTTTTTTTTTTTTTTTTCCCCCCAAGAAATTCTGCCGACCTGATCATGCAAGATACTGCGTAGGCCCTATTCATTACCCATTGTTTCATTCTCCGTCGCAAAGTAGGCCTAAGTACTGTACTGCCATTCCAGATCAGATATGCGGCGCGGCACGCATAGGTTTATGCATGCGACTTTTGATCGTACGTACGCTGTCTTGCAACTATGCTTGCAACCCTCGAGGAGGCAGGCTGCACGCGGCATCATTCAACTTCAAGTCACTCATTCGAGGCAACTCGTCATTCTAGACAATACCAAAGCACAAGTATCCATATAGGTAAATAATTTTTGCTTGGCCCAAATATATAAATGCAGCTCTGCTGCAGGTTAATTGATAAAAACTTTCGGCGCTAGTGCAGTTGATTAAGTAGTGGGCAGTGGCGGCACCAAGGGGGGGGGGGGGGCATGGGGGGCATTTGCCCCCCCAGTTGTCGCCCCAATAATTTTCGGAGTGAAAAAAAATAAAAGGGTGGAAAATGAAAAAGAAAAGAAAAGGAAAGAAAAAAGTGAAAAAGGAATGGAGAAAAGAAGGAAAAAGAAAGAAAACGGAAACTTGGAAAGCAGTGGCGGCATCAAGGTGTGGGGGGGGGGGGCATGTGGCAAATTTGTTCGCTCAGCTCGTGTAAATATCCTCATATTTGGGTAGTTTTATAGCTGAATAATTTCTGTACATTTCCACTATAATAGTGTCAAAATTTTTGCTCGCTCGCTTCGCTCGCTCGCAATACAGGCCTATAACTCCCACCACATAATCAGGCCGTGAGATGATCAAATTTCCTCATATTGGGGTAGTTTTATAGCTGAATATGTAATTTCTGTACATTTTTACTACGAAAAATGTCAAAATTTTTGCTCGCTCGCTTCGCTCACTCGC
The DNA here is from genome assembly GCA_025618425.1 of Heliocidaris tuberculata. Lineage (NCBI taxonomy): Eukaryota > Metazoa > Echinodermata > Echinoidea > Camarodonta > Echinometridae > Heliocidaris > Heliocidaris tuberculata. The sequence continues at coordinate 24,621,618 of CM046839.1, forward strand.
AGTATATAACTAACACCTCTTTATAATCGGGCAGTTCAGCTAGATGCTCAAAATGTCCTCATATCTGGGTAGGTTTATAGCCGAATATTCTGTACATTTTCACTACAAAAAGTGTCAAATTTTTTTTTGTCCGCCCTTGCCCCCCCCCCCAACATTTTCTTTTGCCCCCCATTTGCCCCCCCCCCACTTTAAAAATCCTGGTGCCGCCACTGGTAGTGGGGACATGCATCCCCGCCGTGGCCGGGGCACGGGCCGGGCGGGCCCGTTCGCTCCGTTCGGCCGCGAGATTACTAGAGTTTGGTTGGATGTGTTAAAGGGTGACTAAATTAGAGAGAAAAAGGGTGCTGTTTCCATGTATTTTTGCATTCAAATCACGAATCTGGCAATTGATTGTCAAAATTATGTCTCGTTTTGGCGAAAAAGGGGGAAAAGTAGAGGTTTGGGGACCGTTCCTTAAAACTCGTGAGCTGATTGGCTAATTGACGTCACACCCCAAGTGACGTATGAAGAGTAAGAGGCACAAGATCTACAGGCTGCGGCAATGTAACATTTTACACACAATGCGGTATTTGACCCCTCTGTTCAACAGACAATTTATGAAAAAGGGAAATTAATCAATACAGTCTAAGGAGTGAATAATCATTATCAATATATTTTCTTTAAGATCAGTGAACACTTTTGCCCAAATATACAGCTCTTGTTTTGTTTTTTTAACTTTTCTTTGAACAATGTTCTCATCCATCTGAGCTTGCCGAACGATAGTTTGGCATTGGTCTTAAACGCGTACACAGCCGTTTTATGCGTCTGTGCAATGTACTACAAATCTTTAGTACGGCAACTATGTTCCCCCTCGTACTAAGCGACTGGTGAACGCTTTTGTTTGGTTTGTTTTCACTCTCGCCTTTTTTTACTTCGCTTTACATGTACTACGGTAGTACTGACTTAGATTTTTGGCTGAATTCTTCGAGTAACTTAGAGAGATGGATAGTGATCGCGAGTCCGATTTGGAGGACTTTTTTGAGCCAGATACGAACTCTGATTTATCAGATGATTTATCGATACCGAAAGAGAAGAAGCTCAAGTGCAGTGGCAAGGGGAATTCGACCATTATGTTTGAACCCCTCGCAGAAGACGCGCCAGGGCATGGTGAAGGGGTCGCGGGGGAAGGGTCGCGGGTGAAGCTGCTGCAGCTGCTGGAGAAGAAAAGTGATCACTGCAAATTGTACTCCACTCGCTTGGCCCTTGCCACTCTGCCCGCGTGAGAATACCGTTGCGACCCACAATTTCCGTAGATTTTCATCTTTAGGAAAATGATGTACGTAGGCTTACATCATCTTTAGGGGCCTTGCTACAGCCCGCAACTATACAACGATTTGGCATTACTGATGAAATTGTGTCCCAAAATCAAAGTTATTGTGAGGAATTAAACACACGAAAATATGCGATGCAAATGGTCGATGCGGCGAATGTCATGCTCGGCACAGGGCTGGGCCTGCCGGGGCCTGCGGGCGCGCACGGTATATAGGTTGGTGGAATATTTTCCCTTACTTCTCGTACGTCACAGATCACGTGATCATGATGTCGCTCGATGGGGTTTTTTTAGGGGCGGGGCTTATGACTGTGTAAATCAGCAAAAATGTACTTTTCAAATGATTATGAAATACGACTGAATGCATAAAAAAGTGTGTGATAGATATTTTTTGGCTCCTGATGACTCCTTCCTACGAAAAATGGGCAATCAATTTTTTAATTTAGTCACCCTTTAAGTTGTTTTAACGTCATTTTACATCTTTCTTTTTAAGACGTATTTCAATGTCATTTTACAACTCTCTGTAATCTTTAAAATTATCATTGTCAATTGTTCAGTATTGATGTACTTAAAATCATCAACAACAAAACGTAAAGTTGCCGGAGGCAGAAGTAACGGCACATTGAACATGTTGAATGCCGTTTAAATGGTAATTAAATTTATCCGATGATAAATGCTATAAAATTTTTGGTTAAAATTGCAACAGATTTTGATGAAACCAAAACATACTCTCCAAAAAACAATTCTTTATTGGTATTTACATTTCCAACGAAATATCATTTTCCTCAACAAATATTTGAGATTTCGGTTGAAAATGTAGCGGTCTCGTATTACTTTCATGGGTAGGGAATAATGGTTCATTTACCTATGACGTCATTAAGGAGATTATTTCATTAGGTAAACAAATTTTTGTCATTATTTCGGTACCCTGAGAAATAAAAAGAGTTGCTGAAAGCATTGGTAAACCTTACTAGTGTGTGTCTGTGTTCATGTTTATGCAAATTATGCAAACGTGCTTAAGGGTCTGGTATTCCCTACAACTACCCTATGGTTGTACATCGCAAGAAGTGAACTTCATGTGTCCATATAAAGGTTAAAGTTGTGAAGGTCAAGACTTAAAGTCACACAAAAGGTCAAAGGTCTGTCAGAGTCAACAAAAAGGTCAAAGTCACGAAATTCAAAGGTAATGACAGGTGCTTGGGGGGGGGGGGGCAGGAGGTTTGTTTTCTCCGAGGACTTTTGATATATTTTTTCTTGTTGATTGGGAACGCTTGAATCTGATACATTGCACCATGACTAGTTTTGTGATACAAAACTTATTTATTTTGCCTAATGAGTAGATGCTGTGGTTGATTGTTAAATCCTGTGAATTTTCAGCAAAACTGGTATTGGTACTGTTGTTGATCGGCCTTGATTGTGAACTCCTGAATCTAAGGAACTTTCCCTTTTTTGTGTTCTTTTGTGATTTGTGATTTATAACTCGTGATGATGTAAACACTTGCGAATTGTTATCTCAGGGATGGGAGGAGATAATATAGATGATATTTAGTGAATAATTCTTCATTGCTGTAAAATGTGTACATGTATCACTAAAATTTACTAAGTGTGTTTGTACAGCATGCGCACACCCAATTCCTAGGTTATCAAGATAGTACTTCAACATTGAAGAACCAATCTCAAGTAATAAATCTCCAGATTTTATTCTTATTTGTCTCACTGGACTGTTTGTGTTGATGCCACATGCCATCTGAGGTCCTGCACAGCAATGCAGACTGGAAAATCTGGGAAAACTTTAAAAAAATATATATATACATATATATATTAATACAGTCCAATGGCGCAAATCCCGGAGGGGATGGGGGTATGCATTAACCCCCTCCCAGTTCTGATGTACGGGGGGGGGGGGGGGGGGGGGGGTGGCCTGTACAAATATACCCACACTTTTTGATAAAAGATGGTAATTTGCAATCATTATATATGTATTTTCCATCTCAAATAAACAATAATTCCATGTAATATTAATAGATTAAATGTAATTTCAGTACAAACTAAGACATTTTCAGGCTCGTATTATCAAATTTTTGTGGCGCGCTCCGCGGGCCCAACTATATTTCAACATTAAAATAGTCAAACAGGCAATATATATATATATATATATATATATATATATATATATATATATATGCCTATAGAGGCGCTTAGCGCCTTCGGCGCTTGCGTTTGCCAGAATGATAATTTGTCACCCTTTGGACCCCCCCTGTTTTTAAAACCTGGATCCGCCCTTGGACCTGCATGCTCAAGTTTGGAGAGGTAGGCCTTTACTGTGCATAATTAAATTTGCCAATACCCCCCCCCCCCCACAAAAAAAAAAAGTTTTCGAAAAATATATCAATGTAAAAAATATATAATAGGCCTATATCAGTAGTACACAACTTGAAGAGGAAGCAAGTTATTTGAAACTATTGTAATTTCCTTTCCCTCTCACCTGAAAAAAGAATTTTTAGTCAAATATGGGAATTTTATTTAATTTTTATAAGGATTCATCATTTCCATTTTCATGCTTACAGAAGAACTTAATTTTAATGAATGTGGGTAAAATAGCTTTTTATCAAGCAATATTCACTCTGTTTGAGTCATGCATATATACATATCTGGCACATTGCAGTCCTTTCTTATTGTTTACGACCTTAATAGTTTTTAATTTGTTCTATTTTCTCTTTTCATTCAACAGACTTACGGATTACCACTACAGCTCTTCATTCCTGTTAGCTAGATCAGCAGTCTCACGAGTGGATACATGTAATGAAGTTGGGGATTTCATTCAGAATAAAACAATACAGATATCCCTAACAAGGGTTTCTGATTTGGAGGATTTTTGTTTGAATATTGCATTTGCTGAAATTCTAAAAAATAAGTGCCTTCAGCTGAATGAAATTTAACAAAACCTAGATTTGATTTATGTCAGTGACCATTTTAACAGTATAATAGAATGAAACAGTTGATAGGCAAATTGCTTGAGAACTTGTGAGAAAAACCAAATATTCATTCAATGATATACTAGTGTGATATGAAAATTTGACTTACCACTAGACTTTTGCAAGGAAGTGCAATTTCAAGATTTTTTTTTTTTCAAATTATAAACTTGTTATTTGAATTGATATTTATTGTTATTAAATAGACAACAAAAACAAAGGATTTAGTTCATCTCTTTTATCATGTTAAGGGGATGGAAAGTCATCTATCTAGTTACCTTAAACATTTACATAGTCTGAGAGCTTTTTAATTCTAACTTGAATTCTCATTTTAGTGATAATGTTCATGTGATATACTTTTACATAGAGTATTCAAAGGGGGGGGGGGGGGGGCAGGGGTTCCATAACTAGAAATGTTAAATGAAAAGTTTGTGTGAAAGGTAAGCCAGAGTTAGAATGGAATGAGAAAGATAAAAAAATGAGAGAAAAAGCAGTGGTATCGCTCGAGGGGGTGGGGGTGAAAGGGGGCAGTATCAGATTTAGGGGGCAATTCCGGCCCATGCCCCCAGAGTGACATAACTTCAGTATACAACTTAAGATTGTACCCCCTCCCCCCGCCTCCTTTGAAATGACCTTTTTCAACTTATCAGAGAATTTTGTGCAATGTGTGCCCCATCTTTTACAAAATCCTGGATGCACAACTGGGATGGCGGGATGGCAATACACCTTAATATTTGTAATGTTTCAAACTGTCAGTATTTTGGCTTGTCAAAAAATATATAAAAATATAAACTTCAGTTTTACTTTTTCATTGTTGGAAATTTGTGGGAATTTTTTTTTCTTGGCACAGTTACTATTGCCCCATTCATAATTCTCTAGCGACACCCCTGCCATGCCTGCGTATGTGAAAGGAAGAGTGAAGACAATAAGCTTTGACTGGAATGGTCAATCATAAGTTGATGGAAATGAATAGTATTGTATAAGACTTGTGATTGAGTGGTGACTTACAGGCATGAAAGCTGGAAAGGAATGGCAACAGTGGCATCTGGACTTTGACGTCAAGAGGGGTAAAAAAATAAAAAAAAGGTTATCAATGGCGACAATCCCCCCCCTAGCCCTCCAAAAGTCGCACGGGGGGGGGGGGGGGGGTCGAGAATTTTTTTTCGCCAGCCCTCCCAAAGTCGCTTAGTGGATGGGGGGGGGGGGGGTATCAGATTTTATGGGGTCCAGTTTTCCTCCATAATTCTCTGACAAGCATTAAAGAAAAAAAAAAGGTTATCAGTTCCGAAAATTGTTCGGCAGCCCTCCAAAAGTCACTCAGTGGGGGTGTCGAGAATCTTGTTCAGGAACCCGATAACCTTTTTTTTTTCAAAACTTGTCAGGGGGCACTCTGCCCCCCCCCTTGCCCCCGGCCCCCTTGGGTACGCTAGCAACATATAAATTTTACTCGCAAATGCAAAGTAAAAGTTAGAAGATAATTCTTCCCGGTATTTTGATTGTTCAAGTGGCGCTCACTGAAGGGGGGGGGGGGGAGTTATCAGATGTTTTCCTCCATAATTATAATTCTCTGACAAGCAAAAACAAAAAACAAAAAATTGTAAATTCTAAAACTCTGCTTGAAGGGAAACCCGTATTTTTTTCTTCTCGCCAGCTCTCCAAAACTCGCTCGGGGGGGGGGGGGGGGGGGGGGGCAAATTTTTTCCCCCAACCCTCAAAATAAACGCTCAGGGGGGGGGGGGGGCTATCACATGTTTTCCTCGATAATTCTCTGAAAAGCAAGAAAAAAATTTGTCGGGGGGCACTCTGCCCCTGCCCCCCCCCCCTCAGCTGCGCTAGTGGATTGTTCCTTTTAATAAAAATTAAAAATCCCTTTCAAAAAAGAACAAATGTACACATATTATTTTTTAAAAATAAAAATAAAAAAATCATTTACATCTAGACTCCCCAGCCCTCAAAATAGACGCTTGGGGCGGGGGGGGGGGGGGGGGGTATCACATGTTTTCCTCCATAATTCTCTGACAAACAAAAAAAAAAAGGGAGGAAAAGTTGTCTGGGGCACTCTGCCCCCCCCCCCCCTCAGCTACGCTAGTGGATTGTTCCTTTTGATAAAATTAAAAATCCCTTCTAACAAAGAACAAACATACACTTAAAAAAAAATCATTTACATCAAGACTAACTAAAAAGTTAAAGAAAAAACTAAATTAACTAAAGGACCCCATTCCCTCACCCCCAAATGAAGATTATCCTTTCTGTTATGAAAACCATCCCTGAAAAAAAATCCTACACTGCAAGAGGGTTTTTTTTTTTTTCATTATACATATATGTTTCATTTATTTATTCATTTATTTATCATTATCCTTTATGCATATCAAATGAATATATTCACCAGTATTAAGTATATCAACAACAAAAGAGACTTATGCCACTGGTGACGTGTCAAGTACTTTACATTTATTTTTACATGACCTGTATCCATGATTTGATTCGGTCTGTCCGGTTACATTTTTAGCTTTATTTACTTGTTTACAAATTTGCAAAGCGATATATTTTGATTCGGAGATCGATTACAATTAAAGTGCATTGACCGAGTACCGTCTGCCACAATTAGAAATTACTGACGCTGATTCGCCGAATCTGTACGTTGAAGCGATGAATACATTACCATAAATGCATATATTACTGAATTTGACCTTTCTTACTGCGCATGCTCTAAGCTGATGCGCGTAATGTGTTTCATACCGCGTACAAACTAATGCTACTCTCGGGGAGCATCTTACAAAATGAATCATGCATTTACGCTCATGAATTATGCAAAGATGCTTATCGGGCCTTCTAATGGACCCCGACAAGATGGCGGAGCTTTAGGGGCCTGGTTTACATAATCCTGACAAACAACAAAAAAAGATTTCTTGTTTGCTTCGTTGAAGGGTAGACACTTAAAGAGGCCAACCAAAATGACAATGGCGGAATCTCATCAATATTCATCAGAATGCATTTATGAATATGTATCTACGCATGCGCAGTAAAGCTTGAGCTAAAACTGCTTCGTTATAAGCCTTATTTTCACTTTTCAAGTCATCAATGCAGCATAGACGCATAAGATGGATCGAAACTTTACTTTTCGCAGGCTGAAGGATCAAATCTGCCTCTAATCTTTTTATTTATTTTTTTTTTTGGGGGGGGGGGGGAGGGGGGGGGGGGCGGGATAGGTGAAGATCCTCTAATTTTCCCCAAGTAGGTTCATGCTTTACCATAACTTTTTTTCCCCCTTCTCATTAAAAAAAAAAATTTGAAAATGTGTTGAACGAGAAAGACTATTGGATGTGATTCGAGTACGTACCATAAATATCTTTCCAAATATGATTTCCTTTATGTAATTTCGGTATACCATATTTTTTATTTTTTGACCATATTACTCGTTTCATTAGTGGAAGCATTCCAATTAGAAATTTAATCTTACATTGTCTGCTTTGCAATGTAATGTAAAGTTTTAACATGCGACAATGTTGTGTATTATGGGATGTCATTTTGGTTGGCCTCCTGTGTCATTTTGCTTGGTCTCCTGTGTTTTCCTACATTATAGCTTCTATAATAAATGCTTTTATGATCTTTTTTTTTTCCTTCATTATTTTAACTCTTGTTATTAGTGTAAACATTCAAATAAGAACTTTTAATCTTCCATTGTCTGATTTGCAATGTAACGTGAAGTTGCAAGACGCTACAAAGTTGTGTATGAAGGGATGTCATTTTGCTTGGCCTCCTTTGTTTTCCTAGTATATATTATATAGCTCTTATAATAAATGTTTCTATGATATATTATTTTTATCAATATTACTCGTTTCATTAGTGGAAAAATTCAAATTTGAACTTCAATCGCCCTTTGACTGATTTGCAAGGTAATGTTAAGTTTTATCATGCTTTACAGTTTTGTATAAGGGAATGTCATTTTGGTTGTCCTCCTGTGTCATTTTGGTTGGCCTCGTGCGTTTTCCTACATTATAGCGCGTATATATCCTTCCATGTTCTATTATTTTAATCATTTTTACTCGTTTCATGAGTGGAAACATTCAAATAAGAACTAATCTCCCATTGACTGATTTGCAATGTAACGTGAAGTTGTAACATGCTTTATACTTGTAGGGGATGTCATTTTGGTTGGCCTCCTGTGTCATTTCGGTTGGCCTCCTGTGCCTTTCCTACATTATAGCTCTTAAGATAAATCCTTTTATGATATGTTATTTTCATAATGTTTACTCGTTTCATTAGTGTAAACATTCAAATAAGAACTTTAATCTTCCAATGGCTGATTTGCAATGTAACGTGAAGTTGTAACATGCTGTACACTTGTGTATAGGGGATGTCATTTTGGTTGGCCTCCTGTGTTTTCCTACATTATAGCTCTTATGATGTATCCTTTTATGATATATTATTTTCATAATTTTTACTCGTTTCATTAGTGTAAACATTCAAATAAGAACTTTAATCTTCCATTGTCTGATTTGCAATGTAACGTGAAGTTGCAAGACACTACAAAGTTGTGTATGAAGGGATGTCATTTTGCTTGGCCTCCTTTGTTTTCCTAGTATATATTATATAGCTCTTATAATAAATGTTTCTATGATATATTATTTTTATCAATATTACTCGTTTCATTAGTGGAAACATTCAAATTTGAACTTCAATCGCCCTTTGACTGATTTGCAAGGTAATGTTAAGTTTTATCATGCTTTACAGTTTTGTATAAGGGAATGTCATTTTGGTTGTCCTCCTGTGTCATTTTGGTTGGCCTCCTGTGTCATTTTGGTTGGCCCCCTGTGTTTTCCTACATTATAGCTCTTAAGATAAATCCTTTTATGATATGTTATTGTCATAATGTTTACTTGTTTCGTTAGTGTAAACATTCAAAGAAGAACTTTAATTTTTCATTTGATGATTTGCAATGTAACGTGAAGTTTTAACATGCTTTCCATGGGATGTCATTTTGGTTGGCCTCCAGTGTCAGTTTGGTTGGCCTCGTGCGTTTTCCTACATTATAGCGCGTATATATCCTTCCATGTTCTATTATTTCAATCATTTTTACTCGTTTCATGAGTGGAAACATTCAAATTAGAACCTCAATTTCCCATTGACTGATTTGCAATGTTACGTGGAGTTTTAACATGCTTTGCAGTTGTATTTATTGGGATGTCATTTTGGTTGGCCTCCTGCGTCATTTTGGTTCGCCTCCTGTGTTTTCCTACATTATAGCGCGTATAATACATCCTTTCGTGTTGTATTTTTTTTTTTGGGGGGGGGGGGATCATTTCTAATCAGCCGATCAAAAATTAAAGTTATGATTTGAATGTTTCATCTAATGAAAGGATTAAAAATAATCAAAATAATAGAACATAAAAGGATTTATTATACGCGCTATAATGTAGGAAAACACAGGAGGCCAACCAAAATGACACAGGAGGCCAACCAAAATGACATCCCATTATACACAACTGGAAAACATGTTAAAACTTCACGTTACATTGCAAATCAGTCAATGGGAGATTGAAGTTTTAATTTGAATGTTTCCACTAATGACACGAGTAAAAATAATGAAAATAATATAGACCATAAAAGGATTTAATATAAAAGCTATTATGTGGGAAAACAAAGGAGGCCAAGCAAAATGACACAGGAGGCCAATCATAAGTGATATAATGTAGGAAAACACAGGAGGCCAACCAAAATGACATCCCCTTTTACACACAACTGTATAGCATGTTACAACTTCACGTACGTTACATTGCAAATCAGTCAATGGGAGATTGAAGTTCTAATTTGAATGTTTCCATTAATAAAACAAGTAAAAATGATGAGAATAACAGAATTCTTTTAATAGCATTCATTATACGAGCTATAATGTAGCAAAACGCACGGGGCCAACCACAATGACACAGGAGGCCAACCAAAATGACACAGGAGGCCAACCAAAATGACATCCCTTTTACACACAACTGTATAGCATGTTACAACTTCACGTACGTTACATTGCAAATCAGTCAATGGGAGATTGAAGTTTTAATTTGAATGTTTCCATTAATGAAACGAGTAAAAATGATGAGAATAACAGAATATTTTAATAGCATTCATTTTACGAGCTATAATGTAGCAAAACGCACGGGGCCAACCACAATGACACAGGAGGCCAACCAAAATGACATCCCATTATGCACAACTGCAAAGCATGTTAAAACTTCAGGTTACTTTGCAAATCAGCCAATGTAAAATTAAAGTTCTTATTTGAATGTTTCATCTAAAAAACGATTAGAAATGATCCCCCCCCCAAAAAAAAAACAACACGAAATGATGTATTATACGCGCTATAATGTAGGAAAACACAGGAGGCGAACCAAAATGACGCAGGAGGCCAACCAAAATGACATCCCAATAAATACAACTGCAAAGCATGTTAAAACTCCACGTAACATTGCAAATCAGTCAATGGGAGATTGAGGTTCTAATTTGAATGTTTCCACTCATGAAACGAGTAAAAATGATTAAAATAATAGAACATGGAAGGATATATACGCGCTATAATGTAGGAAAACGCACGAGGCCAACCAAAATGACACAGGAGGACAACCAAAATGACATTCCCTTATACAAAACTGTAAAGCATGATAAAACTTAACATTACCTTGCAAATCAGTCAAAGGGCGATTGAATTTCAAATTTGAATGTTTCCACTAATGAAACGAGTAATATTGATAAAAATAATATATCATAGAAACATTTATTATAAGAGCTATATAATATATACTAGGAAAACAAAGGAGGCCAAGCAAAATGACATCCCTTCATACACAACTTTGTAGCGTCTTGCAACTTCACGTTACATTGCAAATCAGACAATGGAAGATTAAAGTTCTTCTTTGAATGTTTACACTAATGAAACGAGTAAAAATTATGAAAATAATATGTCATAAAAGGATACATCATAAGAGCTATAATGTAGGAAAACACAGGAGGCCAACCAAAATGACATCCCCTATACACAAGTGTACAGCATGTTACAACTTCACGTTACATTGCAAATCAGCCATTGGAAGATTAAAGTTCTTATTTATCTTAAGAGCTATAATGTAGGGGAAATACAGGAGGCCAACCAAAATGACACAGGAGGCTAACCAAAATGACATCCCCTACAAGTATAAAGCATGTTACAACTTCACGTTACATTGCAAATCAGTCAATGGGAGATTGAAGTTCCAATTTGAATGTTTACACTAATAACAAGAGTAAAAATAATGAAAAAAAAAAATCATAAAAGCATTTATTATAAAAGCTATAATGTAGGAAAACACAGGAGACCAAGCAAAATGACACAGGAGGCCAACCAAAATGACATCCCATAGTACAACATTGTAACATGTTAAAACTTTACATTACATTGCAAAGCAGATAATGTAAGATTAAATTTCTAATTGGAATGCTTCCACTAATGAAAGGAGTAAATATGGTCAAAAAATAAAAAATATGGTATACCGAAATTACATAAAGGAAATCATATTTAGAAAGATATTTATGGTACGTACTCGAATCACATCCAATACTCTTTCTCGTTCAACACATTTAAAAAATTTTTTTTTTTAATGAGAAGGGGGAAAAAAGTTATGGTAAAGCATGAACCTACTTGGGGGAAAATTAGAGGATCTTCACCTATCCCGCCCCCCTCCCCCCCCCCCCAAAAAAAAATAAATAAAAAGATTAAAGGCAGATTTGATCCTTCAACCTGCGAAAAGTAAGGCTTCGCTCCATCTTATGCGTCTACGCTGCATTGATGACTTGAAAAGTGAAAATAAGGCTTATAACGAAGCAGTTTTAGCTCAAGCTTTACTGCGCATGCGTTGATACATATTCATAATATGCATTCTGATGAATATTGATGAGATTCCGCCATTGTCATTTTGGTTGGCCTCTTTAAGTGTCTACCTCGTTTGAAGACACCGTGCATCGATATCGTGACAAATTGAAATAGCAAATAGATCTACAGTACAGAGGATCAGATTGTGGACTTTACGTAAGAAACACATATATTTACTTTGATATTTGCATGAAAACATGTTATGTTAGCGGATTTCCTTTCCTATCACTATCAGGCGAAATGATCGTCCGTCGTTTCATCTTTCTGCTCGGCCCCCTTGCGGGGCCGCCTTACGCGCTCAGTGCAGTGTTTGTGTGAGTGCGAGTAGTGAGTGAGCTCTGGGGATGTGGGCTAACTCGGCACTAGGGCGAACTCGGCCTTGGCGGAAAATCGCCGCGGAGTGAGCCCAGAGAGTTAAAGTGATCGCAAACACTTGCGTTGAATTTCGCATTTAGTTACACATTTCAAAACACTTAAATTCAAATTATTTGATATCAATGTGTAAAATGATTAGCAAAGAAGTAATGTTGGTAATTTCAAGAAGTAAAATTATGCAAAACATGAAATTTAAGGCTAAAAAAGGGTACGGTGCGTAGCGTCATGAGCGTGGAGTTCAACCATGTCAACTCTTGAAACATAGATCTAGTCACCGTGCAGTGCCGAGTTCGCCCTAGTGCCGAATTAGCCCGACCCCTATTAGCTGTACGACTACGAGCTAGCTCTGTGGTTTATCAATCAGGGGGTCGTTTCATCAAATCAACTCCATGACAGTCATAACTTTGTCGGCGATCTACGGAAATGTCATGGACTAGACAAACTGTTTCACGAAGCCATGATAAACGACAAATCACTGATATCGATACTCATCGGCTAAAATACATAGTCTATATCACAGTCCACTGGATTTATCGTTAATTAACCAAACAGACTTCGAGGCTCAGTTTTCCCCACACTGTTCCAAAATGTCAAAAATGGCAGCGAAAATTAATACTGATGATACAAACACCCCGTTTTCATGAAAAGATGTGTTACTTATGGCATTTTAGAATTTATAAAACTGAGAAAACTCGAGGATGCTTTTGCGATGTACGAATGTAGATTTGTAAATATGAGGATACCGTAATTGACTAATTATGGAAAGAAGACCCAAATCGTGTACACTTTAGAGAAAATGATTGAATTAAGATATTTTATGACCCAATTCTTACTATTCAGTTATAAAAATACATTTAACATTATTTATATCAAAGTATTGCGTGAAAAGGGAAAAATATAGGGAAAATACATACATGATAAATTGTTGTCATTTAAATTGGTCTGTATATACAGACTGTTCCGTTCTCGACGATTTTTCTATGGTAGACCGATGTGGGTATTTTTAATATTAATCTCATTTACTTGTTGGAGGGTCAAGAAGTCATAAGAACATATTGTCCATCTGTAAAATATTATAACAAAAACATTAGTAAAACTATTTATAAAAAGAATGATAAAGAAATGTACTTGGAGATCAGGATAATAATTTTCTCTTAACTTACATTTTTGATTTTTTTTCGCAGCCCATAGACTAACTAAAAGCTGGCTTGTGATGGCGTTAGATATGACAGGTTTGGAGCACCGACAAGTCACTTGTCAGGGAAGTTGTCGCTGATCTTCGCAAATACGGCCGGCTTTGTGAAACAGTTAGTAGACAAGTTGAGCGACAGCGTCGAGATGTCGCTGATCTTGTCGTTATGACGGTTTGATGAAACGACCCCCGGGCCCTGGGGGTCGTTTCATCAAACCGTCATAAAGACAAGATCAGCGACATCTCGATGCTGTCGCTGAACTTGTCCGCTAACTGTTTCACAAAGCCGTATTTGCGAAGATCAGCGACAACTTCCCTGACAAGTGACTTGTCGGTACTCTAAACCTGTCATATCTGTCTTTTTAGCCAGCTTTTAGTTAGTTTAGACTATAGACTGCGAAAAAATGAAAAATGTCAGTTAAGAGAAATTTATTTCCTGATCTCCAAGCACATTTCTTTATCATTCTTTTTATCAAATAGTTTTACTAATGTTTTGTCGTGGGTTGGATAGAGAGGGGTTAGCACTCCAAGAAAAACACCATTCAGCCTGATGTATAGTTTGTTCTTTTATTCATCATTATTTGAGCAAAGATGAACAAAGTTAAGCCCTGCAAAAGTAGAAATGCAGAAATCAATTAACATCAAAGAATCATAAAATCATGAAAAGATTTCAATTAAATTCCACAAAGTATCCCACTGAAAATCGAAAGATATGTCTTCCTCTATCGAATCATCGTATGGCATCGTTCAAAACCTCAATTAGAATCATTGACATCATATTCATTTAACATCAAAAATCTGTTCCTCCATCCTACAGATTATAATGAAATAGATATCAAGCTCGTGAGAACAACATCACTAACTCCTAGCGACAGCAAACACTTCAATTTTGCTTTCTCATTCTAATCATTAATCATCATAACATCATAGCCTCATCAATCATATTCATTACATGGTTTGAATGTGATAAAAATAATTAAAGCCTAATAAATTTAAATAAATTGAATGAGTTAAATGAATCACAAATTAAATCAAGAATTACCAACATTCCAATCTGAAATAAATCTATACAATCAAATATGCAGTCATGCATGGAACGATTCATTATGTATCTTATTAAGTACTTGTTCATGATTTAATTGTAGACTTTAATTATTAATATATCATGAGGAGGAATTGAATGTCCAATTTATCTTCCTCCTTAAAATCTATTCACCTATGAAAGTGAAATTCACTAATTCACTTTTCAATGAATTTCTCTGCAATCAACTAAAACAAAGACTAGATATATCATACTGATAGGATTAAAATTCTTGAATTTGTATTAATACCAATAATTTTCGTGCATAAATCAAAAAGAAGCTCAGTTAGCTTTTCTCTCTAACCTAAACATGAATCTAATAATTCCAATTTACACATTAACAATTTTGTATAACCATTTAGCATAACTTTCCTTGCAATGTTTACCTTTGAAAATATGTACTACAAAAGGGTATACATCATACAAAATATATGTAGGTCTACTACAGGACGCTTACCCAAGATCAACAAAAAGGAAGGGGCACCAGAATCACTGATTACTGGAAAGACACCGCCAGGACATCGGAAATTCTCAATCTAAAAGAATCAAATAACCAATTACATATACTAACTTTGTAACCCTGATATTGTCATCATTATATCAACAAAATTAAGTTAGTCAACCTATAATTGGTCTATAATCGCCCAAAAGTCACTCCATTAGGATACATGTACATGCTGCTACATAGCATTCCTATCTCAAATGCATATAGTATTCACATTGCATAATTTGTGAAGGCTCTAATTTAAATCCAGTTTAAACTGTAATTAAAACTCATGCTACTAATATTCATACAAAAATTTCATGTAACATGTAATCCTAATGAAATTCTCATAACCTTAAAATTCAACGTATCACCATGCACGTACATGGGCGCCGCCATCTTGGAACGACTACACACATGTACCTAAATTAACACCCAAAACATGCAAGCCTAAAATTATGTTTTAGAACTTCTTTGATTTAATTCAAACATTACTTACATTCTGCACCTAAAAGTTTGTCTTAATGGCACACTGAGCAAAATATACTTATGCAACATGCAAATTGTCAAATTGTAAAAGACTTCCTGCTCGGTAAGACACTGAATTCGGAGTGCATTAATTTTGAACATACATTTGTGTACAAGCCGAAAATAGCAAAGTGCTTCCAAGTTCCAAATTACATGACAAAATTCTATATCACAAAAAAGAAACTAGACACATACCTAAAGTTTTCTGCTGACAAATCCCCCAACTCAAAATAGCTAAGAGCAGCATTACAAGTTGCGAAGCATGGAGTCGCAGCACACAGAGTTAGAGCAGAGGTTCGGAGTGTAGACGGGATGATAAGTGAAAAATTCTCCCTCAATGCAACATACTCATACACGTACAGTACATCGCGTCAACCCAACTACACCCAAAATGAGTACGATTACTCCGCATCGCATAAGCAATTTATAAAAAGTATTAAATTTCTTCCGAGATCAAATAAATGCCTAAAACAGGTGTTACATTTCATGTCTCCACTAAAGAATAGAACTACTTTTTAAATCGTAGGAACATCGTGTTCTACCCAAACGTTATTTGACCGCAATCCTAACATATCATCCATACCAAAACTCACTATGAAAATAAAAAGAAAAGAGTGTTTAAACCCATTAGTAGAGCAACACTCACAGGTGATAAGCATAACTTTACACCAACGCAATGCTCACTTTCCTATCATTACGTAATGTATCTGGCAAGCCGCCAAAGACATGGGATTCTCTACATTACACCGAGTGACTGACTAAATGTGTAAAGTCAGAGACAACCTTAATTCAGACACAGCTTCCGTGCTTTGAAATTCACCTGGTCTCTAAATAATTGCCTACCAAAAAAATCAATTCCCGACAGTTTTTATTATAATATTTTACAGACGGACAATATGTTCTTATCATTCTTGACCCCCCCAACAAGTAAATGAGATTAATATTAAAGATACCCACATCGGTCTACCATAGAAAAAGCATCTAAAGCTCTTCCTGAGCTGAAACAGAAGTCATACCCAGAGAGGCTTAGTTAGAGATCTACAACTACCTACTCTGGCTTACAGAAGACAGAGAGCTGACTTGATTCAAATATTGAAAATCCTGAAAGGTTTTGATAGAGTGAATCCTTCGAAATTCTTCCAGTTAGCCACAGGTTCCACGACAAGAGGTCACGATCTGAAAATTGTCAAACAACATTTCCATACAAGACTGAGGCAGTATGCTTTTGCAATAAGAAGTGTGAACAATTGGAATGCCCTACCTAGTAATGTAGTTAATGCTACCACCATAAACCAATTCAAGTCATCCCTAGAAAGATATTGGAGAAACAATCCAATCAAGTTTGAACCATACCTGAGATGGGATGGAGTAGTAAAGAGGGACAAATAAGCTTAGCTTCCAGTCTCTATACCCAAGTATACCCAAGTAAGTAAGTAAGTAAAACGGAACAGTCTGTATATATATACAGACCAATTTAAACAACGACAATTTATCATGTATGTATTTCCCCTATATTTTTCCCTTTTCACGCAATACTTTGATATAAATAATGTTAAATGTATTTTTTATAACTGAATATTAAGAATTGGGTCATAAAATGTCTTAATTTAATCATTTTCTCTAAAGTGTACACGATTTGGGTCTTCTTTCCATAATTAGTCAATTACGGTATCTTCTTATTTACAAATCTAGATTCGTACATCGCAAAAGCATCCTCGAGTTTTCTCAATTTTATAAATTCTAAGATGCCATAAGTAACACATCTTTTCATGTAAACGGGATAGTTGTATCAGTATTCATTTTCGTTGTAATTTTTGACATTTTGGAACAGTTTGGGGAAAACTGAGCCTCAAAGTCTGTTTGGATAATTGACGATAAATCCTATGGACTGTGATATAGACTATGTTTTTTCGCCGATGAGTATCGATATCTTTGAGTTGTCGTTTATCATGTCTTATTGAAACAGTTTGTCAAGTCCATGACATTTCCGTAGATCGCCGACAAAGTTTTGACTGTCATGGAGTTGATTTGATGAAACGACTCCCTGGTACAGGCCACAGAGCTGTACAGCCCATGCCATTATGGTGCTTGGAGGCAGGTGTAAACACAGAAATACTATGCCTCATAATCACCCATTCCCACGCATTTCAAACCCCCTCTTCGCTGTTTTTAAGCCCCCAAAAGAAAACCCCTTTTCTCGCCCTCCGGGCCAATATACGATATGAGAATCTTTATATCTCGAGGGATCATCACTCCTATACTAGCACCTTAATATACCCAAACATTTGGGTATGAATAAATATACCCACTATACTCACTCTCTTGCTTTCCTACTTTTACTTCTTCACTGTAATCCCCCTTCAAGCATTTCAAACCCCCTCTTCGCCGCTTTAAAACCCCCAAAAGAAAACCCCTTTTCTCGCTCTCCGGGCCAGTACGATGTTCGAATCATTGTATCTCGAGGGATCATCACTCCTATACTAGCACCTTAATATACCCAAACTTTTGGGTATAAAATACCCATACACGCTCTCTTGCTTTCCTACTTTTACTTCTTCACCGTAATCCCCCCTCAAGCATTTCAAACCCTCTCTTCGCTGCTCAAAGCCCTCCAAAGAAAACCCCTTTTCTTTTTTATTTATTTGACTCCTCGTCATACCTAATATATATCGCTTTATTCCGTTAAAATATACACACTGTCTTGCTTTCCTACTTTTACTTCTCACCGTAATCCTCCCTCAAGCATTTCAAACCCCCTCCTCGCTGCTTTAAAGCCCCCAAATGAAAACCCCTTTTCTCGCCCTCCGGGCCAATACAATATTAGAATCGTTATATCTTGAGGGATCATCACTCCTATAGGAGTGGCATCAATCTCGATGAGGAACAGTCAGTAGCTTTAATAGCGAAATGCACTCATATGCCCTTGCCTACATATAGATCTATGTGGGACTGTGTCAAAGTATCACTGTTGCAGTAGTCAAAAACAGACAACAAAATTGCTCTAAGCAAGATTCAGTTTTCTAAAATTTGCTAGATTACCTGATACAGGGACTCTTCAATTCTTACTATGCTACAAATTTGAAGTTTCAGAGTTGACAGTGAAATTTCAAATAATTATTTTGCTCTCTTGTATGAATGATCTAGAATGGACCATAGCCTGCTAACACAAACAAAACCTATTGAAGCCTATTCACACATAAAAGCTATTGTGGAGTACAAACTTATCTTGAGATAAGCTTGTCATGTTTATCTTCAGATAAGCTTGTACATATATGTATAAGTGAGCGAAATGCAGTGGCACATAAAGACGCGGAGCCTGGGAAGACGCAAATAGGAAAATTGTCCGTGCTTCTAAAATTAGAATCGGAAAAATCTGAATAAAAGTTTTCATATTATTTTGCTTAAAAAAGTGTTCAAAGACTCAAAGAGGTAAATACTAAGTTAATTCTAACTTACATCCTAACTTATCATGCTTATTTTGGTTTTGCCTCTAGTCTAAGTAAGTCTAGACAGAAAAATCTGTCTGTTTAGAGGCAATCATTCATATATGCAAGGTTATTACAGATAACCTCACACTCCGTACCTTCATAAGAAGAATTGCTTCCCATGGCAGAGCAAGAAATTCTATCCTAAAATGTAGAAGGAAGTACATTGTATTTTCTTGAAATTGTACTGATTATATTGGTGTTTTATTCTCTTCAACTTAGAGGTCATGATTGCCGCTGAAATTGACAGCCCCATATAGCAATGGTTCCATGAGCGGTTTGGAGGAGTTTTATAACATTTTAAAACTTCTCCAAGAGGGATGTAGGAGAGAGATTCCGCGAAGCCAGACATAGTCTCAGCAGAGCATATCCCCGAACAAAAACTTAAACTAGTCTTGCCAGATCTGATACACCCAGATCAGGTTGCTTTTTTGAAAAACCGTTATATTGGTGAGTCAGTGAGAACGGTACTAGACGCACTTTATTATTCTAAATTCAAGAATATCCCTGGAATTCTACTCAGTTTAGATTTTCAGAAAGCATTTGACTCCCTTGACCACTCTTTTCTTATACATGTACATACTCTCAGATCATTTAATTTTTGAGATAAATTTTGTAACTGTATAAAAGTGCTATACACTAACTTAGAAAGCTGTGTTATGAAACTGGGGAATATCATCTGGTTACTTTCATGTAGAAAGAGGTGTGCGCCAGGGTGACCCCCTTTCGCCGGGGTAACCTCGCTAGTCATAAGGACCGCTATTCATAAGGACCACTTATTCATAAGGACTGCTATCCATAACGCGTGACTAAATGAATAGTAGTTTTGTAGTGGTCCTTCTGAATAACGAGCAAACCATAGACAAATTTCCTTGCTATTCATAAGGACATCCACTCATTAGGACCACTATTCATAACTACTCATAAGGACCGCTATTCATAGCGCGTGTTAAATGAATAGCGGTTTTCTGTGAATAGCGGTTCTTATGAATAGTGAGCAGACCTGCTTTCGCCATACTTAGCAATTGAAACACTTGCAGTTAATATACAATACGTAATAATTCACAAATGCAATGGTTGAAAATAAATGACACAGAATTAAAGCTGTCACTCTATGCCGACAACATGAATGTATTCTTAAAAGATGAAAAGTCCATCAAAATTCTTTTTGACACGCTCAGAAAATTCCGACAGGTTTCTTCTCTTAATATTAACTTACAAAAGACGAACGCCATGCGGATAGGCTCCGACAGATACAACAGCCCACCCCTGGAAAATATTCAGGTCGTCACAACACTGAGAGTTCTCGGTGTAGACGTACAGGTTGTATCATATTTACCTGAAGTGCTCGACTCTCAATTGAAAAGAATTTTATTGAAGATCAAGAGTCAGTTGAATCTATGGAAGGTTTGGAATTTATCTTTGATTGGCAAAATACAAATTGTGAAAACGTTTGCCTTTTCCCAGTTATTATATATTGCAAGTATGGTTAAAATCCCAGATCCATACATAAAAGAAGTTATAATAGATTGGTATATATGGGTTTATTTGGAATGGTCCAGATAGAATTAAGCATGAGGTTATGGTAAAAGACTACGAGGTGGTTTCAAAATGTTGTGCTTAAAATCTTTGCTGCAAGTTCAAAAAATATAATGGGCCAATAGAATATTTACATCACAATCTAGAGGATGGAGACAGATTTTACTCGAAGTGTTAAAGGATGTAGGGGCGGTTTTCTTTTCCACTGTAATTTTGATGTCAAATACATGAACGTAGATTTCAGTGAGTGGTACAAAGAGGTTATATACAAGTGTGGAATCATATTTTCCATAAAGATGTATCAATTGCAAATCAGGTAATTTGGAATAATAAGCTTATACTTCTGGATGGTAAAAATATTTTTAAATCAAGCATTGTTAGTAAAGGAATTGTGAAAATTGCACACATGTTATGATGTTAGACGAATATGGGAGACCAATGATCTGGAAAGATGCAAAGGAAAGGGGTCTTTCGTTTGTAGAATATTTTACTTTGTTAGATTGTTACAAGAAAATCCCCTCTGCTTGGAAACAATATTTTCTCCAACAAAATTTCCATGCTTTGATAACTCCTTTGGGCACCATTCCAACTGTAACTATTTATGGTATAGCTAAAAACTCTGTTGATGTATTGAAAGGACAAATTTATTTCATATGTAAGCAAACTAACAACCCATCTACTTCGTCTGCTTTTGTTCACCTCAATGAAATGTATAACTTTCCAGAGGCCACCATTGTCAAGCTACATGTATTGAAATTGCCATTCACGCTTATTTAGACACAAAATTATGAGTGTTTCACTTGAAAATTGTCCATAATTTAATACTAACTAAGGTCTGGTTATGTCGTATTAATAGAATTACAAATGCAACTTGCTGTTTTTGTAATAATGAGGATGAAAATCTCGAACACCTCTTTGTTTCATGCAAGGTTATTGAAAAGTTTTGGTTAGAGATAAGTACAGTCTTTGCGGGACTCTGCTTCCCTTCCATTTTGTCAAGTGAAAATATTTTGTTCGGGCTGACTGAGCGTGCCAAATCAAGAGACGTTTTCATAACTAACTTCGTGCTTCTGCTAGGGAAGCAACATATTTTCAGATGCAGAAATCTAGCGCCAATAAGGACAGAATTTACACATCTGATTTGGGATGCAAAATGAACACTCCTCTTTATTGGAGATCCAGGCTGAACATAGCCGACTAACATATGAACGATAAACTCGTCGCTAAAGGGCGACCAACAACAATACAACAGTATGGCGTGACCACTTTTTTCTTTCCACCCTATTTCTGGCATAGTATGGATACATAATTATAGCAGCACTTTGTACAGTAATAGCTATACCAAAGAATGGATTCAACATGAGAAATATAACTAAGGTAACAGGGTCTGCCTCCATGAACTAGAAATATAATCACTTAATACAACTGACCAAAATGAATGCCGGTGCAATATACATGTATGTGTCACTTTTGAGCCAGAGCATTCCATACATATAAAAAGAATGATGTAATATTTTCACCCAACATAAGCAGAAGACATGATCATATCAAATTAACTACACTGCACTGGACTAAAAATAAATGTACTTTGAAAATTTGTCACCTTTGAATTTTACAGACAATTATGGAAATATACATTACAACTATGTGTATATATCCAACTCAAAACTTTAGCCATGAAGTACTTTGAAGCAGTACATGTTCATTGTACACATGCACATATCCCATATTATACCCCAAGTACTAAGCAGTAATAGTGTGTATTCAATATCCAGTTAATAACCTTTGAAAATTTGTGTGGCCAAGTAGCCAACCCTATCAAAACCAACAGTAAAATGCTTGTCATGATAAAGAGAAACATTTTAAACACTTCTCACCTACATGTACCGTATTCAATAGCATTGATAACAATATATCGAACAATATCAAGTAACATACAATATATCAAGGTGATATACATGTACATGATTACTGCTTTCACTTAACCAGTAAATACCAGTCCTCAGATTGATGATCTATACAAATTTCCTTCTAGTATTTCCAAAACACAAACATTCATACATTCAGTAAACACAATAACATAATCAAAATGGATCAAAAGACTGTGAACAAATCTTACATTGTATTTTCTTTTACCTCTTCTATCAATATACTCATTCTATCTTCTTCTTTCCTAACAGTATACACTATAACTTCTTCACTACCTTATATGACCTGTCAGTATACCATGACCTTTTCACCTTCTTCTGTGCTATCTACTTCTGTACCTTCTTCAGTATTATCAATATATCAAAGGTTCTGTACCTTCTACACCTGTTATCTATATATACACTTGAACAGTATCTGTACCTTTCTCTTGCTTATGACAATGACCAAACTTCACCATTCTCCGTTCTCTCTCTCATGTAGATGGAGAGATAGAAAAAAAGAACAAGAATAAGTGATCTAGAGAAGAAGGGAAAAATCTGATACAGCACAACACTAAAGGCTATCTGTACAAAAAAGCACACTCCATGACGACTAGGGTAATACATATAGATATATAAACATATCGATATAGGACAGAGAATAGCATAATAAGGAAAAACAAACAGTCCTTCTTCTGTAGACATAGCATACAAAAGAAATATGAACAATAAATGTGTACATGTATACCAATAATTGAGCAAAAATGATATACTTCGAAACTGAATAGGACAGCGCTCACTGGGATAAATAATGTGCGCCAAAAATAAAAGACAGTGAGGCAGTGCCTAAGCATACTATAACCATAACCAATTATATAAAAAAACCTTCCTGACAGAGAACTATAAGATAGGCAATTAATGCAGTAGACAGAAAAAAAATGTTGACAACCTGTGCAGATTATAAAATCAGAGCGTCACCAGACATCATTAAAATACAAACGATCAGTAAAGACGTACAAGAGTAAGTCTTAGATACATGTAGATACAGGTCTAGGCATCTCAAAAATCAAGAAATATAGACTAAAAAATCAGCCTGATGAAAACTAGAATACCTGTATTAAAATAGAAAACATTACATTACAATGTAATACAGGATAGCACAGTGAATTGAACAAGCATGTCATGCAATTTGCAGGTAGAGTATCAAAGCATGACACCTTATAACAAATTAAATAGCTGACAGGTTGACATAGCCATAAAAAAATAGGCAAAACAAAATAACCCTATACATGTTGTAGTAAAAAACATGACAGTTTAACAGAAACAGTCCAGTAAGCTGATAAACCAGCAAAAAGTTCAACAGTTCTGTGGCAGAGAATAGTATAGGGTTTGTCCATTAGCAAATCAGGAGACAAAGACTGAGCAAGGGGCGGGATGATAAGGATACGGTGGGGCAGGGGGAGGTGTGGAAATGTCCGGTTTACAGCGCGAGAAGGGACCTATGTCTGGAATAGGGAAGTAGCTCAGCCAGCTAGCGAGAACTATCGGGTCATGCAGCACCAAGCGAGAGGCTGGAGGTGGAGCATTAGAGACATGCAAGCTGATGTCAGTACGGTGCTGAAGCGAGCTGGGATGAGATGGAAAAACAACTCCGCATTGGTAGTAAGTCACATCCGGAGGATAACGTAGGCGATGATCTCGGGCGTCTCCACCGGTACACGAAGAGGAGACAACTATGGTCCTGATAGACGTGGCGATTTCATCTCGCTGTATGTCCGGAGGGCGACCTAGAGGAGCTGGGCCATCGTCACGCTGGCTAACCAACGGGGCGAAGTTAGCATCACTGACAGGCTGGTAGGTGAAGGCATCAGGGGGATGGCTTAGAGGAGCGTGGGACTCCTCGAGCTGGAGATGGGTCGAAGCGGCGTCAACCACAAGAGGGGTGGAGTAAGCACCATCAACCTGCTGGCAGCTGGGGGCAACAGGGGATAGCCTAGAGGAGCCTGGGCCTCCTCGAGCTGAAGATGGGTCCCGTCAACATCAACCATGATGGGGGTGGAGTAGATGTGTCCAGCCAACTGGTAGACGTGAGTATCGGGGGGATCGCCGAGAAGAGCCTGGGCCTCTTCACACAGGAGATGATGTGTCTTCCCACGGCAATGTTGATCAGGGATGGTAGTGGGCTGGATCTGGTTCGAGTGCAGATGATGTGTTGGTAAGGCGTCAACCAGACCGGCGTCCTGGTCAATATCGAGATAGACCAAAGCGGGCAGTCTATCATTCACACATTTACTAGGTGTTGGAGGAGCGTGCGTGTGGTGAGCGCATGCGCGCAGGTTGTGCGTGTGCTGAGAGCGCAGCATGCCTACTGAGCACCGGGCTTGTCAACACAAGTGGAAGAGAAGTTATCCTCTAAGTCAAGAGTACTGCCAGGAACAACTAACAAGTCCTTACATGTTTCATCTTTCTCTGATGAACCAACACAGCAAAGATTGCTGTCAACATCAACAGACTCTACTTTACTAGCCCCTGACAAGCCATTACTTGTCAACACGAAACCACAAGGGGGGTCACACCCCAGTTCCACAGTGAGTTTATGACCACGAGGACATTCAAGACTAGTCTCATCTAACTCTGATGAGAACTCAACATCAGAACGACCACCAGGGATAATGATCGCACCAACATGGAACTCATCGACTATGTCTACTGCCGACATCTCGGCAGCACAACCACCAAGATTACAACCATCAGTATGTGCATCGAAGTCAGTCAAATCACTTACACAACTGATATTCACTTCACTTTGTGCCTCATCAAAATCACAACTAACATGATTATGCCCTTCATCTACATCTCTTATTTTCAACCCATAGTCATCAAACACTTCAGTTACATGTCTCATCGATCTCAACTCATAGTCAAACTCGAACTCCTCATGATTACTTCTTTCATCTTCACTCAAATCATCGACAGGCACAAAATCACAAATAGCATCATCTCTTTCATCTGTGACGCTTATTCTCAACTCGTAGCCGTAGTCATCATGATTACTGCCATCTTCCTTATTCAAATCATAATCAAACTCATCATTGACAAAGTCACAATCCTGTTCATCATCAACTTCCTGTCTATCAAAGCCAAAATGGATGCAAACAAGATTCCAAATGTCTGCCAAGGAAGTAGAATCACTGATAACAGAACGTCTAGAAATAATCGGACAAAAAGCTGAAACTTGCCCCAGCACCAATTCTAAAACCACCACTTTCTGAGCGGCTGTCTTACCGCCAGGCAAGTCAAAGGGGTCGTCGACAAAACCCCGCAAAGGGTTTGCCTACGACTTCCTTTTCCAAGAAACACCCTCTCCTAGAAAGGGAGAAAAGTCAGAGTACAAACGCAAATTCGTCAAGAGATTACGCTTCCACTCGAGGAAGGATTCGGGAGTCTCCTCCCGACTCAAGCGCCATGGTGCGGGCGCGACCGCTGACCGTGCCATCGTATCGTAATATACGCGGGACTATCAAAGCGCTAAACACTGTGTCGTTAACGCTGGTGTACGTGATGAACAGCCAGTTCAAATCACAAAAATCACGACAGTTACTGTATTTAACTGTTGATGCGTTAGCCTTATGCGGCCTAAAATTCTTACTTTATGGGTAGGAAACGATCCTAGCGCTGCCACCACGCCAATAAGGACAGAATTTACACATTGGATTTGGGATGCAAAATGAACACTCCTCTTTATTGGAGATCCAGGCTGAACATAGCCGACTAACATATGAACGATAAACTCGTCGCTAAAGGGCGACCAACAACAATACAACAGTATGGCGTAGGAAATGCACCATCCGTTCGCCATTTTCTAAATTATGTTAAATATTTCCACACCGTTGAAAAATATATTGCTGAAAGAAGCAATAAAACAGACACACATGAAACAAAATGGGTTTTATTTTAGAAATTTTAGAAAAACATTAAACGCTGATGTCAGGATTGTTCTTTTTTTTGGTATACTTATAAAAGATCCATTATTGCTCTTTTTTCTTTGATTTGTCTTTATGTACTGCAAAATGCATTATATGTTTTGTTTGATTTTCCAGATTGTGAAAATATGATTGGATCAATAAAAACTTATTAATTATAAAAAAAAATATCCCCGAACAAAAGTGACTGAATTTTTTGTCTACCACTAGTATAGATCTGTAGAAAAATTTTGATTTTAAATAATTTTATTATATGCGTCTTTCCCCCATTTTTAAGTGCCACAACATTTCGCTAAGCTACCTAGGGCCCAATGCACGACTGCTAGCTTGCGAGCGGCACTGGCACTGACACTAAATCAAATGATATAAAAGTGAATAATAGCTGTACGAAAAGGGCCTGTTTTGTACCAAATTGCTGACGTCATATTCGTTTGTCGTCCAGGATACTGGATCCAAACAAGAGAGCCGACCATGAGGTTCAAGGCGAAGTCAATGAAGCCACGAGCTGGAGTCGGGCAATTTCAGTGTTTGGCGCTGGAGTGATCACCACGCCATTGTTTAGCTCAAAATTGTTTGGAACCAACAACCTTGACAACTAGGCCGGTATGACGTCACAGTTCGGTACTCTGTTGTTATAGCCTTGCCTACATGTATCTGTTTGTTTGTTTTGGCACATGGACGTACGTTATTTTCTTTGATTGGGCATTAACTAATACTAGTCTGTAACTCCTATGTTACAGGGGTGTCAATATGGGTTGGTTGTTTCATTGGCTTAATGCCTTTACTTTAGCAGCGAAATGTGGCAAACTACAGACGTAATCAAATAGATAACAGTCATATTAATAGTGGGTTATGTAGAGAGCACTTTATTGTGTCAAAGATCATGTGACCTCATCAATTAGCATAGATCATTTGCATGCATAAAGACTCATGTCATAAATCAACAATATTGTAGCACATATTGTTACATCCTCTCCTTTTTGAGAAGTTTAGGATTTCAAATAATTTATTTATGATTGAAATAAAGCCTTAACTTATTTTCTTGAACATAGTCTTAATTTGAGAAAATTTCTAACTTTGACATTTTCTGAATAGTTTAGAACTATGAAAACAATAGTTCAACATAAAATTTTCGATATAAGAGTGACCCTTTTTTCTTTCATAAATCTTTACAAAATATAACCATTGGAAACTGTAACAAGTCATGTTTCAAACTGTGAACACTTCTGAACGACATAATGCTAATAAAACAATCTTACCACCTAAGTAAGCAGTGTTATTGTATCTTCATTTCTTTCTCTGTCAATCTGAGACATCTCTCTAATGTGTCTCCATTACCCTCAACATTTTACACTTTTTTTGAGTGTAGATATATGCATTCTGAACACTTAGAACAAAATTATGATTGATATCATATTCTAAAAATCATGAACAAAACTTTCTACTAGATCCCATGAGTAATGAGATAAAATTATCTCATCTGTGTTGAAATTCAAAAAAGAAATATTGGAGATGTTTTCATACACTTAGTATACTACTTAACACTTGTCTCTGGGGTTGCACATTTTGAGATACTAATTTTGTTTATTACCATATCTCTAACTATTATCAACCATATGATTAATCACTCCATTTTCTTTAAAACTAGCTCACTGGTGTACCACTTTTCTTTTCCTTTCTTTCTTTTCTGTTTTTCATGATGTCGATTACTGGCTCCTGTTGGTTGCAGAAGCATGTCTTGCATTTTCTTTTGTAGAGTCACGGGAATGACGATCCGCTCTCCTCTGTACAGCAATCCATCTTGTGAGTTAAGTTCATCGCGAATGTGAAAGTACGGCTTTGCTGGATCTGGTACTTGGCTTTTTTCTTCAGGCCATCCATCCATTATCACCTTCTTCAGTTCCTGAAGAGCTTCATCTTGAGAAATGTGAGTCTTCAGTTCTTGGATGTGCTCATCACCCATTCCTGTATGTGAGATGGCATTGACCTCAGCAAAGTGTTGCTTCTGTAGTGTCAGGTAGGTATGCCTTGATAAGAGATCAGCAATGTCATGTCCTTTCCTTTGACCCATCTGATCTCTACATCATAGTGCAGTATGCGCATCATCATGCCTTGGAGTCTCCTGGGTGCACTGTGGAGTGGTTTCTTCACTATTGACTCAAGGGGCTTGTGGTCACTATGTATGATGACATGCCTTCCAAAGGTGTATTGGTGAAATCTTTCCAAGGAGAAGACAATTGCCAGTTCCTCCTTTTTGATTTGGGCATATCTTTCTTCAGTCTGGGTAAGTGCTCTGCTTGTGTATGTGACTGGATGATCCTCTTGTAGGAGAGTAGAATGTTTAGGACAGGTGCTGTTAAGAGATGTTTGATCTCGTTCAAGGCACATTCATGTTCTTCATTCCATATCCAGGGCTGATCCTTGTGTGTCAGTTGTCTGAGCGGTTGAAAGGTTTCTGACAGACGGCAGGAATCTCGCCAGGTACTGGACGCTTCCCTGTAGATGTTGGATCTCAGTCCTGTTGGTTGGATTAGGGAGTTTCAGTATTGCCTCAATCTTCTGAGGGTCATGTTTGAGTCCTTATCAGAGACAATATGTCAGAGGAAGGAGGCGCTTGCGGTTGTAAGGACAGATTTCTTCCTGTTCAATCTGATGTTGTTCTCTCGGCAACGATGAAGTAGTGCTCTAAGTTGCTGGTCATGATTCACCTCAGCTTCTTCTTTTGTGTCACCAACACCAAAGACAATGATGTCGTCTGCGACACATTCAACACCACCAAGTCCTGATAATGCTGCTGGAGCTTCTTCTGGAAGATTTCTGAGCTGACCTTAAGTCCGAAAGGTAGCCTTTTCCATCGGTAACGTCCAAAGGGTGTATTCATGGTGGTGAGGTTACTACTTCGCTCATTCAGTTCGCAGTGTAGATATCCTGATATCAGGTCCAGCTTAGAGAATACTCTTGCCTTTGATAGTTCAGGTAGAACATCCTCAATGACCGGAAGCCTATGTATTTCCATCTTCAGGACTTTATTGAGGGGGCGCGGATCGATGCAAAATCAGAGGTCATCTGAGTTGTTCTTCTCTGTTATCACCAGGTGGTAGGTTTGTCAACGGGGGCGATGATGTTCTGTGTCACCAGATCTTCCAGTTCCTTTTTCACTCTTGTCTTTGAGTGATACTGGGATGGGTTTGGCTCCACATTGTATAGGTCGTGCATCTGGTTCACTTTCGAGAGTCACTATTCCAGGTAGCTTTCCTGGAGCTACGTCCTGGAACTCGAGAAGCACTGGGTCTTCTAAGCTGTTGATGGTATGGAGAAGCTTGAGATTCTCATAGTTCACTGTTATGAGTCCCATCCACTCAGATGTTTTTCTTGAGATGATGGGTGTGATGTGGTCTTCTTCAATTACCATGAATTTAGTCAGGTACTTCTTTCTTGTCTTGGGGTTACGTAGCTTCACCATAGTGCTACCTATTGCCCATAGAGAAGATTGGTTGTACATCTTCAACTCTATTCTTTCTGCCTGAATGGTAGACTGTACATCCTTCTTTGGTATGACATTGACTGTTGCTCCACAGTCTATCTGAAATTTTACAGGTGTCCCTTCAATGAACATTTCTAAATAGATGCCATTCTTGTGCAAGGTTGTGTTGATGATCTCGATTACATCAACTGATTCTGTCTCATTATCATAGGAACTGGTATCTTGCTCTTGAACAGCCTTGATTTGGCGTTTGTGGTTACAACAACTGGCAAAATGATTCATCCGACGGCATTCATTGCAAATTTTGTCATATGCAGGACATTCTTCTCTCGACATCTTGTGCAACTTTCCACAAAATTGCACTTGATCACTTTATCTTTGGTGTCTTGCCTGTGTCCTTCACCTTGATGTGAACATCTGATGGCGGGTTGCTACCTCCTTTAGTCTTTGGCTTGGTATACTTCTGCCCTTGCCTTGAGGTTCTTGGCTTCATTGCATGAATTGTAGTGTCTTCGCCAAGGTCACGTAACTGTTGAGCTGTCGCCTCTGCAGATCTGCAGATTTCTTTTGCTGTTGATAGCGTCAACTTTTTCTTGTGGAGGAGCATTTTTCTTGTGGTGTGGTGTGGTGTGATGTGGTGTGGTCCTTGATGTAGAGGTGTTGTGGATCAGTGGATAAGTCCCCGGATTGTGAACCACGAGGTCTGGGGTTCGAATCCCACAGCAGCACTAGCGTCCTTTGGCAAGACGTTAATCTACATTTGCCACTCTCAACCCAGGTGTTAAATGGGTACCCGGTAGGATGCGAAAGTTAATGTTGTTTGATTAGCAATGTGAGCGCCACGGCCCATTGCTGGAATACTCCCCAGGGAGTGGATTATGTGCATACATTGTGTGCGGGCAAGCCAGAATCTGATGATCGGGGTAATAATATATCTGTAAAGCGCTTAGAGACATCGCCGATGTATTAGGCGCTATATAAAAGCGGAATATTATTATTATTATTATTATTGATTCCGAGAACGAGCCTGTCTCGGATTAGTGAGTCATCGAGGCAATCACAAAAGTTGCATGTGCGAGCAAGGTCTCTCAGTGCTGTTAAATACACTTCGACGGTTTCCTGTGATCCTTGCTCACATCTATTAAACACATAACGTTCATCAGTTTCGTTTGTTTCGCCAACAATAATGGCATTAATCTTCCTAATGATGAGTTGAACATCATGTTCATCTTCTCTTGTCCCATCTGGGAGTGTCTTGAAGTTCAATGTATTAAAGAGTCGAAGATCTTCGGGTCCAACAGTGTTGAGGAAAACAGCTCGTTGGTATGTCTTCTCTCTCTTTTGAAGTTCTGTAATAACTACATAATTGTCCCACAATTGACGGAATAGTTTCCATTCCTCAGTCTTGTTATCTTTCATTTTGAGAGGAGGAGGAGGGGAGACATTGAATGGTACATGTACTTGTGCCTGTGCCATTGTGTACTGTTAATCACAAAGTGTATTGTTTCTAAAATATAGAATATACTTCAAAGAAAATGATTTAAAGCAGATATATGTATATACTAGTACACCAATGTGCCTATGCTTAAAAACATGAATTATATACATAGTTTTACACATGCACTCGAGAAAATGTCAATTTTACTGGAATTGTAATGTTAACACTTTCAAATGAATATAGATTTGCAGACTGTGCACAGAAATATTTGGTGCTTGAATACCATGAGCATATATATCAGTCTACATTCATATACAAAGCAAAAAGACATGATTATTGGCATGAACTAGACGTGTACATTCAGTGCATGAAATCCACAATTGCTATTAAGGTCTGAAGTCATACTGTTGACTGCAGATATGAGGTAAATGAATACTTCAACTTCAATGATTACAATGAATTTTACCTGTATCATACTTTTATCTGTTTCACAATTATCATTAACAAGCAGGACTGTAAGGCTGAATTAATTATGCATAAGCTATACCAAATGCGTGTACATTCAGAGGCGGGGGAACAACGGGCTCGGACAATGGAAGTGGGGGGGGGGGCACCCTTTGTCCACCAAACACAAACAAAAGGTGCCCCCCCCACATCCATTGTCCGAGCCCGTCGTTCCGCCGCCTCTGTGTACATTCATAAATTGGCAACCATGTAAACTGACAAACTAATGCAAAATTAGTTTACAAATGCTGAACTATCTTCCTGTGAATTGCATCAAGTATAACTAGCAATACATGTATAAAGTTACAAAAATCTCAATGCAGTTCACAAAATCTACTGGAAAATATTCATACTTGCAGTTGGCAACTCATTCACTAAAAAGAAAATATGTATCAACATCTAAAACCGTGTCGAACGTTTGCTAGGTACAATAAACACACGCGATGTACTAAACATTCACTTGAAACACAGTGATATACATATATATGTAGATGTAAATATACTCATCCAAAAAGTGCATAAGACATGTCTGACATATACTCTATACATTTAAAATATCAAAAAGACATGCATTTATCGCAAAACAGTTGGTCTCTGTCAATGAGATCAAACGTTTGTGTCTATCGTTCATGGATGAATGTCAACTGCTGTAAAAGTCACATCAGAGTTCAAAATCTGGTTTATTAGGTATTAAAACAACTTTAGCGAGCCCTGCGCTATCACTGGATCCTGCTAGAGTTCAGCTACAATTTCTGTGTAATGTTTAGAAGAAATATAAGTTCGAACCTTCGACGAGCGCAGTCTTCAGTTCACCTTGTTGAAATCTCACCGATCTAGGTAAGTCACTGATTGATGGAAAACTTGCAGAGTAACTGTCATCAGTTGATCTTGTGTAGCGTCTCACCATTGTAAGTGGCAATCACACTCACAGCTCAGTAGTCGATTAGATCTAGCTAGAAGTAGTAGAACATTCACTTCATGCAGAGTTCAGTTTCCCTTTCAAGTTGACACAATCAGCCAATATAATCTGGTAATATAGCAGTCACAGTAGCTTTCATTCATACAGCAACAAACAACCAAAGTCTACATTAGACAAGTTTCATTTCAATTTGTTGTTAAATTTTACTTATGTTGAATTGCACACATGGGACTGTAATACGACCCAACTTCTCAAAAGGAATGTGTCGCTGATCAGTCGTGTTTCATCACTTTTTTTTTTCTATAGAAGTGACCGTTGCGTTGATTCAGCGTCCGGGTGCAGCCTTCACTTCACTTGATAAGAAGTACCACAGATCAGAGGTGTCAGATAATTCAAGCTCGTAGTCGATCCATGTCAGATCCATGGCATCAGCGTAAACTTCATATGTATGCTAGCGAAGGGCGCTAGTGAACCGTTGTTCACTCTCGATCTCCTGTCCGATATCACGTGCACAGTGTATCAGTTGACAATCTCACAGCACACACGTGTATGTACTGCGGCGATGTGGAAAACAAAGTGCCCACTTTATTGTCCCCGCCGAACGAAGTTCGCGAGGGGACTATGAAACGGGCTCCGTACGTGTGTGCGCGTGTGTGTGTGTGTGTGTGTGTGTGTGTGTGTGTCCGTCCGTCCGTCCGTCTGTCCGTGTGTGCTCAAATGTTAGAAAATGCTACTTCTCCGTCATTTCTTGGCCGATTTTGATTCCGATTGTTTTATCTGATAGGGCTGGGTGGGGGCTTCCAAACTGCTACACAGAATTTTGAAATTCATTAATTATGCAAATTTATGCAAGTTTATTCAAAATCGACGAAAAATGCTACTTCTCCTCTATTTCACATCCGATTTTGATTCCGATTGTTTTATCTGATAGGGCTGGGTGGGGGCTTCCAAACTTCTACACAGAATTTTGAAATTCAATAATTATGCAAATTTATGCAAATTTATTCAAAATTGACGAAAAATGCTACTTCTCCTCTATTTCACATCAGATTTTGATTCCGATTGTTTTATCTGATAGGGCTGGGTGGGGGCTTCCAAACTTCTACACAAAATTTTGAAATTCATTAATTATGCAAATTTATGCAAATTTATTCAAAATTGACGAAAAATGCTACTTCTCCTCTATTTCACATCGGATTTTTATTCCGATTGTTTTATCTGATAGGGCTGGGTGGGGGCTTCCAAACTTCTACACAGAATTTTGAAATTCATTAATTATGCAAATTTATGCAAATTTATTCAAAATTGACGAAAAATGCTACTTCTCCTCTATTTCACATCGGATTTTTATTCCGATTGTTTTATCTGATAGGGCTGGGTGGGGGCTTCCAAACTTCTACACAGAATTTTGAAATTCATTATTCATGCAAATTTATGCAAATTTATTCAAAATGGCTGAAGGTTCATAATGTTTTCATGTTTTATATTTCAGTTGTATACATGCATTGTTGGTATTCTCTTCTTATGCATGCAGTAACATTATTATTTTATTCACTAAAGTTTTTCACTGAAGTTTTAAGGTTCAGGCTAGTTAATTTCCACAGATCTGCACTTCCGGCGGGGACATTTATTACGCATTGCGTAATTTACTCATTCACTTGTGTTGACCAAGAACGAGTCTGAAGTTCCATAAACTGCATGAAATATTACTTTCGGTGGCATGTCACTCTGTCTACTGAAGCAGGAAGTCACATTTGAACCGCTGCCACCATGTTTCATTGGCTTAATGCCGTTACTTTAGCAGCGAAATGTGGCAAACAACAGACGTAATCAAATAGATAACGGGCATATTTAGCGGGTCATGTAGAGAGCACTTTATTGTGCCAAAGATCATGTGAATTCATCTATTAGCATAGACATTTGCATACATAAATATGTCATAAATCAACAATATTGTAACACATATTGTTACAGTGGTGGGGGGCGGGGCAGTTGTCCCCCCCCCCCCCTAAAAATATCAGGAGGCGGAACATTGTTTTGTAACCCCCCCCCCCCAATAAATTAGGAGGTATGAAATAAATTGAGGAAAAATTATGCAAAACTCAAGAAATAAAACCTTCCAAACAATGAAATACAAAATGTATTTCACGATCAGACTTCAATTTCGCGCAAATTCTCTAAGTTTCCCTGCTTCATATAACTGTGGAGAAGCTAGTAATTATGAGGCGTTAAAAAAAAATCATGAGGGGTACTACTAGGCTATCTTGCCCACCCAATCCGAAAAATGGATTGACGCTCCTGCTGTGTTAGATCTACATTGTACATGTACATGTACACGTAGAAAGTCTATCTATGTAATCTACCATGAACTGTGAACAACAAAAAAAAAGATTTTAAAACATGAATAGAGGTCAAAATGAAAATAATTCATACTTTGATGTGTTTTCGAAATAAAATCTACATGTAGACTAAGGAAGGAAATGGCATCGAGTGCTTTCTGTAGGTAATCTACAATGTACATGATGTTTGCACTGAAATTAAACTTAAATTTAACTGTGAACAATATCTTCAAACAAATAATTAAAATGACAATGTATATAGTGGCAAAATAGACTGCCTTGTTGATAGGCCTTGTGGGGGGGGGGGGGGGGCTGGGGGGCTGCAGCCTCCCCCTATGATTTTTAAAGTTTTGATATTCGGGCAACCACCACCTGATGTTCATGCAGCAAGGTGCTTGAATATCCTATTATTTGGGCAGCAAAATATAGTAATATCTGTACATTTTTACTCCAAAAATTGTCAAAATAAAACCCCCCCTGGAAAGATGATATTTGGGCTAAAGGCATCAGACCCCCTCTTGAAGTGTACCTGTATGCCTATGTTGTTTAAATGACTGTTTATCGATAATGAGTTCCTTTTTTGAGCAGACATGCTCATTTCCATTTCAATAATTTTCATTCTGTGGGTTGACCAGTATATCTACATGCACGATTGCAAGGTGTGATGAAATGCTTTAAAAATTATTCACATTTGAAAGTTAACTTTCTCTTTTTTTTGTTCAGCAGGTAACAGTTGTGTAACGTTTCTTAGCACACCCTTCCGTCAAGATGATTGGTGTTGGAAAAGGAAGTAAGAAGTCCTTGGTTCATTTGTGCAGTTATTGCAGGCTAATCCATGACAGACATTTCTGTCACTCTTCTTATTATGCGAGGTCTAGGAAAATGTTACTAAGGCAAAATAATTCTGCATCATCACCATTCTCAACGTCTGTCCATAAACACTTATCAAAAGATGGCATCAGTGACTGCAAATCGGAGGAATCACACTCATCATCAGCTACAGTATCTTCATCATCAGATTCCTCTTCTCAGTTAAGAATGAATGCAATCAACATTCAGATGCTCTCAAAGCATCTCCATCAACAAATATTCAACTTTCGACATAGGAAAGCTCCAAGTAGGTCAAAGGTCAAAGAGGCTACAGAAATTAATAATGATGAACTCCTTGAGAAAACCAAGCAACATCTCAAGAAGCACAGACTATGGGGCAAAGAGGGTTCCATCTTACCTGACGTTGATTTCAAACTACCAAGACTGTTTGGGAGTAGCATTGATGAACATTTCCAGATTCTTGCCAATAAACAGAGTGCATCATATCTTGACATGGCTCATGAACTTGCAGAATCGACCCCTCCCCCTATGCCTGATGACTGGGCTTTCCAAGAGGGATGGACCAAGTAAGATACCATTTATTCTAGTTTCATCCACATAGATATGATACCAGTATGGTCTAATTTAAGGATGATGCAAAGTTCTGTCATCATATGACAGCTGTTCAACAAGTTAGGTAGACATTTAGAATTGAGCCATTATCCCTGATTGAAGATAAATCCCAAAAGGTATATGTAGTGTTTTTTTTTTTTTTTTTTTTTTTTTAAATTTGTGTTTTCCATGTACCGGTTACATGAGTACACCATCTGCTGAGAGCAGTTATGGCATTATCCTTAACCCTTTCAGTAGACAGTACTTGGAATGTTTAAAGAAAGAGGGGATGCTATGGTGTAGATTGTAATAACAAATGGGGTCATGTTACCAATCCTTCTTACTGTGAAAATGACTGCTTTAGGATTTATAAAATACATTTTATAATTATAAGAAAAATGAACAATGTTATTTTCTCTTTTGTCTTGAACAGGTATGTTGAAAACGAGAACCCTGTCCCTGTAGATTTCCCTGAAGACCAGAGTCTTGTGTTTGACATGGAGTGTTGCGTGGCTGAAGGGAATTTCCCCACATTGGCTGTTGCTGTTTCAACAAATGCATGGTAAAAATGGACCCGAAATGAAGTGTTGAATGACAAATTTGGGACATGACAGAAGTTTCAATTTTCACTTTCAACCCAACTTTCCCATATATTAATTCCTAGGAGTGTAACTCTTCCCAAATTTAATTTGAAATAAGAAAGACTTATGATCATAGTAAAAAAATTCATGGTCTGTGTATTTCTTGGATGTAAATGTTTTGTTTTGTTATGTTACAGCATTTCTTCCCATGCTAGATTTGGTGTCAGGGTATTGGAAAGATTATATAAATTGTGAAAATTACTTCCCATGCTACTTGATTTAATTGTGCATGGATCTTTTCCCGAGTAATTTGATAAAGGTACTTGAAGTTTAATTGAAAGAAAATGATCTGCTTAACATTTAAGAATTTCTTGAAAAAAACCTCTTATTCTAACAATCAATCCATTACAAATTTAAGATTAAAGACCCACTATTAATTCATGGTGTGGTAAATTGCATTGTTTTACCACAACCAATATTAACCCACTACTATTTAGTTAGTGATAAACTTTATTTATTTCTCTAAGTGATTTCATGAAGGTATTGAAATTTTAAAGGAAATGGTCATTTATTAACCCCAGGGTTGTCACCACTGCATGATATCCTTGGTGCTCATGCCAAGTGTGGATACTTAAAGTAGAATTTCATTGATTTTGAATATTCATTTAATTTTTATTATTGCATAGGTGAAGCTTAGATTGAACAAGGTTATCAAAATTCAACGCTTGGAAACATTTGAAGTAATGATTATTATCAATTATAAAATGATATAACACAGCCCCGCTATAGCACCTATAGAGCTCTTTGAACGCTGCTGAGATATGTGACGTCATACCGGGGAGCAATCCTTCCTAAGCAGACGATGCCCCATAACATCTTATACATTTTCAGTGCTTGTTTTGTCATCTCATCTTCACTTATTTCTCTTACTTCACTAGCGTCAGTATAAATGCTTATTTGTTGCCTCACTCTAAATTTCCTGCATGGTATTATTTTGATGAAAAATGCAGCGTTAAAAAAATAAAGGAATCAATCGCTTGTAAACAAAAAAAGATGCCATTGTATTTTCAGCTGCATGCACCGCGGCATGTCGGCGTTTCAAGAGGGAACGAATACCATCCATGCTATAATTCAGCGGGCTTTACAATTCGAAAGTGTGATTTCTTTGATTGATCATTGACCCTTATCATGACTTTTTACAAACAAAAGATTTTAGTTACTAGAAACGGTTTCACTTCCCTTTTAGAATGATGTGAAATACGGTCATGGTGAAACAAACCAAACTCTTTATAATTTAAAAATAATTGCATTGCAGTTACGTTCACTTGATATAGGACGTCGTCTGCTTAGGCAGGATTGGCACCTGATGTGACGTCACGAAAACATCGGTATATTTCTGGCGAATCGCTCGGATATCCCAGATGCTGAGAAGTGTTTTTATTTGTGTTATTTTTTAATCATCAAACACGGAGTTAACGTAAAACTTATACGATTACCATCTGCAATCTTTCTAGTTTCTAGAGACACGTTATTGAGCATATTTGTGATTTGCTTTGAATATCTACTTTAAGAAAAAAAACAATCTCAAGGGCAATATCTCCCTCCTGACAAAAGAGCTGACAAGGTTGATGAATTATGTCAATGCATATTTTCAATGCACAAAAGTACTTTGACCCTCCCAGGCCACCTCTTGGGATGCTGCAAGGCCATATAATATTTCACTCAATTTGGACCAAGGGTGAACAAATTCCTGCCTGAATACCCCTACCAAACTTGACCTGTCGTTAGTTAATATTATGGTTAGTGCTATTGATTCACTTCAGGTATTCATGGTGCAGTCCTCGACTGATAGAAAATCATCTCACCCTGTCTCAAAAGATAACACTGCCAGACCTCATTCCTCTAGAGACTAAGAAAAGCTCTACCAAACCACCCAACAAGAAATGGACAGAGAGATTGGTAATTGGACACAATGTGAGCTTTGACCGCAGCTTTGTGAAAGAACAATATTTGTTGCAGGTTAGTACCATGCCACGCTCTTAACCCCTGATGTGTCTTGAGTGGCAAAAATCACCTGAGAAATTGAGGGTTGAATGATGTGTTTGGATTTACAAAGTCTACGCTTTTCATCCAGAATAAAAACAGTTACCTGTATTGTAAACTTTGTATCCATGGAAGATACATGTATCTAATGCCCTATTAATCAGTAAAACAAAGCATTGTAAGTCAAATTGTTACTCTTGTTTGTACATTTGTAATGGTTGTTCAAAAATGTGGTGGCCTAGAAGGGGTTAAGCAGCTCCGTCAATTTCTTGCAACTATTTTTATATCTCTCTATTTGATGGCCAGAGGCATTGTTTTTCAAGTTGTCTGTTCATCCATCCCACTGTTTGTCACTGTGAAAACTTTCAGATTGTTGTTTTAAAGTGATTTTACCATTAAACTATTTACAAATGTGGCTCAAGTGGGCTATATACAATCATTATTAGTTTTGGGGATCAAAGGGTTTAAAGTTTAAGGGTCATAGAAATTGTAAATAAGTGAAGGAAAGAATGTAGCACTATTTTACTCATGACGTCATATAACTATATACGTAGCTAAAATTTTGATCCTGGTCAATGAAAAAAAAAAGGAACATTAGATTGCTGAAATACCAACTCGTACCAGTTGTATGTTTTGACAGGGCACAAAGACTCGCTTTCTAGACACCTTGAGCCTTCACATGTGTGTATCTGGACTGACCACCCTCCAGAGGGCACTATGGCAGGTCAATGAACGAGGAGGGGGTGCAACTGCTGCTCCTTGGATCCAGAAAAAGCACAACAAGAAGAGTTTTGGTACTCCTGTAAGTAAAGTTTTCACTTGCTAGTGAACATCTCAGTCTTCAAATTATGCATACATATAGAAGCATGGGACACAATGGTCCAAATTCTAGTAAAATTTAAACCCAACACTGGGTTTAAGCTCGGTCTATATTCAAGTTTAACATAAAGACTTAGGTCTACCATGACTTTATTCCTTTCATCAGATTTAACTGGATTAGCATAGCTGCCAACTGTTAGAAAAAAAAATGCATATGTTTGCATTTTCTTTTATTACAAATAAAAAAATCCAAAATGATGCTTTTGTTAGTAATTCAAATTTTAAAATGTTGGCAGCTCTCTTTAATTGGATATACAATTAATCATATTTCATTCAGAATCATACATTTTGTACACTCATTTTTCTTGAATGCATTTTCAAGATTCTTGGATACACTGGAAATACATGTGGATTCTAGATTAGAATAATGTCTCATAGTTCATGTGTTATTAACAATAATGATACTGAATGAAATACAAAGAATTTGTGACCCTCCACCACAAAACGACCAATAAGTCGGAAATTTAGGTTTTTAAATTTCAGCACAGTTTGAAAGCTTAGATTCTAAGCTTTAAAATGATATATAACTTGTCTTGTATGGACTAAGCAAACCCTTGTAAATTACATTGAGAATGTAAACGTGTCAGACAGGCTAATGACCAAAACAGAGAAAACGGGCTCTAAAGAAGAGAGACCATTTTAGGAGCTCCTAATCTGTTTCCTATTGTTTGTTGCACAAAAGGTTGAGTCAAAACTCCCTAGCCTACACTGAAGTACTAATTGTATTGGGTTGAAACTTTCTATACCTTTAGAACAGATATATTTCTTTCTTTCTTTAGATTTTGAATATCAGACAATGCATAGTTTATGAGCTATACGAGAAAAGCGATGTGAAGTACGATCCCAGCAAGCTGACACACAAAGTTTGAAAGTCCAGGAAAAAATTGTCATTTTGAATGAGAGTGAAAACATGTTTCCACGTGGTATTTTGCCCTGAAATTTTGGTAGATGGTAGATTAATAAATGAACTTTCAGAAAATACGAAAAACTTGAAACAAAATTTCCACCCCAAACCACCTTTTTCAGCTGTTTACTCTAAAACTCCCATTGTGACTTATTAATCGTTTTGTGGTGGAGGGTCACATTTTATATCAAATTAAACATAAATACATCACCTATAACATGGATGGGCAAATAAGAACATCATTATCATGTGGGTATGACGAGTTAAGGTCCATTGATCATGGCAAAGTCTGAAAATGAACGTTGTTGTGATTGATGGACAGTAACTCATTATCTGTCAACAATCAGGACTTCTTACTATACCCATCTTAACGACGATATAATTTTGCTTTAGTTGATGTACAATTTTTTGAATTTCATTTAACAGTATTTTAAAAATCTGAACTTAAAAGGGTGTCAATTTGCTTGCTTTAAGTATGAATCTCTCAGTGTGTCGATATAATTATTGGCTACACTGTATGATTAGGCAAGTAGATATTGGCACTCTATAAATTCCCCGATTGGATTGGATTGGATCTGATGATTGTCTCCTACTAGAGTTTGGATCAGATAGGGTATGAGGTAAAATGCTCCAATTTATGTCAGTTTATGTTCATAATTCCAAAATACTTGGCAATGTATAGGACAGCGGTAAATACAGATTACATGTTGTCCATTTCTGTTTTACAGGCCACTGCTTGGTTAGCAGAGAGTAGTCCCAACAATCTAGCTGATGTGTACAAACTGTATATTGATGATGGCAGCTCACTGGATAAGACCATGAAGGATGCCTTTGTCAATGGGAGCATGGCAGATATTAGAGCTGACTTTCAGGTGAGTATAATAGGCCTATTACTATAGTATGCCACTCTCCATCCAGATGAGGTACATATAAGTCATGAAAGGTGAGATCTGGAGGGGGAGGCGATTTATTAGGTTCTACAACACATGCTGCAGCAACAATTGCTCCACAGTCAATTTCCTACAGTCAATTCCTAACCTCAACCCTGGACCATGCACAATGCCTTATCCTAACCTCAACCCTGGGCCATACACAATGCCTAATCCTTACCTCAACCCTGGGCCATACACTATGCCTAATCCTAACCTCAACCCTGGGCCAAACACAATGCCTAATCCTTACCTCAACCCCTGGGCCATACACAATGCCTAATCCTAACCTCAACCCTGGACCATTCACAATGCCTAATCCTAACCTCAACCCTGGACCATACACAATGCCTAATCCTAACCTCAACCCTGGGCCAAACACAATGCCTAGTCCTATCCTCCACCCTGGGCCATACACTATGCCTAATCCTAACCTCAACCCTGGACCATACACAATGCCTAATCCTAACCTCAACCCTGGACCATTCACAATGCCTAATCCTAACCTCAACCCTGGACCATACACAATGCCTAATCCTAACCTCAACCCGGTCCATACACAATGCCTAATCCTAACCTCAACCCTGGACCATACACAATGCCTAATCCTAACCTCAACCCTGGACTATACACAATGCCTAATCCTAACCTCAACCCTGGACCATACACAATGCCTAATCCTAACCTCAACCCTGGACCATGCACAATGCCTTATCCTAACCTCAACCCTGGGCAATACATGATGCCTAATCCTAACCTCAACCCTTAAAGCCACACAATCGCCAGTGTCCATGTGCATTGCATCATAATTCGCTGACACCAGATTTTAGTTGAATTATCAGTTAATATGTGTGAGGTCTCCCAGGCAGGCAGGCAGTGAAACCGGGGAGATGGGTCTGACTATAGATCTGTCCCACCATAAAATTACTTCACCTTGGGAGATTTATGATGATGGCATTTCCTTACACTGGAGTAGTAGGAAGAGGGAACAATGCATTACATAAGAACTGCCCTTCATTAAAAGTGAAGTCCATACTCGGTGATTGACAATACCTGTTATAAAGTAAACACCCGAATGGTGTCGAATTCCTCATGAGAACCTACAACTATGTGGCTTTAACCTAACCTGTACCCCAATAGCAATTCCAACCGTGACCTATATTTTTGATGAAATAAAGTACAGAGCAGATATAGAAAATATAGAATCACAATTAACAACAACCTTCCTCCAGTCAATACAAATTTTCAAAAGGCCCAGTCTGAAAGATATAGATTAACTGTTGTAATTTATGTCAAAATGTTTGATACATGTAGCTGCTCATGTACATGATTGTTCTATATCTGTTTCACAGTCTTTAATGACGTATTGTGCACAGGATGTAGCTGCAACACACAAGGTCATCAGTAAGCTTCTTCCTATGTTCATTGAGAGGTAACTTGTGCCTCTGTTTAGAAGAGTTTTAGCTTGAAGTGTACCAATCACCTTAAAAAATAATTCGAGTACAGCTAGAAAGTATAAAATCAATCTCGAAAAATTTTATCTGGCATTCTATAGGTCAACAGTTTAAGGGAAGGTTGACTTCTGGGAAAGGAAAAAAAAATTTGTGAGCTTTCTCATTCTTATTATGATAGTTTGAAACATTATCATAGTAGATTTGTCGCCTGAAAAGGATTGCCTTTCAAATACCCTCACATTGAAAATATGACAACATACTGCTGAAATGTTTGGGCCGAACATTTGTGTGTAGTCCCATCTACACATTTCTTTGTGCAGTGCATGTGACCCGCAGCAGGAGTGAGTCAATTTCTTAT
The DNA here is from genome assembly GCA_025618425.1 of Heliocidaris tuberculata. Lineage (NCBI taxonomy): Eukaryota > Metazoa > Echinodermata > Echinoidea > Camarodonta > Echinometridae > Heliocidaris > Heliocidaris tuberculata. The sequence continues at coordinate 24,665,624 of CM046839.1, forward strand.
CATTTGGGGGATTCCAAAACCTTACAGCATACACCAATTCTTATGTGCGATATAATCAACCCTTTCGTATTGCTTTGTGACAGTTTCTTTCAAAATTCAATCTCATAACCAGAACTCAACTTTATCTTTAAGGAGTATGAAGGAAATAAAGGATAACATGAGTTGTGTTCTGCGCGGGTCCTTATCTTGGCGAGCGCGTACAGGTACGCTGAGAAGTCTACTTATGAGTCGCTTTTATGCTTATAGAGAGTGTAATTAAACTTGCAATATCTCAATAAAGAAGTAATATTTGAAGCACATATTTTGAATATAGTAAAACGACATGAAACCTCTAACGTACAGAGCAAAATATTTTTTGGTGATTGGTACCCTTTAAGCCAACTGCACACTGTCAGTCTGCGACCCTGTTTGTAAGATATTACAACTTCTTTAGATATTACAGTTTAATCATGTAAAGCCTTTCTGACTTAGGTTGTTGATGGTCATGTCAGTAGTAAAATTAAAATCATGGGGTGTTGTAAGCCTCCCTACATGAGAAAAACCCAAATCGCCTCCAAATATGAGTGACATCAAACCAGTCGCTAGACTGTACAAGATTTAAAACTGATTTGGGCTCTCCTCAGACTACAAGGCCTACAATCCTCTGCATTTTCAATATTCATATTACCTTTACCAATATCTGTCTTAAAGATTTGTTAGAGAGAGAGAGAGAGAGGGAGAGGGAGAGAGAGAAAAAAAAAAAAGATTTCTGCCATTGCACTTAAATTATATTTGTTTAACATCATGTTTTATTCCTTCTCATGTACATTTCGCCCATCATCTCTGATGAAGAAATGAAAATGCATCCTATTCACTTTATTACATTATTTATTGATTCTTGAAGCTTCATTCATGGAAGAAAATTGATGTATCATTAGCATTCGCATTAGTGTGAGTATATTGTCTGTCCAATATATCCCTTTATGTATTGGTCTTCTGCAGGTTTCCCCACCCTGTAACCTTTGCAGCCATGCTAGAGATGGGACAGGCCTATCTGCCGATCAACCAGAATTGGGAGCGATATTTGAGAGACGCTCAGGAGACCTATGACACCCTCCAACAGGAGATGAAGCAATCGCTCATGCACATTGCCAATGATGCATGTAACATGCTACACCAGGACAAGTAAGTAATCCATCCATCCCTTGCACACATTGCTAATATTGCTTGTAATATGCGACATCAAAACAAGTAAGTAATCCCTTGGAAACATTGCAAATAATGCTTGTAACATGTTACACCAGGGGCCTGTAACATAAAGAGATACAATCAATCTTGTATGATTGATTGTCTCTCTTTATGTTACAGGCCCCTGGACAAGTAAGTCATCCCTTATACACACATTGCAAATAGTGCTTGAAATAAGCTACACCAAGAAAATTAAGTAATCCTTTTTACATATGATCCTTATAACATGCTACATATATCAAGACAAGTAGGTCATCCCCTACACACATTGCTAATGATGCTTGTATCATGCTTCACCAAGACAAGTAAGTAATCCCTGATATACAATGCTTGTAATGTGCTACACCCTTTAGGCAAGTAAGTTATCCCTTATACACATTGCCAATGATGTTTGTAACTTGCTACTCCACGACACATAGGGGAGCCTGTGAATGGTAAACCTATAGGATGGCCATTGGCCAAGATCCATTTGTGATTGCCAATTTGTAGTGGGATCCTTTATTCAATTGTGATCATACAGTGTGTATACTTGAAAATCAGTGGCAAGGGTGCTGGTAACTAAAGCATCTAGAGGCATATGTATGAATGTAATTTTATGAATTCTTATAATGCAGGTATCATGAAGATCCTTGGCTCTGGGAATTAGACTGGTCTGTGGATGACTACAGACTCAGGAAAACGATTCCTCTTTCAGAGAGAACAAAGAAAAAAAGGAATGACGAGGAATGTTCCAAGGAAAAGATGGAGAAAGGTGAAGAGGAGGAAGTAGAGGAAAAGGAAGAGACTTGTGTTGAAGATGTGCTACAGACAAGAGAGAGAATTCCTAAAGTAAACCAACACATGACTGGATACCCTGTGTAAGCTTTTAGAGTTATAATCTTTTTTTGAAGTTATTAACAGTTATTAAAGTGTACCAATCACCTGAAAAAATAATTTGTGTACAGCTACAAAATATACAATCAACCACAAATAACTTTGTCTGGTATTCTATAGGTAAACAGTTAATGAGCATGAAGGAAATAAAGCATAACATGAAAAAGCTCGCGCAGAACCGAACTACGAGTTTGGTTCAGCGCAAGCCTTTATCTTGGTGAGCGCGTACGGGTAATCTACTCACAAGTCGCTTTTACGCTTATAGAGAGTGTAATTGAAATTGCAATATCTCTTTATAGAATTAATATTTGAAGCCCATATTTTGAATATAGTATAACGACATGAAACCTCTAACATACAGAGCAAAATTATTTTTGGTGATTGGTACCCTTTAATTATTCAGAAGAATAAACATTCTGTAGTTCTTAATCTTTTCGATCTCCCACTAAAATTTATGGAATTTAGATATGGTATGAATGTGTTCGACAAGAAATAATTTAATGTGATGCAACTTTTATCAAAAAATTTACAAAATGATACTTGCCTGCTGGTTCATTCAATGGATAATATATATCACTGTCTTCTGTTTTGAATACATGTAAGTGTTCTAAGTTTTTGACTTAATCCCTTCCGTGCCATGGGTGGCAAATACTAATAACACTAATAATAATAATAATAAACCGTTCTTGTATAGCACATATCACATTATGATATAATGTCCCTATGCGCTTCCAAAGGGTTTGGATATTATTACCCTGGCTTTAGCTCCGGCGGCCGTAATCAGCGCACAGTGCATTTCAAGGAATAAATCCTGCCAGGTACCCATTTAACACCTGGTGGAGAGTGGCAAATGTGGATTAATGTCTTGCCAAAAAACGCTCGTGCCAGGCTGAGATTCGAACCCTCAACCCTTGGACTGAGAGTCAAGTGAATGAACCACTATACCACGACACCTCCACTGACCAAGAATCGGAGTGTTGAACAATTTGTTTGGACTATTAGATCTTCAATTTAAAGGAAAATTTGCCAGAGTTGCCTTTTCATTACCATAAATGTAACCTCTCTGTCCATCCTGTTCTCTTATTTTTTCTGATGACTATCTTTGCTTGTAGTTGGTTCCGAGAGCTGTGCCCCAAGAAGTCCCATGCAGATTGGTCCCCTGGGCCTTCTTTAATCAGTTCACAGACTAGGATCACACCCAAACTCCTACGTCTTACTTGGGATGGCTACCCTCTGCACTACACCAGTAAGCAAGGATGGGGCTACCTTGTACCTGGCAGACCTGAGAGTAAATATCAGCAGAGGACTGAGCAAGGTCCCTCCTTCCCTTTGAAGTGAGTTTGAGAGAAATATTTTGTATGTATATGCAAGAAAGAGAAACTTCTGCACAGTCTGATGTGATTTTTATAGATGTATAGTCATGGATTGTATTTCCGAACAGCAATGTATTACCGAACGTGTACAGTTAAGCGCCTAAAATGGCTTTCATACGCGTGGGACTACGTATGTTCTCCACACTATTTGACACACAGAACACAGGGCAGAAGATCATAAAATGAGGCAAAAAACATAAGTAATATCTGATAACCTGCTCTCTCGTCATCCCGTTGGCCCGAAATCTGGGTAGGTTGTGTCCTTTTCTCCATAGGTTTCACACGTTCGGTAATACAATACCTTTTTCAAGGAACCAAAACGCCACGTCGTTGGGAAGGGGTTAGCTCGGAAGGGAATATCGTATTAAATCTACCTTGTCTTTTTAAAATTTCATCAACTTCTTTTTCTGTAGGACTTTAAGCATTCATTATGTAAGTTTGACAGATATTCGTTTGATATTTTATTTGCTATCGTTGATTTTCTGAAAAGTGTTCGGAAATAGGATCCACTACCGTACATGTATTCTCTCTGTGCATGAAAGAAAGGGACATTTCTACACTTTGAAGTGAGTTTGTAATAAGTGTGCTCTATTAAGCTGTAAGAAAGGACATTTCTACACTCTGAGGTGAGTTTGATAGAAATGTGCTCCATACATGTAAGAATGGGAGATTTCTATGCTTTGAGTTTGATAGAAAAAAATCTCTGTGTACATGTACATGTACACGAAAGAAAAAGGCACTTCTCCCCTTTGAAGTGAATTTGATAGATATACTCTCTCTGTGCTTGTAAGAAAGGGATACTTCTGCAATCTGTATGTAATGGTGGTGTCACACCTTGGCGTTTTAGCCAGCGTATGCCCGACGTATGAGGAATTTGACGTATGAGGAATTTGGCGAATTTGGCGAATACGCAAGCACAAAATTTTTCGACGTATGCCAGCGTATGGCTCATACGTCCCGCATACGCGGGCCATAAGTTGTAGGTAAGTTACGTGATCGTTGACACACGTTCACACACGTTACTCGTAAGTTACTCATAAGTCGAAATACGTCGAGATATAGTCTAGCGTACCCCAAAACTTACTTCTAACCTATGAGTAACGTGCTTTGAACGTATGTGTAACTTAACTCCAACGTATATTGACGTATGAAGACGTATTTGACGTGCTCCGGACGATCACAAAACTTACTGAACGTGTTTCTAACTTACAGCTACCGTATAATGGCGTATTGACAACGTTTAGAGGAATTGGTATATAAAAATGGGGTTCACAGGAGGAACCCATCAGAACTCATGAAGACACGTCCACGCCCCGCCCACGGCCAGGGGACTTCTTGGCAGCGTTCTTCGAAGTGTTCTTCGGCATGGCGGTGGTGTTGATACGGTGATGTATAGTGCGGTTATGATTTGAATAGTCGAGCGGCAGCCTTTTTATAGGCTACGACACGTGATCGTCAGCGATACGCTGCCGCGCGCTATGCGTAAGTTAGGCTATCGTTGGGCATAAGTTGTGTACGCCGGCAATACGCTAAGTATTCGTTGGAATACGTTACTTATAAGTTAACGAAGCGTTCTATATAAGTTACTAATACGTTATGAATACGTCCAACTCGTTATGAATACGCTAAGTATACGCCCAGAGTTGAAAAAAAAAATCAAAGTTCAGCGTATGCCGACGTTTTAGAGAAATTTTGATACGTCGGGCATACGCTGGCTAAAACGCCAAGGTGTGACACCACCATACGTAAGGGATGTTTCTTCACATTGAAGTGAGATCAGTTGAATCTGAATTTCAACAGAAATATGTGCTGGAGTGAATGTTAGATTTTTCGGATCTTTTTGGAAAATAATACTGTGATTTAAATCGATAGAAACTTAAAAAAATAAATTAACATAAACCCTTACCCTCTTCCTGTTTGACCTATTCCTCTATGTGCAGGAGTCTTGAAGACATGATGTCTTCTAGACAGGAGAAACAGTCATCTGCCCAATCTGATGATGTCATGAGTGATAGCATGAAAGAAGAAAGCTCATCCAATCGAACCTCCAAAAAGGTACATAATAAGTTGCTATAATTTTTAGTCAGCCCTCCAAATTGTGAATATAAAGGTAGTAAAAATTTGGAATGTTTTAGGAATATCGTCTGGAATAAGATTAGCAACCAAAAAAAAAAAAAGATCACAAGATATTAAAAAAAAAAAATCTTGTACTTATAGCAAATGCCTAAAGAGCTCCTGTGAAAAAGATGTAATTTGTACTCTGAAGGATATCCTATTGATGTATCATGCCTGTGGAGTGTATTAGTGTAAGATGCCTTTCATTTCTCCTGCATTTTGAAATCATTTAACCTGAATTAATGAACAGAATATATGTATAATTTCAAGTGCTAAAATGTTGATAGCTATGTAAGAGAAACATCTCCATCTAACATTCTTTGTTCCCAATCCAGAGCTCGAGATTAGCTCCTACTCACAGCGGTAGGGTTCCTGTCAAAGATGTCAACATTCCAGGATGTTGGTTCTACAAACTACCTCACAAGGTATGAAACATTTGAATTATCACATGGACTTCATCCTTGCAGTATCTATCTTTGATTTTGATGAGATTTTACCCTTGCCACAACCTGAAATGCATTGACTTGGACTTGGTATCTTCATCAATCAAATATCCTTATGAAATGTTCGGCATATATATTTTTATGTAATTTGAAGGTCATAAATTCCAAGATGAATAGATGTGATATTACATTTACATAAATATGTTGGTCTTATTATGCATCTGAAAAAAAAAATTGCTTTCATAATCACAAAGGTAGTATGGATTTTAATGCTGGTCATCTCTTTGTAATGTTCATGCCATAGGATGGAGCTGAGTTTAATGTGGGTAATCCCCTTGCTAAGGATTTCCTGAACAAGGTTGAAGATGGAACCCTTGGATCTGGGGGTGGGGCTCAGGCCAACAGGATCCTAGAGATCAATAAGCTCATCTCTTTCTGGAGAAATGCTCAAAAGAGAATCAGGTAAGATAAATATTGCTATGACCTTTTTACCCTAGGTTCTGACACCTGTATGTTCTAACACCCTTATTTTGTAATAGGTGATAAAAAAAGCTATGCATGGGCAAACAAGACGTCTTCATATACAGGATGTAGAACACAAGGCCATCACCTTTCTACATGTCCTACTGGGCATGTACCTGATTGAGACTTAGCTGTGTCTAGCCCATTTTAAGATAAACTTGAATGTTTTCATTAACATCGCATTTTAGTAGAAACTGTCTTTTGGTTGTTGTTTTTGTTGTGAATTTGTTGAGCTTGTTGTATTGTAAGAATCTGTGGGTTTGTTTGGCCATCAGTGTAATTATAACATAATTTCAAAGTCTTTCTGGACTATCACACCATAGGCAATGAAAATCCTGACACTTATCTATCATGGATAATTATCATCCCAGATACAAAATCCATTGGACAAGGAGGCCTACTTATGTACAGTGCTGGTCAAAAGTTTCGGTACACCCTGGATTTTGAAATGGGTTTTTACTTCATTGTCTATTCCAAACTTAATGAGCTTGTTTAGGCACTGACAAATTTGAGTAAGGTTTGGTTATTACATGTTTTATATATTATATGTTCTGAAACATTCAGGTGTGATTTACTTTAACTGTGCTTGGTTGGATACCCACAACTGATGAAAAATGACATAACAATTTATGTAGTTTTAAATTACTTTTCTGTTCAAAAGAAAAACAAAGTATACATTTAGTTTGTACAAAGCAGCCATAGTTTTATTTGACTTTCGAATGTAATATATTCTTTTAATGAATTTCAGAAGAATTATTATTTGAAATGTCTATTCAACTCGTCCAAGACAAGCTTTTTAGGCTTAGGGTCTAGAGATAGAACATGCCAAACCATTAGAATTCTTTAACTTTCTTCATATGTTTCTTTTCATAACACCTAGTATATTCATGCTACATAATATATGTGGGATCAGAAGTTACAAAAATAATGTGATATAAAACATGAAATCAAAGCCTTAGTGAGCTTAGTTTCTGTACGTCAACCCTAAATGGCCTATGAGGGACGAGTTGAAAAAAAGTGGCAAAGAGACATCTTTGGTCTGGTCTGGTTTGGCAAGCATACTGGATGGATATTTAAAGTTAATTACTAATGAAGGTAATCATGTGAACATGGTCAAAATATATCTCATTTATAAGAATGTAACCAAAAAATGCTGTAAATTTGAGGGGTTCCTGATGTACGAGTCCATTTTTTATTAATTTTGGACAAAAAAGTGTGTTAAAAGCAAAAGCACAGGTGTCATTAGGTTGCTTTTTGCCACTTCAAATTTTTAAATCAAAACGGAGAAAGAAAAATACACTTAAGTAACAAATTATTATAACTAAATTATCTTTATATAGCATCAAAACCTGTAAAATTGTGTTTGAGAGCCTAGAGAAGGGGTGATATTTTGATCACCATTTTATCTCTAAAAGTTTTTGTTTTATCTCTTAAAAGAAATTGGTATTCTGAGACCACTTTTTATATTGGACTTTATCCCATATTTTATCTCAGTCTCATACCTCTTTTGTGCCTATAAAGTTGTACGCATGATACGCGCAGCTTTAAACGCTTACGCCCGTCATATCTTGTGGGAAAGATAAAATCAAACTTAAACTCAAACTCGCAGACCACCTGTGGACGGGATTTGAGTCCAGAAATCTTTAGCTAGAAGGCTGAGTGCTTTTGTTCAGTCCTTGCCACCTACTGATATTACTGATCAGCAAGAGGACGCTCTTGCCCTAATGTGCAACTCATTATTTGAGATGAACTGCTTGCGCAAGGATTGCATCAAACCGAACATGAATCCTGCTTATACACACTTGTGTAAGCCTTCTGCCCCTGTCACCAATTTTTTGTTTGGGGATGATCTTGGAAAAAGAGTGAAAGATCTCAAAGATGAGGAAAGAGCTTCATGATCACGAGTGTTAAAAGGACAGGCTCAGAGACAATATACCTGTGCTCCTTACCACCCATATAAGAAGTTTTCTGACTCCGATTTCTTTCGACGTCAGTACCGTAGTGCAGGATGGACTTCCAACTCTACAAACAGACTTGCATCGGGCTCATCCAATCGCCCTTTTTTAGGCCAGCGCTCACAGGCGGGCCAGAGAAACCCGCCACCCACCACTCACTCACCAAGATCCATGCAAGCACTGAAATACCGGGGCTCCAAGTCAGGAGCAACCCAGCACCGGAGGACATAGCTACCATTATACCCCAAGAGGTAGGTAGCATTAACATGCATGGATTTACTGGTTAGAGAATTGATAGAGAATGACCATCCTGTAGGAGGTTAACTGAGGCTTTTTCACCAAAAGTGGCGCACAATTACTTCTGAACCTTTCATGCTAGAAGCAGTTAGAGGCTACAAAATAGAATTTCATGAGGCACTTATGCCCCCCACATGAACCAAACCACTTTTTCCATACAAGAGAAATTTATCAGAAGATAAGAGAAATTTATCAGAATTTTGATATCAGAAGAGATCATAAAGCTTTTCAGTAAGAATGTCATTGAAGCCTGCACTCATGAGGAAGGGGAGTTCATATCAAATATCTTTACTAGACCCCAAAAGACCGGTGGGTTACGCCTGATTCTAGATCTCTCAGAACTGAATAAAAGTCTCTTAGTGCAGCATTTTAAGATGGATAATATCCACACTGCTGCTCTTCTACTCTGTCAAAGTTGCTATCTAGCCTCAGTTGAACTCTGTGATGCTTATTACTCTATCCCAATAAAACCTGCATTCAGAAAATACCTGAGATTCATGTGGCAAGGGAATGTGTGGCAATTCAAAAGCCTACCAAATGGGCTGAGCACCGCTCGAAGGTTATTCACGAAAGTCCTAAAACCAGTGTTTGCAAATTTGCCAGAAGCTGGACATACTGTGCTAGGTTATCTGGACGATACGATTATTATAGGGGACAACAAAGTAGACACCGAAAGAGCGGTACTAGCCAATTTTATTTGATTTGATTTGATTAAGTTTTATTTCAACAGGGTAGCCCCATCATTAAACAGATATTCTCTGAACTAGGATTTATCGTGCACCCTGACAAATCTGTTCTGGTCCCGCACAAAGAATAAATTTTCTAGGATTCACGCTGAACACTGAAGACATGACAATGACACTTCCTTATGAGAAAGCCCAGAATGTCATTGCTATTTGTTTGGACCTCTTATAGAGGCACATGCCTACAATAAGGCAGGTTGCACATGTGATTGGGAAACTTATTTCCACCTTTCCAGCAGTGCAATACGGTCCTCTCTATTAAAAAACCTAGAAAGGGACGAAATCCTGGCATTGAAATGTAATAGGGATCACTTTGATAGACCCATCAAAGGGGTCGAGAGAAGATCTTTCTTGGTGGATTGATAATGTTGGGAAAGCTTTCTCACCAATTAAACGCAAGAATGCCAGTGTGATAAATCAGAACAGATGCCAGTGGTATTGGTTGGGGAGCCACTAACCTGTGTACCCAAACGGGGAAGATGGAATGAGGATGAAATGGTCAAGGCTTGAAATAATGGGATAAACTATCTTGAAACCCTAGCTGCTTTCCTAGGATTAAAGTCCTGCTGTTCAGGTTTGCAAAATGCGTACTAGTGAGGTTGGATAATACCATGTCAGTTTCATACATACACTGCCCTCCAAAAGTTTGGGTTCACCTGTATTCAGAACTGATTTTTCACAATCATCCCCTTTTCTTTCATCATCAGATATGTGACACTGCAAAAATTTGGTATCAAATTGAAGGGTTGACATCAGCCTTCAAGTTGATACCAGTTTAACATATGAAAAAACGTTTCAGGGAGCAGTCATACGTTAAAAAGGCAACCTACCCCCCAGAATATCATTTTCAGCGCAATTAGAAGGTCACTGGTTTTGGTCAGTTGTGCCAGCATTTTTGCCCTTTTGGCATCCTACAAAATCTGACCCTTGTTTGTACTGATGAATATTACATTTTTATTGACTAATATACATTACTCATGCAGAAAACTAATATTTTCATCTAAGAAACACATCAATATTTTGTTATTTATTCTTTGTATTTGTGTTATTTCTGTAAGGAAAATAATGCCTAAATGAAGAATAGTTTGTCATGAGATGGGTTATGTCTTTATTTGTCAAAGTTTTATTTAATCACGTTTCGAATAATAAAGACTCATCAGAGAACTGGCCCCTGGTAGCGACCACAGCACGGCACATCCTTGGTAATCAGCTGGTCAAATTGTGGAATTTGTTGTGGAGAAAGTCACTGGAAATGGTCTTTCCCTGCCTTCTGAAAAATTTCCAACATATGAGGCTCACATGTTGGGCATTTTCCTCAGACCTTCCTGTCCAGCTCTTCCCATAGCATGATTTTCAGGACCCTTTTCTCTTCTGTTTTCTAAAGGTAGTTTTTACATTGCCTTGAGAAATGTTTGGGGTAATTTTTCTGCTGGAAGACAAACTTGTGGAGGTAGTTGTGGAGGTAGTCGCTGGAAATAGTCGGCTTGACATTTCATGAACCTAGAAAAGTTGCGTACCCTGAAGTTTTTTTTGTTGATTTGTGAACTCATGTGGTCCTAGAACAATTCCAGATTTGTTGCCCAAAGGGCAATTTTATAATTTGCATAAATCCAAAATGGCACCTGGTAGCCATATTGAAACCCAACTTTTGAACTACATGTCACATACTTGTGTATGATGCATGTTTATAGGGGTTTCAAGGGACGTACATGTAGAATTTATTTCTAATGCAATTTTTGCAATTTAAGGTCATGTTTAGGTCATAAAGGTTAAAAAAAAGGTCAAATTTGTTACCTATTTACATGACCGTACATAGTTAGATTTTTAAACTGTTATAGATGTCTAATGTTTAAATGAAGGGGTTTGGGGTGTGTAGAACTAATCTCAGAGATCATTCATTCATTGTCAGAAGGGGTCAATCCAAGGTCAAAGTTGAACTGGATATAATGGATAGTACTTTGTTTAAATATAATTTGTCTTTGACAGGTATGTGGTGCCGAATGCCTTGATGATGTTATATTATCACTTTAAGTCGAGTTCACGAACTGAAGGTCAGGTCAAAGTTCAATCTTATTGCTGGGTGTCAAAGGTCAAAATCAAATATCTGTCATTTTCAGTTTATTGTCAGGACTCAGAGAATGGTATATGTATTCAGAATTGTTCCGCTTCAAATCATCTCAGTTTAGTTTCTGTACAGTTTGGTATACTGCAAACCATTGAATGTTGAATTACTAAAAATATATTAGGTCGTATGACTCGTGGTGCTGCAGTTCAGGATAACCATAGCTCCTATTGCATAGCACTGACGTCTGTCACCGTTTTTTGCTGGGCTGTTGATGAATCAGATGTAGTAATGCACTTGGACAATTGGACTATCATTTGGCTTGTATTACCTGTAATGATCTTTGTTGGTAGCAAGAGCGATCGTTACTGAGATTCTGAAGCTGTTACATAATTTTTGTTTTTTCTTTGTACTCTTTTCTTTGTACAAATAGCATCAGCATAGGTTATTCTCCGCCATACATTTATGTCTCACTCATCACACTCACATATGGATGTATCTGTAATAACACAGCCCTTAAGTTGTAGGAATAAACATTTGGTACTATAATAGGATGATGCATTTCCTTTTAATTGTTCAGATACTACAAATAATACATTGCTTATGAGAGGTGATTGACATGAAAATACGGAAATCTTCCCAATGGATGATACTGGAATGTATCTCTACTATCCGAGAACGAAAAATCCCTTAACACAGTATATTTCTTAAATGTCTAAAAAAATTGATGTCTAGGTGCATGTTGAAAAGCCATACTGTAAAATATCATGATTGTGGATTTCTTCTGCCACTCTTGATGGAAATTTGTCACTAATGTTTACTATGTGTGAGATAGTCTGATCTAGATTGTCGCAATTATAGTGCAAACTTTCAGTTTCAGATATACTTTGCAGACTTAGCATGTAGATTAGGACTATGCAGTTCTATGCAGGAAGGTCCATGTGTTCATCACAGGGTGTAGTGTTGGGAAAGTAGGGCCTATAGTTTCCTACGATATAAAGGACCTTCCCTTGCCAAATTTGATGACATACATGTAGGCCGCGTAACACAAAGGTTTGCAGTCAATCGCGAAGTGTCAATAGCCAATGTACATGTAGATCATTGTCTCATGAACATCCCGTTCAAAATGATGACCCCCTACAGACCGATCAAAACGGTTGTTTCAACTCTGGATTGATTGCAAACCTTTGGGTTAAGGACACTGATTTCCACATAGATTTTCTGAGGAGATCAGTAGTTAGGGGACCCTTGCCTTCTAACCATACCAGATAAGTCGGAACATAGTCTCAACATCCACCATGCTGTCTGAGTTTGATGGTTCGTCATAACCATAATAGGTGTTTCGTTTCCGTCAAATATGCTTGGTATTATGAATACTGTAGAACGGAACAGCCACCCATGAATCTTTACCTAGTATAACACTTTGTGAGAACATTCTCCTTCCTAAACTGAGACTTGAATCCAGTAAACCCTTCTGGATTTCTGCACACAAACCAGATGAAGCAGTGAAGCACAATTCTATTATGAATGTTGCTTGGTCTCATGTAATATAAAGTCTCATGTAATAAACATGAAGAATACCACCAAACCTGTGCTAGATCCCATCACCATGCTTTTGGGTTTTCAACTGGACATATATTGGACGACATTAAACATAATCCATACTTGACAACCCATGTTTGCAGATAATCCCTACAATTGCAAATTTTGGTTACAACTAAGGGTGTAAATGGTGATATGGTATAAAATGGTGATATCCAAAATAGCCTATACCAGATCATCATCACCACATACATCACTGTGAATAATTGTGGACTAAAACCCTGGACTACAACATTGTTTGGAGTATATTATTTACCATGTACGTGTGACAAAAACAGACAGTGGTACATTTAGTCCCCTGTTTGTTCCAGTGATCGACCAAAGAGAGCAACTTTAAGTTCACTTTTTTGTTTTGGCCAGTAGAAATGTAAAACAAATTGGGTCGTTTGTGCCATATACAAAACATACTTGACCTCTTACCCTGTGATCAAGATGCATCAGAGTTTTACTTAACTTTATTTGGCTGATTATGAGGTATAAAGCTAAAAACATCACCACAAGATTCGGACCCGAAACCTTCATAGGCATATTATACTAATGCAGTATCTACTGTGAAGTTCAACTTTGACCTTGAACTGATCCATTTGTGACTGATGTTAACTGGAATTTTAAATGAATGATATCATCATACATGTAGATTGATTGTGCATAATTATCCACAATTTGGTCGGACATAATTCTGAATACAAATATTATCCTCTAAGCCTTGACAATGAACTAAAAAATGATAGATACGCTGTACATGTATTTGAATTTGACCTTTTTGACCCAGGGGTAAGACTGAACTTTGACCTGACCTTCAGTTTGTGAACTTGACTTAAACTGAAAACATAAAATCATCAAGGCATTCGCCACCACATACCAGTCAAAGACAAATCATATCTAAACAAAGCACCAGCCATTATATTAAGTTCAACTTTGACCTTGAATTAATATCTTCTGACCAATAAATGAATGATCTCAAAGATTAGTTCTACACACCAAAAGCCCCTTCATTTAAACATTAGACATCTATAACATTTTAAAAATCTAACACATGCGCAGTCACATACACATAATTTGACCTTTATTTGACCTTTATGACCCAAATGTGACCTTAAATTGCAAAAATTGTGTTAAAAATGAATTCTATTTCCCTTGAAACCCCTATATACATGCATCACACACGAGTATATGACTTGCAGCTCAAAAGTTCAGTTTAAATATGGCTACCAGGCGCCATTTTGGATTTATGCAAATTACGAAAATTGCTCAAGGTTGCCCTTTTGGCAATAAAGCTGAGATTGTTCTAGGGCCACATAAGATCACAAATCAACAAAAACCTTCAGTGTACGCAACTTTTCTAGGTTCGCTATTGACTATATAGGAGTGTCATATGGACTAAAATGTATTTCAATGCCTTCAGAAGATGAAGCTCACTTGCTGGGCATTTTATAAGACCTTCCTTTCCAACTTTTCCCATATCACCTGTATCAGATTAAGGTCCGGGGACTGGGGCAACCAGTCCATGATTTTCAGGAACCCTTTACCTTCTTTTTTTCTCCAGGTAGATTTCGCACAACCTTAGGGAATGATTGTGGTCATTCTCCTATTGGAAGATATATATATTTTCATATCTTCAGAAGGCATAGAAACACATTTCCAAAGATTATCTCCACAACTTGACCAGTCGAATGCCCAGGATGTGCAGTGCTGTGATCACTGCCAGGGGCAGGTTCTTAGATGAGAGGTCTCTATGATCCTAAACATAAAATAAAACTTTGAAAAATGAATAAATGAGCATCTCATGACATACCATTATTCATTTAGGCATTATTTTCCTTGAAGAAGTAACAAATGCAAAGAATAAACAACAAAATATGATTTCCCATGATAAAATAAAGAAAACAAAAAGCATTGTGGTGATCCCAAAATATTGATGTGTTTCTTAGATGAAAATATTAGTTTTCTGCATGAGTAATGTATATTAGTCAATAAAAATGTCATATTCATCAGTACAAACGAGGGTCAGATTTTGTGGAATGCCAAAAGGGCGAAAATGCTGGCACAACTGACCAAAACCAGTGACCTAATTGCACCGGAAGTGATATTTTGGGGGTAGGTTGCCATTTTAACTCATGACTGCCCCCTGAAACGCTTTTGCATATGTCAAACCGGTATCAACTTGAAGGCTGATGTCTACCCTTCAGTTTGATACCAAATTATTACAGTGTCACATATCTGATGATAAAATAAATGTGGGTATTTGAAAAATCAGTTTTGAATACAGGTGTACCCAAATTTTTGGAGGGTAGTGTAAATTGCATGGGTGGGACAAAATCAATGGATTGCAATAACATGGCTAGGATAATTTGGAAATGGTGTATTGAGTGTGATATTTGGATCACAGCAGCCCACTTACCAGGCAAACAGAATGTAGAGGCAGATCAGAGATCTAGAAAGTTCAATGACAGAACAGAATGGATGCTCAACAAGTGTGAATTTGAGGAACTTCTGGCTCATTTCGGGCTGTCTGAAATTGATCTTTTCACATTAAGGCTCAATGCCCAACTTGACCGTTATGTGTCATGGCTACCTGATCCCCATGCCGAATCTGTGGATGCGTTCACACTAGATTGGAGTAAATTCAACTTCTATGCTTTCCCCCCATTTTGCTTAATCTCACATTTCCTACAAAAGATCAAGGCAGACAAAGCTGAGAGACTTTTTATAGCTCAGAACTGGCCTACACAATCACGGTACCCTTGACTTCAGGCTATGATGAAGGGCAAACCGATGATCTGGAAGAGGCATGAAAGTCTCCTATTAACACAACCAGTGTCAAACATTCCTCACCCTTTGCATGATCGCCTTGATCTTTTGTGCTGTAGACTGTCTGGATAAAGAGAATATCATTTCAATTTTCTCTAATTGGTTTGCTGGACCTCCGGATGCCATTTGAACAGAGAGGCTTACCGGAAGGACAGTAGATTTAATCACGGCAGCGTGGCAGGATGGGACAAAGAAACAGTATATAGTTCTTATATCAAGTATTGGGAGGATTTTTGCAAGAGAAAAGGTTTGAACTTGCTACAGGTAGAAGTGAACTTAGTTTTAGAGTGTCTTTCATTTTTGTATTACGATAAGGGACTTGGCTACAGCACCATTAATATTACAAGATGTGCATTGTCATCTTTCTTGGTTTTGGGAGAAGGACTCCATACTGTCAGATCGCATCCGATTGTGTCAAAATTTATCAAGGGAGTGTTTAACTCTAAACCACCAGTGCCAAGATATGATGAGATATGGGATGTTAACATGGTGCTTACCCAGCTGCATAGGAACGGGACCAGTCAATTCACAAACTCCGACTGGGCAACCTCTGCCTGAAAGAGAATAAAGCAACATTTTATGTAGATGACCTACTTAAGCAGAGCAGGCCAGGGAGACTGGGCTGCAAGATTGAGCTTTCTGCCCATCCACCTGACCGTCGCCTTTGTGTTGTGAAATATTTCAAAAGATATATTGAAATGACTACCTGTTTGAGAGGTACAGAACACACACTCTTCATTAGTTACAAGAAACGTGGTGGTTCGGACTATAGGAAGGTGGATAAGAAACACACTACAAGAGGCTGGTGTGGATACAAAAGTTTTCAAGGCACATTCCATTAGAGCAGCGGCCACTTCAGCTGCCAACAGAAAGGGTGTGTAGGAAGAGATTTACATGCCCTCCAGGCTCCTCTCCACACTCAAATTCGTTCAACGGTAATTCAAGTCCTCGAAATCTTTCCATCCTTCAGTAGTCACTTTTCATGCTTCGAAGAAAAACTGCACATGTGTGAAGTGGGTTCTCATGTAATCTCTTCCTACGACTCTCATAAAATATAGATCAAACTTCAAACGGTAAGTTCTCGTTTAATCTTTCTATTTTATCTGAAATAAAATGAATCTCAGAATACACCTCAAGGTCTTTTCACAAGAAATAAAAACTGATATAAAAACTCGTCAGAAAATCCAGGGTGTACCGAAACTTTTGACCAGCACTGTATATCACTCAGATGATCACCAATTTTTGAAAAATTCTCAGGTTAAAACTTACTGGGGGGTGGGGGTGGTTAGTTGTTAGGAAGGACTTTGAATAAAATCTAACAGCTGTTTGAGTAAATTAATCTTCCCTCCCTCACTCTGCCTTTTAGTCATAGTTCAAACTCTGTATTATTTTGTAGTTCTCAGATGGTTGTGAGCCTGGAGAGAGGTGACTTACCGTTGACAGTCAGAAGAAATGCAGACTATGATGAAGATGGTTTCTATGGAGCCATCATACCAAGGGTTATCACTGCGGGAACGGTCACCAGAAGAGCTGTAGAACCAACATGGCTGACAGCTAGTAATGCCAGAGTGAGTTTAATAATGTATTTAGGGAATGGTTGATCATTATCTAGTGTAGTGAGGTATATAATGAGGTAGTAGGGCGAATTTCCTTTACGTTAGTGGAGAATGATTTTTGAGCTTTTCAAAGTTAAACCTCACATCTGTTCATATACATTTTGCTGGGGTTTTTTTTCCACCTTGAGTACATCTTTTTGACATGCATTATCAAGTTCTGACAAAGCTGATCTTGACTGAAGAAATTCATGTTTTTTCAGTTGCAGTAATTTATTATTTCAATTAGAAAGTACATTTCTTTGTATACCCACCAGGCATTGTAAAAGTTAAACAATTTTTTCAGAAAGCTTCTGTAGTTGGTGCTACATGTTTGCATTCAGCAAACACTAGTTTAAAGCTATCACTTAGAGCTTATACATTACTTTTGATTTACTGTGAGATGTTTGAAATGTAAATGAGTGTAAAGATATTCAAATACAAGTACAATTCCATGCAACCATTAAGCTTTTTAAAATAACAATTTGATATCCTACTATTACATAAAATGTTGATGGACTAATTAAGTGTTTGTCACATTTGTTAACTATTTTGATACTAGACTGATCGAGTGGGAAGTGAGTTGAAGTCCATGGTCCAATGTCCTCCTGGATATCACTTTGTTGGAGCAGACGTTGATTCTCAAGAACTCTGGATAGCAGCACTCCTTGGGGACAAGAACTTTGCCGGTTTCCATGGTAATAAACAATATTAATATCTTTAATATTTTTAGTGTGACAAAGAGCAAATATATTTTTTGTTCAACTTCATAGATATCCAGTAGACTTTAGGGGAATACACAAATGAATGAATGTGAAAAAAACATAAATGAGAACATGCATTGCATATTTTGTCTCATCCTTTTACAACATGTGTCTTGCTGTGCATGTCTATTATCTTAGCCCTTGCACACAAGTCTTCATTTCGTCATTCGCTATTTGAAATATTTTGCAGTCTTGATATAAACAAATCTTTCCATGGTTAACATTACTCCCATGTGGGTCCAGTTGGATGGAGAGTCTCAGTAACAGCATGTATTTGGGTTCTAGTGTCCCTTGATAATTGTTAAGAATATAATTTCAAAGTATGTTGTCGTTCTTTTTCTATTCAGGTTGTACAGCATTCAGTTGGATGATGTTACAAGGCAAGAAGAACGAAGGGACAGATATGCATAGTATGACAGCTTCTACTGTAGGCATCAGTAGAGACCATGCTAAGGTAAGGCAGTGTTCATATTGGAATAGTATGATATTACAAGGCAAAAAAGAATGAAGGAACAGATATACATAGTATGACAGCTTCTACAGTCAGTCGGCAGGTTCATAAAAAGTGGCTCTTTTTATCCAAGTCGTATGCATGACTTGTGCGGTTGCCTGAATATATAATGAGGAAGATCAGTTTGGAACACCTCTTTTGTTCAGGCCCTAGCTGCTCTAAATATGCATAAAATGGGACGTGTTTAGTATCTATTGAGGGGAAAAACCAAACTCTTATGTTCTGTTTTTTTATTTTAATGAAGAAGATGTAAAGTAGGTGAAATTGAAATGGGGTTTTAAAAATGATTTGAAAATAAAGTTTTCACCCTTGAAAAATGGTTATTATGCAAGTCTTTTTATTAAAAGCCCAAACAGTTTTTCCGTCATATAAGATCTATCCTTCATGAAAATACCATTTATAACAGAGGACATGTTTTAATTGCGTTAAAAACACACTTTTCCGAAGCCAAGTGCAAAATATCTGCTTACAACCGAGAATACTGCACTGTGATTGGCCAGATAGACTGCCCATCAACCAAGGAATCTCAACATTCCACAGCTATTTGGCAGCTTGGTCACTCAAAGGTCACTCTTCCCATGTGGTATTCTGTTCGAAACAACCGTGTTGGCTTGTTTTTGGCCTTATTCAGCCAATCAGACTTCAGGCTGTTCAGAAAATCAGGAAATCTTGTTTTGTACCTTGGTGCTTAAAACAGAGATGCCAACTGTTACGTTTTTCCCATATTTGTTACGTTTTGTAAAATCCGATATTGTGTATACATTACATGTAGTATATCGCGTACTACGTAGAAACTCTACAAGTACCTTATCTTATCTGTGTGTACTGTTTGTGCTTATATATATATATCGTGTATACCTAGCACAGGTGTAAGCACAAACAGTGCACATTGACAAGATAAGGTACTAGGCAGTGAGCACATGTAATGCATGATGGCAATGCACGATTGTGCGATCGCGAGATAGGGAAATCACAGCCCCCAAATAACTGGCATTTGTCCCTTGAGAACTGATTCTAACCTTCACAAATGAGTCATATGGAATATCATCGCTATTTTTCATGATTCAGGTGAGAGAAAATTTTGATGGTTACTTTGTTGAAATAATCTCTTGAAGAGTCCCTGCTGGAATTCACTTTCCAGCAGGAACACGAGGAGTTCTTCCCCGGTACCAGCAGCCTAGATTACTGGTAGTGTGGTGGGTGCACTGCTTGCACACCATGAATCGATCTTCATGATCAGGCTTGTGTGCCTTGTTTTCCACTCTTTAACTTTATCTTAGGGTGTTTGAATTTAACTGTGGTTGGCTACATAGGATCAGGGAATTTCTGGAATGTTATGGAATCTGATTCCGTGACCTCCTTTTTGATCCTTTCGCCTTCTTATTCTTTTTCCCCTTCCCCTTCCTCCTCCTCCTCCTCTTCTTCTCATCTTCTTCTCATCTTCTTCCTCCTCTCCCTCTACCTCCCTCTTCTTCTTCCTCTTCCTCTTCCTCTTCCTCTTCCTCTTCCTCTTCCTCTTCCTCTTCCTCTTCCTCTTCCTCTTCCTCTTCCTCTTCCTCTTCCTCTTCCTCTTCCTCTTCCTCCTCCTCCTCCTCCTCCTCCTCCTCCTCCTCCTCCTCATCTTCTTCTTCATCCACTCCTTCTTCTTCTTTGGACGAACTTGAGATAAGCAGAGGTGAAATATACCATTACTTAACTGCAGTCACAATCACCTTTACCATTGTCAATTTGCTTTATCATTAATTTTTAATGCATATATATTTTCGTGATTATGTTGTAATTTATGTTTGTTCTTCTTGAATGCATTTCCTTTTTATTTGTAAAAATTTGTACAATTCAGCCTATTGGCTGCCATACAGATTTTCAATAAATATACCATTCTAAATAAATAAAGGAATGAAGATAAAGTAAATTTCCTTTAAAAAATATCGCTTGTGTCCTGCCGGCTTTGAAGTCTTAATGTGAAGTTCTGTTATGGAAATAGATGTAGATCTATTTTGGAGAGCTTGTGCTTACAGGCTTATCCCAAGAATAATGGAGGGATGGGCTGTGAATTAAAACACCCTTGGGCCCTCAATGATTTTGGGGGTGGAGGGGGGGGGGGGTGCATGTGAACATTTTTGTAGCATTTTTGGGGGTTTTTTTTTTTACATGGTTATATAGCTCTGGGTAACATTTCCACCATTGAAGTCAATTACTAAGGCATTTTTTTTTTTAATGAATGAACCTCGTTATTACAACATTTCATGGAATACTTCTTATTGTTCAAAAGTACTATATTTTCCTTCCTAGAGTACTTTTTTTTGTTGATGAAGGTTGGCATCTCTGCATGTCCTGGTAATGCGCTTGCGCATGGGAATTGTTCTTGCAATTTTAGCATCGCGCAGAAAATTACTGATTTTGTCTCCAAATTGCTGATTTTCAGCTTTATCACTACTGATTTGTGCTCTGGGAGGTTGGCATCTCATTTAAAAGTGCGTTCTTGACCCGATTAATAGGTGCCCCATATTAAGAATGGTACATTGACAAAATACACACTTACTGCGGTATAAATATCATTTGGGCTCAAAATTTAAAAAATTTGCACACTGACTGGTCAAGAGAGAAAAATTGTCTTCTGAAGCAAGTTTTTCTCCCTAAATTTCACTTATTTTCTATATATGTTATTAAAAAGAATGAACAAATGTAAGAGAGTGACATTTTCTCTTTTCAGTGGTATAGTAATAATTGACTTTACTTAAAGATAAAGGCCCGTATTCTGATAGCCGGGTTTAACTTAACCCCAGTCTAAGTGTGGTAATAACCTTGGTCTAAGTCGCCATATTTAACCCCAGGCTAAAATTTGGTATTCCGATAGCGAGGTTTAGTTTAACCTCAGTCTAAGTGTGGTTATAACTCCCTCAAAATTTAGACTCGTGCAGGGGGTAGTTTAAGTCGGGTTTAACTGTGTCGCGTAGCCAGAACGCTGTAGGCATAGCCATAGCCATAGGCTGTGTAGTACCGGTGATCTCGGCTAGTGTAGCGAAACGAAATTCTCGCAGACCTGGCACGAAAAGGTCGTCTACCGGACATAGTCTAACGTTGGAGCCTAGATTACTTTTATTTTTTGCAGCGAAGTTGCCTGCATTTGGGTCCAGGGGCCGGTAACATAAAGAGATACAATCAATCTTACGATCAATTGTAACTCTTCAGTAGACTACATGGTTTGCCATAGACTTACGATTGATCAGTTGTAAGATCATTTATCTCTTTACAGGTCCCAGATCTTCAAAACGGAGGCAATTAACAAAATGTTGAAAAACAGATACCGGTACATATAGATCTACAGTAGATTATTCTAAAATTTTAATTTTGCTTTTTTTTTTTTTATGCGTGTGTGTGCAGCGAGTAACGTTACCGTACCGTACTTAGATTAGAGTTTTTGTTTCTTCTAGATTACTATCTAGATTCTAACTAAAGTTAGATCTAACTGTTAACGTTAGACCTAGTCTAGATCTAGTAACAGTTAACTATCAGCCTAGTCTCTACTTCAAACGTTTGATCGATTTCCCAGTGATATGTTTTAACATTAGGTCTAAGAGTAATACTAAGAGTAAATACTAAGACTAGTAAGAGTAAGACTGAGTCTGAGTGTCGGTAGACCTGTCCAGTAGACTAGACCGAAAAATCAATATTAGATCTACACATGTAACAGTTAACGTTAGATCTAACGTTAAAAGTTGGGTCCTATGGCTATGTCTAAGTTACTAGTTGGGTCTAACTTGTTAAAGTTAGATTTAACAATAGATACGGTACTAACTAGATCTAGATCTAGTTAGTCATACTGATGGACAAGTTTATACTATTATAGCTCAAGAATTTCCCGAGATGTCACATCAAAATTCAAACATAGATCTAACTCATTCTAAGTTAACGTTGTCGTAGAGTACACGGTCTATTCCTTTTCAATTTGTCTTAATATGAAGGGATTAGATCTAAACATAGCCTAAGTAGATTTACAAGTAGGTCTAGACCTAACTTCTCTTTAGCTTAGCACCCCCCAAAAAAGCTTGTGTTATTTAGTATGCAAATTAAATAGTCTACAATAGATAAGCCACCGAAAATGCGCTTGCGCTGCGCAGATGCGCGCTTTAAGCAAGCGTTACACACGTACAGCGCGTAGTGAAAATGCGTACCGGGGCGAAGAAATGACCGTCCCCAGTGATGATGTGTGGACTTAAAAAGTGGCGTATACTACTGCAAAGGGCAAATAGCTAGGACATAAACGGCGTTATGTCACCCCTTGTCACCCCCCCCCCCCCCCAGTTTGAAAGCCAAGAAAAATAAAATAGGCAAATTTAATCAATTAGAAAGAAATTCCATCCTAGATCTATTTTTTTTTTCAATTTCTAGAAACACCTACAAAATGTACAATTCCGCCACTTCCCCTGTTTTTCATTAGGAAATAGGTTATGTGTTTCATTGAATCAAACCTAATCACAGCATTTATAAAGAATTATAAAAGTTATACAGGAAAAAAAACAAAAAACAAAAAACAAAATAAAAAGAGCATGGATATGTAACAGTTAAAAACAACGTAGCCTACAAGAGCATGGATATGTAACAGTTAAAAACAACGTAGCCTACATATCGATACATAAATTTTCGGATTGCCACTATATCCAACAATGAATCAATGCACAAGGTAATCCACCGGGTAATCCCCTTGGCCTTGACAAGTCGCGGATCTACCCATCGCACGCGTTGTGAATATTCATGAGCAAATGAGCTCTACTGAGCATGTGCAGTAGATTCTCCATGGTAATTAAACCTGGGCGGGGCATTTAACCTAGGGTTAACTAAACCTGGCTATCAGAATACCAAATAGAGTTAAACTACACTTAGACTGGAGTTGAGGTCTAAGTGTAGTTTAGTTAACCTAGGGTTAACTTTAGTCTGGGGTTAAATTAAACCTGCTATCAGAATACCGGCCAAAGTGGTTAATTTCTTCCAGAGAGAAAATATCACAATTCACAAGATTTTACAGGATGAATGATTTGGCCATGAGAGGATCTTAATGAATCCTGTTTGTTTGCTCATTAGCTTTAAAGACCTGCCAACTGACTGTCTACTGTAGACATCAGTAGAGACCGAGCAAAGGTAAAGTTGTGTTCATATTAGAATAGTATGAAGGGAAGAATAAAGAAGAAACAGATCCATATGCATAGCATGACAGCTTCAACTGTTGGCATCAGTGAAGACCGTGCAAGGTATGGCAGTGTTAATATTAGAATAGTGTGATGTTACAAGGCAAGAAGAACGAAGAAACAGATACATACATAGTATGAAAGCTTTTACTGTAGGCATCAGAAAAGACCATGCTAAGGTGTGGCAGTGTTCATATTAGAATAGTATGATGTCAAGAAGAATGAAGGATGTACCTCTGTAAAATATAACAGCTTCTTTTGTAGGCATCAAGAGAAATCTGTGAAATACTGAGCCCAAGATATCTCGGGCTTAGATCAGTGGATAATGCCTGATATACCAATATTAAATCTCATCAAATTACGACTAGAAAACCTCTTTAGTTGTGTCAAGATACAAATACAAGGAATACAATTAGAAAGGTAAAGAGTTCATTAAAGTGTGCTTCAGTTGTGTTCTTTAGAGTTTGTGATAATCCCTTATTAGTCTACAATAGAAGGATTTACACCTTGACTGCTTTTTGTAATCCCAGCCTTTCTTTGCCACCTGGCTTTCTTAAGTATATTTTTTTGGTCAAGATTTTCATTTACTCATTCAATGTACCAGGTATGGATAATGTTGTGCATACAAGTTTTGTTTATGTTGATGTACATGTTCTTGTACTGTAATCACACATGCTTTTCACTGTATTACATCTCTGTCTAGTGTTTCGTTCAGTCTCTCGGAAGATGCATTGCTGTGACACACTGTTGAAATTGTGAGAAGTGAAATTGCCTTGTAACTTTCTTGAACATGATTACACAGACTCGAGGAATTGACCTAAGGACTATGTCATTAGCCTCATACATCACCTATTGAAATATGCGAACATGACAGAGACATATTGCATAATCTAAACAAGATTTAGAAAAGGCAATAACAATGAGGTCTTGAAATTGGCTTTGAGTTGATTTCTTGAAAGTCTTTGTTAATGTGTTCTTGGTACAAGTATGTAAGATATTTGTTTTAACATCATACATTACTGTTTGTTGTAAAGGTAATCAACTATGGTCGTATCTATGGGGCAGGAGAGAAGTTTGCCATGAGACTCTTAATCCAGTTCAATCATAGACTCAGTCAGGTAGAGGCTCGAGAGAAAGCAAGAGATATCTACATAGCAACCAAAGGAAGACGATTGTGAGTTTAATCATTTGTTTATTTGTAAATGTTATCGATACTTGTTCTAATGAAACCTTCATTATTTGTGGGCACCTAAAAATGCTCACAAAGTAGTAGTGTTTTTCATAGTATTTTCATTTAATTTAATTTAATTTTAATTTAGCAGAGTATTTATTTGGCTTTTGGTATATGTA
Organism: Heliocidaris tuberculata; assembly: GCA_025618425.1. Classification (NCBI taxonomy): domain Eukaryota; kingdom Metazoa; phylum Echinodermata; class Echinoidea; order Camarodonta; family Echinometridae; genus Heliocidaris; species Heliocidaris tuberculata. The sequence goes on from CM046839.1 coordinate 24,691,050, forward strand.
CTGTTCAACGATTAATTTATTGATTTTTTTTTAATCAGCTCATTTGTCTGTCTGCATCTTCCTGCATTCTCCTGACCTAAATTTATATACTGTCACTTAATTGCTATCAGAATTTAAAAAGAATCATCATACATTTATTTTTGTATAGAAGTGATTCCACTTTTATATGTGGCATTTTCTATGCTAAATGATTTACATAATTGGAATATAAGTTTCTAAAAATGGCCACTACATTGTATGAATGATGTATATGTTAGGCACCTTTTATCGGTTCTTTTCAGTATTTCATATGGATATGATATGATATGCATCAGAGTAGATAAATGCATGGAGCAAACTTGATTTAAAAGAAATGTTTATTCTTTTCTCTTTTCTTGTCTAAAAAAAAGTTTTTTAAACTATTAATATATTTTTACTTGAATTATCTTTTCTCCTAAGATTATTGATGACATTTTTGAGCCCTGGCATTGCACTGATGTCTTTATACAAGTTATTGATCTACATTTTCCACTCTTAACTTTAATAGATGTAGCAAATTGGTACCTGGTATGAAGAAATTTGTTGAATGCTGTCTGCACCAAAATCTGTAGCTTAGCTAGAGACAGGGTATATTGAAATACCTTGAGCCCTTTGTATGGTGGACATGAGTGCTATTTACAAATATTAGTATTACTAGTATTAATTTACGTTTATTAATCTCCTGAAGGTACCACCTCTCCAGCACTGGTCAGAGCTTAGCTGAGCAGGTTGAATTGGATACAGAGGAAGGTGATGGATGGGTCACCATAGAAGAACTCAAGCTGTTGTCCAAGAAATCACAAATTGAAGAGTGAGTGCAAAATGTAGAAATGATATGAACTAAAAAGCATTGTCTGTTTCTTCCTTTTTGTGTCCTATTTTGTTCCAAATTGCTATTGAAGGGGACCAGTAACAAAAAACATGTGTTTTACTTGTAGGTTCCCTAGAGGTATAATGTATTCAAAATATCAGTTTCAAACATTACTTCTGCAAAGAGAAATTTCAAATTTATATACTCTCTATTAAAATGAAGACTAAAGCGACATGTGAGTAGACTACCTGATGCTTCTGTATGAGCCAAACCCAAGTCTGACTTAGGTTCCATGCGCATGTATTTACTTTACCTTTTTCTTTTCTTCTGTTTCTTAACCATTCACCCACAGAATGCTGGATAAGTTTGTGGTTGATTTTATACATGTACACACCTGTACATATATTGTTTTCAGGTGATATATTAAATGATAAAGAACATTTCAGTGAAACCTTTACATTAATAGCAGTTTGGGCTGCAGGCAGTCTGTGATTATGGATAACCTCATAAATATACTGTAGCTCTAAATCTATGTCATTTCTTTGCTTGTATATCTCCTCTACTCTTTAATGTAACAGTTTGAAATTCATTTTGGGTATTTTATTAGGATTCTTTCCATTATAGTAGGGGATCTAGTATGAATGTTGTAGTGCCTTGATGCTTGGCCTTGGCCTTAAGGCCAGTTTTTTTCAATGCCTTGGCCTTGGTCTAGGATGCCTTGGCCTTGAGGGTTTGGGCCGTGACTAGTCTTGTATGATCTCTAAAATATAGATGATAGATGGAATATCCCAGAAGTATTTTGATGTGGTGTACACCTATCTGGGTCATTTCATCATTGTTTGTGTTACATGTCTGTATAAGGTAATCATTAGGCCTGGGAATAATATTCGAATATTTGAATTATTCAAATAGCTTACCGCCGATCAGTAATCGAATACCACTTTTCTCACTATTCGAATATTCGTCCAATAACGAATAGTGATTTGGACAATCGAATACCTAAAACATCATGACAAAAATGATCTTTATAACATCAGGAAATACTGCATAACAGACGATAAGCACATAAAAGGCGTGAAGAGACATTTTACTTGCTAAAATAATGATACAGAGGTCCAAAATGTGCCACGAAAAGTTAAAAAAAACAAAACACGAAAGTAAGAGTTATGGCGTCACTTTGACAATGAAACACACAAGCCGGTTGGCCACGATCGGTTTATATAGTCACTTGGTACGATACACAGCAGCCTAGCTCGCTTTGTGCAGAGCTCTGCGCCTGTGTATTGTGGCTATACATGTAGCTAGTTCAGCTCCGATGTATAAATGGAGTAAAGATGATTGTAATTCTTCAAATATGAAACATCGTTGCTATTTTCTGGACACTAACAGCATTGTTTTTAAAAAATTAAAAGTCATCTCTTTACAGTAATCCTGTGATATTATTTGTTTTTTGTTTTGATAGTCTATGTGATCGTATTTCTTCTCGTACTTTGTGGCTAGCTGCTTTGCTTGTGTTGGCGCATGTGCAATGTGGCTTGAATGTTTCCTTTGTGATGTACGATAAACTTAAGAAATTAATATTGACTTTCGAATATCATTTCACAGCAATTTTCTTAACGCTTACAGAATTGTTTAAAACTATGAAATATCACTTTACGGTAAAATTGTGTTGTAACTGTCTCTGTGCTACTATTCGTGGTTGTTTTGATAATCCCTGTGATCCTATTTCGTCGTGTATTTTGTGTTGTGGCTTCGAGTATGATCAGCTTTGCTTGTGTTAGCGCATGCGCACTGTGGCTTGAACGTTTCCTTCGAGGTGTACGATAAAGTAAGAATTATTTTAAACTTTCGAATATCATTTCACTCCGATTTTATTGACCCTTACTGAATTGTTTAAAAATAGAAAATACCATCACTTTACGGTAAACTTGTGTCATAATTGTCTCCTCTGTGGTATTATTTGTTGTTTTGGGAGTCCTTGTGATTCTATAATTTGTCTAGAAGTTTGTGGCTTTTTTTTCCATGTGCATGTGTGTTGTTACTGGATTGTTTTGCTTGATGTTTAAAATGAAATTAACTCCGAATTTATTATCATTGTAATTTTCTACTCCCCTAAATTTATTGCTAAACCAAGTAAGGTACATCACCGTACAGTAATCCTGTCTAGTAATTGTCTGTTTGATAATTATTTTTTTCTTTTGATAATCATTTTGAATCCCACTTCGTCTTGCGTTTGGAAGTATAACCTTGACTAACTGTTAGACTAAAGTGAGCGTCGCTGCCGTCAACCGGAAGTTGAATTCGACGTAATACTTTCCATTTCCCGACATTTCTTGGGCATTTTCCAGAGCGATGAAAATTCACCTTAGTGTCATTCTCAACGATTAAGAATAAATCCACATTATGTTTATTAGATTTCAAAATTTCTAAAGGTCTAGAATTATCGTTACAGAAATGTGCAGTATCAAAATTCGAACGTGGGGTGGCATATTGATCGCAGGGGTACCGTCGGCCACTGCAGGCAAGTAAACTGTCAAGCTCCGCATAAATACAATATGTGCTTATCGTACGATAAATTTTGAAACTACATGTAGGTATTCAAAATATTTGAACTATTTGAATACCTGCTTGCTCGAATATTCGAATAGTAAAAATGGTATTCGTCCCAGGCTTAGTAATCATTTTTGAGGCATTTTGTCTCCTTGGTTTATATTCAGGCCAATTTATGCCAGTCCACAACATATTGAGATCACAGATGGCAGGAAATGGGAGGGTGGCAGGTGAGTGAAGATGTCATCCGCACAGAGCTGGAACTCATATTGTATAAACAGAGAATTTACACCCTTGAGGATCTTAACATTGATATTAAGAATCATATCAAATGCAATTTCTAATGATATGAGATCTGGAGATGAGAAAGCTGCTAACATAATTTGCACTATTTATACATGCAAATACCTCAGTATAGTTGCACGGTTATTGCAGATATATTGATCTATGATGAAAATGCACTGTACATGTAGAGTAAACTCATCTTTAAAGTTTGGTTTGCTTTGTTCTCGAAACACTGTATTATTTTGGAGTGGATTTATGGAATGTGTTTTCTTGTTTCTTGTTTAGTGAGTCATCCATGTTCAATGGGCTAGAGGAGATAGCCCAATCAGAGAATCCGAAAACACCAGTCTTACAATGCAGTATCAGCAGAGCTCTTCAACCAGATACAGTGAATAATGAGGTACATGTATTTACCACATCATCCTGTCTTTGAAAGCAATCTGATTGAGACTAGAGTTATACATGTGTTATTAGCATACATCATTCTATCTTTCATAGTCATCAGATTTGTGATAGAGTTATTTCTTGTGGCATAAGGCACAAGACATTTTTTTTTTCATAATTTGAAAAAAAAAAATAGACAATTTTTTGTTGTGTTTGCAGCACAAGTGGTAGAGTAAGAGCTGCTAGGTGTGATTGTTCTTTGTACCTAAGTGCTATGAAAGCAAATTGTTAGTAACCCAATACTTAAAGTGCTATGATATCTGTTAAAGAAAAGCCTTACCTATTTCTCAAAGGCATTAGCCCACTGACTTGTCCTGGAACCCTGATTACCTACAGGTAATTGCCAAGACCATTGCTCCTCCCTCTAATCCATCCACTTACCATCATGTTATTTTGCAGGAGTCTATGAGAATCTATATAATAATAGCGTAGGGTTTTTGGGTCTTTCGACGCCGTTAACTTTTTTGCTGCCTCTCCTCGGAACGCGCCCTTTGGGGGAACGTGTACCTGAGGTGCTAAAGCTGTGCCTCGTATTTCTTGACAATCTGCCGTTTGGCTGCAAAATATGATTTTTCATAACAAGCGCCATAGACAAATACAACTGGATGGCTTGCAACCTCCTACGCTCACTGCCAACCTACTGTATATACTAACAATAATATCGCCACAAGTGCTCGCAAATACCACCCATCCAGTACCCTGTAATCCATGAACACTATAGCTTTAAACCGGGCATCCATATTTCTTTCCCAGGAATAAGTTGGTTCTATAATGGGAGGAACACAAGACTTAAACCTCTAAATATTTTAATGATGATCTTAGACACTTTTTCTTTGCAATTCAGATCTTTTATAACACCAAAAGAAGGACACAGAAGAAGAAAAACAAGAATTGAAGAAGGTTATAATGTCTGTTAAACACACAACAGTCTTCACGGAAGAAATCATGATTAAGCGCAGTGTAACTGGGCGTTGTGGTGTGTGCTGAGCATTGTGACGTTGTGGTGTGCGCCTGTAATCCAGCTAACGGTGAAAGCTATAAACCTTTTCAGCAGACCCAGGTTCGAGACTGAGTCACAACAACCCAAACGGAAGATATTTGTAAAATCATTTTCTCAAACATGTTCAGCTCCACCCTAAAAAAATGCCCCATATCTCATTCCTGCAATGACATCATCTGTCAATCAGTGAGCTAAGGAGAGACAGTGGTACGTAGCTTTGCCAGAGATGACCATCTGTTCTAATAGACCATATGATGCCTATACATAGGAGTTGCTATGTCAGACATGCTGTAGCATCACCAGGAAAAAAATGGTAATGAGAAGGTATTGTTTGAAAGCATGCAATTCTATTATGCTGAGCAGGGGGGAGTTACATTCCACTGTCTATTGTAGAATGTTAGTGTAGCTGACTGATGATTGAGCTCCCTGCTCTGAATAGAACTCAATGAGTGAGCGAGTGAGTGTGATCGTTGCGACTACTTAGCCTCTGCCTGTAATTTCATCAATACTGGTACTATAATTAATAAAATAAAATGAACTCAACAACTCGAGGCCGGGGAAGACATTATTTCCTTTCTATGTTCCACCACAATGGTGCCGGTGCTGGTTGAGTTCCCTGGAGTTAGTAGTCAATGAATATGAGTGAATGAGCGAGTGTGTGTGATCTTTTTGACTACTGAGACTCTGCCTGTAAATACTAACATCAATTAACAAAAATGATCTCAACCACTCAGGGCCAGGGAGGCCATTAGTTTTCATAACTTATCATTATTACACATTGAGGACTCGGCCATGACATGACGCAAATTGCCATTTTCAATAATTTTGAACTAAGGCCACAAAGGTATAATTAAAAAATAAATCTTCAATGATACAGCACTTCTTGCATATTATGAAGCTGTATTTTGCAAGTTATGGACAGAAGCAACATAGATTTCCCTTGTTATTTATCATATGATTCAGCAGCTACCTTTAAACACAAATATCTAGAATTCACCAAAATGGATTTATTGCGTTTTGCCTCTTGACATTTGTCAGTCTAGATAGGTGTTATTCTTGCCTTTCCAACTATTATGTCAACATAACAAAATCTAATTGTTGCAGTCAAAGTCATCCTCATTTCAATACTCATTTCTTAAGTAGGTTCAAATATCTTGTGAAGAAACACTTGACTGACTTATACTGATGTAAATAATTCACTCTGCTTTTATTTATTTTTCTTCTCTTTTCATTCCATAATAGTGTATTTATCTTTTTTTTTTATAATAGTTATATACGTGTATATATAATATACTGATTTCCACTCGAAATCTCTTTTATTTCATTAATTTTATATTGTAATGTTAGCTCAACTGTATATAATGTACATATGTTTTGTTTAGTAATTTCCTCCCTCTCAAACAATTACTTTAATTTAAACGAAAATCTTTTTTTTTTTTTTTTTTGTTGTTTTTTAAACATATATTATTGTATCATTATTCGATTAGGGGGTCTACATCACACAAGCTAAGCTTTTTAGTAGATCCCTCCACATATCATTTTGTCACCTTTCTATGTCATATTTATGTATTCTCTGTTTTTGCAGTGTTTGTAATTTATACATATTGTTGTAATTTCATTGTAAATGTGGAATCTGAATAAAAAATCAAATCAAATCAAATCAAATACATTTTCAGTGCCTGTGGATTTCCACGGGTTCCACTAGTGACATATTAATAAGGAGGCATTCATTTTTGAGAGATAATGGAAGAATTTGCTTGTAAATATAGCTGTTTGACATCTCTTTCAAGGCAGCCTCCTTAGTCAACAATTCATGTGGACACTTGAACTGCAAAACTAATTACTTGACAGATAAAAAGAGTAATATGCTCTTTGCATCCAGTGTATGGAGTTTTGTATGAAGGACATAAATAACATAGAAAATTGTTTTGTTATCTCTTGGCAGTTTCTGACTAGTCGAGTCAATTGGGTTGTACAGAGTTCTGCAGTAGACTACCTCCATCTAATGCTGGTGTGCATGCGCTGGTTGTTTGAAATGTACAACATAGATGGACGATTCTGTATCAGTATCCATGATGAAGTGCGTTATTTGGTGAAGAGTGAGGATCGGTACCGTGCAGCTTTAGCTCTCCAGATCACCAACCTCCTTACTAGAGCCGTGTTTGCTTATAACATGGGCATGAATGATCTTCCACAGGTGAGGGCTCTCATTCATAATTAAGTCAGTCATTTTACTTTTAAGTATACTTTTCCACCCAACTTTGACTTAATATCTTTCATGTATACATGTATATCTGCGTAAGGAGCTGGCAGAGTTAATCCTGCAGTTATCCAAAAGAGAATGGACTTATACTTCGTGTATCTAAAGTGCTGATAGGATTAAACCTTGTAGCATCATTCTGAATATCTGTGTACAATGATGCCAAGGGCTCATAGTAGACCAGCCAAACATCAAAAAAGGCACTAGAAAAAGATTTGACAGCATTTTGGGGTAATGCTTGGCATCCATGCTAGAACTCTTGTTGCAAAAATACTGAGGAATAAGGTATGGGCGCATGCCATGCGCATTATGGCCTAAAAATGCCATTTTTGGCTCAAAATTTTAGAGAATGTCCCAAAGAATCCAAAGAATGACCCAACATGTAATACCTGATAAAGACTTTTCAAGTGATATCAGTTTCATTTTGAGTTTGAAGTTATAAACCTGATTAATGTACATTTGAAAGTTGGATATTAGACACACATGTATGGCGTAATGAAGCATAAGACCAATTTACTCAAAATAATAGGTTGTGAAAACTACCAATATTTCAAATTTTTTTCCACAACGTAAATTTGTCAATTTAAACGCTTTTTCTTGATTAAATATATAATACATATTGTCATGTCACACACAGAAAAGAAATTAGCTGCTAAGGTGATAGATAACTCATTTTATGATATCCCAAATGGAATGATATATTTTTAGCGGATGAGCATTTTGAATGAAAAACACTATTTAACTTGAATGTACACATGTACTGTACATCTACTGTACATGTACATGTAGAGTGTACATGTATTATCAGTATAGTCCATGGGCCAAAAACTGAAATGTCCCCACCTCCTTAGAAAGAATCTTAAATGAAGATTTTTTCTGTTAGATGGGACCATTAACTATCAAAATATGCTTCTTTTCCCTAAATTAAGAGGTGGGTGTGACCAAAAGGGCTATTACCATGGCAACGGATCAAGAACAGTAGAATTTCAGAAAATGTCATGTATTCTTGATTAACCCTTTCAGGACAGGAATTATTTAAGGCCTAAATTGATCACATTTTGTTCTTCAAATTGGCAACAATAATATTTTTCTTTTAGTGCTACATGGTTCAAATTAGGTGTAATGTCTTTGAAAACAATATACATGGTTAGAAATTTGTTGAATAGTTGAAAGAAATTGCCAATTTTGATGAAAAACAATGATTTTAAACCTCTCAATGTGTTGCCAATTTAAGGATTTTAAAGCTTATTCTTGTTTTAGAAATTCCTAGCATCAAACGCAATATGGTCATGAAACAAAGATACATTAGTGTGTGCAGAAATTTTTGCTCTTTCTACTCATGCATCTGGTATATTTTTTAGAGCTCTGAATCAAAAGTTATTAAGCCAAACCACAAAATGTGGACAAATGTCTTGAAAGGGTTAAGAAAGTGCAAAAACACATTGTAACATTCTAAAATAATGTATCAAAAGTTTTTCAATTGATTAAAACCCAAATAAGAGTTCTAAAATGTGTCCATCATGTTTGACAATGGCTGTTTCCATGGAAACAGTAAGAAAAACTGATATTGGAGCAAAATCCCTTGATACTGCCGAAAAAAAAGAAGTAAATTTTAATATTGTACATAATTATTTTCACTCTGATCTTATAATTTGTTTAAGTAAAGGGGTATGGATGTAACCCCTACATGTGTAGGCCATTACCATGGTAACAAATTTATTTATTGTATTGTATTTCTAATAAAATACCATGGTTGTTTTCAACATCAAATGATGGTAAACATCTAATATTTTTTGCTGCCTGTTTGATTATATTCAAATTTTAGTTATTTGGCGAAGTGCTAAATTTGATTTATAAAAAAGCTGTTGCCATGGAAACAGAATGTTAATCAAGATGAAATCTTTCAACCAAAGAGAGAATTGTAACCAACCTACATGTATACAAAATAAATGTTAAACAAACAGAATTTGAACAATATCAAATGAATCATATATTATTTTTTCCCGCAGCTATCAGAATCAGCTTGTTTGCCTAAAAGGACAAGTCCACTCAAATAATCAGTTGAGTTGAATCAATTTAGTAAAATTAAACAAACAAAACAGGAAAAAAAAATTAATAAAATTGGATAAAAACAAGAAAGTTACGGCATTTTGAAGTTTTGCATTGTTTCATGAAACAGTGATGTGCATAACATGGGCTGTATGCCAATTAGTGAGCCGATGATTTTATTATTTGTTTGCATCCGCCCAGCCCCACAGCAAGAAGACCCTGTTTACGCGACAAATTGTTATCAAAAGAGAAGTTTTTATTTTTATCCCTCGCTGTGCTCGCTCACCTAAATGAAATGAATAAATTAAACGATTAATAAATTACACGACTGTGCCTGCCCTGCCCTGCAGCAAGAAAACCCATTTTATGCTCCCAATTATTATCAAAAGAGAAGTGTTTATTATTTTTATCCCTGCTACGCTCTCTCGCAAAAATGAAATTAACATCCCCATAAAAATGATTGTGCCTGCTCCGCCATGCAGGAAGAAGGTTCCATTTATGCTACCAATTATTATGAAATAGAGGAGTTAATTTTTTTCGCTCGCATGCTACTCTCACTCGCCTAAATAAAATTAACATTCCCTTAAATACGATTGTGCCCGCCCCGCCCCTTGCCACGAAGTTTCTGTTAATGCTACTAATTATTATCAAATTTAAGTTTTTTTTTTTTTTTCGCATGCTCTCTACGCTCTCTTGCCCAGTCAAATATTAACATTTCCTTAAATATGATTGGGCCTGCCCTGCCCAGCAACCATAACACCCCTTTTTTGCTACCAGTTATTATCAAATAGAACATTAAAAAGGCGCTCGCTTGTGAATATGAAATAAACACTCCATTGATCAACAAGGGTGGTAGGCAGGAAGATGCTATTCAACATGTTCAATGTAAAATGATAAGCATAAAATTTTTCGCTCGCTTGCTACGCTTGCTCGCCGAAATGGAATAAGCGTTGCTTTAATAATTAGAAATTGGTGGAGAAAAAACATTTCTTTCAATTAGATTTGTTAAATGAAGATTGGCTCACAGTTGACACTGGTTGAGAAAAACTTATTCTATTACTTCCTTCTGCACCTGCCCTCCCCCACCCGAACGATGTCGTTGTTCACAAACAAAGATTTATCGGTAATCGGTGGCACACAGACTCAGGCTCGTTGGTAAATTAGTGGTCTTGACACTCAGAAAGGCCTAGGGACGCCCCAGTCTTTCATGATGAGATTATACTCTGCACCGAACTAGGATGACTTTTTCCTCTTTATAAGAATCTCATGTCACTGGCGGATTTAGGATTTCTCAAAAGGGAGGCCGAAGTCTTCATGTGAAAGAGTGATAAGCAAAAAAAAAAAAAAAAGGCCTCTGCCACCAAAATAGGGAGCCAAAGTCCTAGATGTCTATCAGGGATAATTTTAAAAAGCTCCGCCAAAAGGGCCCCTTTGATCCACCACTGGATGTCAGAAATTAAATGAATATACAAACCATCACAGATAGGCCAGGAGCCTGTCCCAAAATAGTCGCCCCATTTTACCCATAATTTTTGACCCCTTAAACTTACTTAGACCATCTGAGTCATTGACAAAAAGGTTGTCAGCCTGAAAGTAGCTGCCGAGTTTAGTCCCCAGAGTCCCCAAAAGAGACCCCAAAGTCGGGTCGATTTCACCCCATCTCCCCCATGCACCAAACTTTGTCAGTAGGAATCAGTAGGACTGGACATTACAAAACACAAAAAACTGACAAAAAATTTCAATCAGGATGGGGTATCAGGCGGCCCCTAAAAATTGGGGTAAATTTTTCCCCTTGAAGCCCAGGGACCAAATTTCGTCAGAAGGAAGAGCTACAGATGTACATTCCAAAAATATATGACAGAATTGTCCATCGGGAAGGGTGTGTCAGACCCCCCGAAATGAAAACCCCATATTGCCCTTTGACAAAGCTTTGACCCCCCCCAAACCCCCCCCCAAAAAAAAAAACAAAAAAAAAACAAAAAAACAAGTGCTCTATATGTAAAGAAAAAACATTTTCTTACCTTCTGACTATGATAACTTAAAGTGTTTTATTCATATCATTTCGAATTTTCATAACATAATTTTTAGTATAATCTTCTTGCAGTGCAATTTTAGTGTTAATTGGTCTTTTGATTAATAATTTATTAAATTGTGAAAAATGCTTTGCTTTCTCAAAAGTAGCTAGAAAAATATTGTCAGGATTATGCAAACACACCCATTGTCCCTCTTCACCTGTTTGACAAGGCATAATAGAAGCGCTTTCCAGGTATGTGTGGTATGTGACTGCCAGGCCGAAATGTAGTATTCATGTGTTAATTACACAGATACCAAGCGTGCTCTTCTATTATGCCTTGTCAGATCGACAATGGGTGTGTTTACATAATCCTGACAATATTTCTTGGCTACTTTTGAGAAAGCAATTCACTTTTCACAATTTAATAATTTATTAATTAAAAGACAAATTAACACCAAATAGCACTGCAAGAAGATTATTATACTCAAAGTAACATGTATGTTATGAAAGTTTGAATTGAATTGAATAGAACACTTTTGAGTTATCATAATCAGAAGGTAAGAAAATGTCCTTTCTTTACATACAGAGCATTTACGGGGGCAAAACGTTGTCAAAAGGCACTTTGGGGTTTTCATTTCAGGGGGTCTGACACCCCCTACCCGATGGACAGTTTTGTCAGTTTTTAAATTTTCGGAATGTACATCCATAGCTCTTCCTTCTGGCAAAATTTGGTCCAGGGGAAAAATTTACCCCAATATCAAGGGGCCGTCTGACACCCCATCCCAATGGAAATTTTGGTCAGTTTTTTGTGTTTTGTAATGTCCAGTCATACTGCTTCCTACTGACAAAGTTTGGTGCATGGGGAGATGGGGTGAAATCAACACAGCTTTTGGGCTTCTTTTGGGGGCTCTGGGGGCTAAACCCGACAGCTATGGTTAGGCTGACAACCTTTTTGTGAATGACTTAGATGGTCTAAGCAACTTTGAGGGGTCAAATCTTACGGGTAAAATGGGATGACTATTTCCGGACTAAGGAAGCAGGATCCCGTCAATAACGTGAACTCCCAACACATTGCAATTCCATTTGCATCACGTTGCAATTATAATTGCAACACGATGTAGATATTTACGTCGTGTTGTAATTTGATTTGCAACACGACGTTAATTTTTACGTTGTGTTGTTATTCCATTTACAACACGACGTTAATTCCTGCTACACTTTTTAGTAATCAGCTAAAGTGGTCACATTCGCAGCCAACGAGCAGATTCATAAAGCTGAGGGAGTTAGTTAATCTGGTTGCTATATATTTTCTACTGGTTAGTTACATTTCTTTTTTTAGTTGAAAGATGTCATCTCCATTAACATTCTGTTTCCATGGCAACAGATTTTTTTTTTTATTAGTCAAATGTAGCTCTATTCCAAACTAAAATTTTGAATATAATCAAAAACAGGTGGCAAAAATTAATACATGTTTACCATTTTTTCAAGTTGAAAACAACTATAGTTCTGTATTTTATTAGAAATACAATGAATATATTGTTACCATGGTAACGGCCTACACATGTAGTGGTCACATCCATCACCCCTTTACTTAAAGGTATTATAACTGAGTGTCCTGTAAAAGAGAAGATAATAATGTACAATATGAATATCTAACTTCTTTTTTCGGTAGCATCATGGGGTCCTTTGCTCAAATATTGGTTTGTTATGTCTCCGCCCACCGAAGGTGGTGCCGGAGATTATGTTTCCAGGTTGTCCGTCCGTCCGTCCATCCCGCTTTCCCGTTCTCGCGATAACTCAAGAACCATTTGAGGTATGAACTTCAAACTTGGTGCTAGTATGTATCACCATAGGAAGACGATCTGATTAGATTTTGGGGTATGTAGGTCAAAGGTCAAAGGTCACAGAGGCCAATTTCTGAAATATCAGGTGTTAGCCTCGTTCTCGCGATAACTTAAGAACCATTTGAGGTATGAACTTTAAACTTGGTGCTTGTATGTATCACCATAGGAAGACGATCTGATTAGAATTTGGGGTATGTAGGTCAAAGGTCAAAGGTCACAGGTCAATTTCTGAAATTGCAGGTGTTAGCCTTGTTAACGCGATATCTCAAGAACCATTTGAGGTATAAACTTCAAACTTCGTACTAGTATGCATCACTATAGTGAGACAAACTGATTAGATTTTTGTTCACGTAGGTCAAAGGTGACAGGTCATAGAGGTCATTATACAGGTGTATGTGAAATTAATAATATTTTTACCTTTGTTATCATCATACATGTATCTCAACTATTTTGTATTCATGACTAGGAGGCGTTAAATTGATCAGATTTATGGGTTATAATGTGTAAGGTCAAATGTCAAAGAGGTCACTTAATATGTAATTAGAGGCTTTTTATTCTGGTTATCACAATATTTTAAGAACAGTTTGAGCCATCAACAGCGTTGTCACTACGGTGGTCGGCGCCGGTCGGAACCTTCCACCGCTAGAAATTTCCGACTGGCACTCAATGCAATATCACACCCGCCCGCCCGGCACTAATTTCCCCACTGACAAAGAAAAAATATTACGATTTTGATATAAGAACATGCAATTGTGGTTTAAGCCAGCAGCTTCAATGAAAAAATATACGTACGCATAAGCAAATTTACATGAAACCGCGCGAAGAATTTTCCTGGAAGGTATACACCTATGCACAGCCACTAGCGCAGTGGAGTTCCTTCCCAAATGCGATTCATATTTATGTATAAATTGTTCACGTACCCGCACCCGTACCTGTACCTGTGCGTGCATGCCCAACATCAAATGACTACACACTGTACTCATCTCCAAGCTGGAATGTCGCAATCAGCTAATTTGGACATGTTCGGGTTTTGAGAAAAATTTCCACCACTAAAAAGTCCCTGGTGACAACCCTGGCCATCAACTGAATTGAGGCGAAGACATATAGGAGATGCAGTTGCATTCATCTTGTTCTTACTGTTTCCATAGCAACAGCCATTTTCAAACATGATCAACACTTTTTTATAAGTCATTTGTGTTTTAATCAATTGAGAAACTTTTGATACATTTTGAAATTTTACAATGTGTTTTTGTACTTTCTAAATCACAAATACATGACATTTTCTGAAATTCTACTGTTCTTGATCCGTTGCCATGGTAATAGCCCTTGTGGTCACGCCCACCTCTAAATTTAGGGCAAAGAAGCATATTTGATAGGTAATGGTCCCATTTAACAGAAAAACTTCACTTAGGATTCTTTCTAAGGGGGTGGGGACATTAAAGTTTTTGACCCATAGACTATACTGATAATACATTGGCTAAATTGCCTTATGTACACTCTAGATGTACATTCAAGTTAAAGGAGAAACCATGGGGAAAAATCATTTTTAATGAAAAGAGAGGATAGAGAGAAGCAATTAAAAAATAGTTCCATCAAAATCGGTTAAGAAATGAGAAAGTTATGAAAGTTTGAAAAGTCTCAATTTACTTTCTATGGCAGTCCTCAAATTGGCAATGTTGCTTCAAAATGACAGGTTTAGTAGGACGACTCTCCATATGTTTTGTACACAAAATTTCATATTTTCCCCATTATCTCTCAAAGTGCAGCTTGTCTCCTTCTCAGCTCAAGATATATCATGGAGAAATGTATTTGACACAACATATGTTGAGTTCACAAAAAGACAAGCATCATTTTTAAAGGAGAATTAACCCCAGAATATAAATGTACTTATGTTCAAAGGTGTAATATATTCTTAATCATTAGCCTGTGTCACTTTAGAAATAAAATATCAGAAAAGGGTTTAAATCAAGACATTCTAGCACACGGTATCATCTGCTAACACTTTACACGGGGGCTGCCATTTTCTTGATGATATGGAGTCGTACATGAACCATTGGGAACCGTTCCGGTTAGGAAGATATTTTTAATCCTAAAGCTAAATTGCTTCTCTTCATTACAAAAAATCCCCATATATGATAAAAAATACATAACAGGTGTATACATATATTCTAAAATTTGAAATTTATAGATTTATTTTTAAATTCTCTGGTTTTGCTAAATAGAAATCGATTTCTTGGGCTTGCCTGGCAGAGCAGAACATAACTTATACAACGCGCATTCTGACTATTGAAGTCCATTATCTCAAAGCAGGTGAATGCATAGTTTGTCACTGTTGATGCTCGGGAAAGTTATCATCCATAAATTTGAATTAATTTGCTCCGTCGCGTACATCATAGTATCTAGAAAATAGATTTATATTTAGTAAAATAGTAATTTTCAAAGAAATATAAAACACATTTTCGTTTTTAGAATATATGTATGTATCTGTGAAATATTTCAAATCTCAAATGGGATTTTGTATCAGGAAGAAAGACAATTTTGCATTCGGATTAAAAATATCTTTATGTACACATCAAGAAAATGGCAGCCCCCAGGTATTGCTAGCAGACGATAAATTTTGCTGAGAAAATCTTGATTTATACCCATCTTGTATATTTTAGTGCAAAACTACTTAGGACAACAAGAAGGAATAGATTACATCTTTGAATATAAGCACATTAATATTTTGAGGTTAATTCCCCTTTAAAGATAATGGAGAAAGTAAAATGAGACTTTTCAAACTTTCATAACTTTCTCATTTCTTAACCAATTTTGATGGAACTTTTTTAAAATTAGTTCTCTCTATCCTCTCTTTTTATTAAAATGGATTTTCCCCCAGGGTTTCATTCCCCTTTAAATAGTGTTTTTCATTCAAAATGCGCATCGGATCCGGTAAAAATACATCATTCCATTTGGGATAACATAAAATGAGTTATCTATCACCTTATCGGATAATTTCTTTTCTCTATGTGACATGACAATATACATGATATGTTTAATCAAGAAAAGGCGTTTAAATGGACAAATTTACGTTGTGTAAAAAACTTTGAAATATTGGTCGTTTTCACAACCTACAGCCCTGGAAAAAATTATTAGACCAGCTCCATTTTGGGGTATATGAGTAGTGCGAAGTCCACTGTCTGTGGAAGTAGGAAAATGATTATCAATAGTTAATGCGTGATTAATGGACTACTAGTAACTAGAACGATTACCTCTATGACATTTTACCCAAGGACAGTTACTACTAGGACGACTACAGCCAGGACAAATTGTCCTGGATAAATTTCCCCAGACAATTACAACACCCTTTATTTCACATGAGAAAGAGTTTTTGGACCACCTAATAGACTATAAATGTCCGAGAGGATGAATTTCAAGTGTTACCGCTCTTGCTGTGAGCACCATGGCCTTCTCATTATTCTACTGCGACCAGTGCGTGTGACATAAAATTTGAAGGTATTTGAAAATTAATTTTATGAAACAAAAAAAAACAACAACAAAACATTCTTGCAGCATGAATGAGCTGCTGTGAAGGAAAAAAGGGCAACACCTTGTTGACAGGATGCATCATCAAATGTAGCAATTTTTCACCAAGAACTGAACAAACTGCCCCCAGAGGAGTGGACATGGCTTTACGAGAAAATCAGGCATACCCCCTGGACAATTATCCCCAGACCACTTCTGTCAGGATATTTTTTCCAGAACCCCTACCCCTGGAGAATATCCCTGAGGACAATTAGCATCTAGGATATTTACATTCTGTTAGTTGTTCTGAAAGTTCTATCTGTTGGGGTGCCCTTAGAAGTAATTGTCCTCCAGCAAAAATTGTCTGGGGTTAATTGTCCTAGGGGCAATTACCCTGGCGGTAATTGTCCTAGGGATTAGTTATTACACAAGCTAATTGTTTCGGGTAGTATTCATCCACTCATTATGAGTTAGCTACGAAATCATTCAATTACTAATATAGCCAACACTTGCTATATAGGCCTTTATTAGGAGCTAGTCTAATAATTTTTTCCAGGGCTGTATTATTTTGAGGAAATCACCGTTTTATATTTCATTACGCCATACATGTTTGTGTAATATTCAACTTTCAAATGTTTATTAATCAGGTTTATAACCTCAAACTTAAAATAAATCTGATATCACTTGAAAAGTCTTTATCAGGTATTACATATTAGTTAAAAAATTTAAAAATCGTGATTTCTGTCATTCTTTCAAATTTTGAGCCAAAAATGGCATTTTTAGTCAAAAATGCATGTGGCAACTGCCTGTACCTTACTCCTCAGTATTTTTACAAGAGTTTAAGCATGGAAGCCAAGCATTACCCTAAAAATGCCATCCAAAGTAAAAAAAAAAAAAAAAAAAACGTCTTTGGCTGGTCTACTATCATACAAAACTGTGTTAAGGATTATGAACGGCATTCTACAGGTTCAAATCCCTGCCATGTCATTAACCTCCTTTGGAAAGACATTAGTCTACATTTGCCATTCTCCACAAATGGGTACATTAGGAAGAAATTCCTTGAACGCTTGAGCAACCTGTGGAGGCTCCGCTTTTAACAGGGGTTATATTCAGTACTTTGTATCATCGGGAAAAAAGCACTTAGTACATCCAAGTTCCAACTGTAATTTCATTATTATCATCAAAACGTATCATTACTAAACACGATTACATGTATAGTGAATGTTGTCTTACCTATTTCTACATTGTTTTGATCGTATCACAGTCTGTAGCCTTCTTCAGTGCTGTGGACATAGATACTGTGTTAAGAAAGGAAGTCACTATGGATTGCAACACACCGTCTAACCCCCATGGGCTGCATAGGGGATATGGTATACCAGGAGGTAAAATAATAGTCTTTGAATGGAGAAAGAGAGAGAGAAAGAGATGAGGAGAGAGAAAAGGAAAGTGAGGAAAGGAGGAGGGAGGGTAGGAGGAAGGGAGAGAGAAAGAGAGAGAGAGAGAGAGAGAGAGAGAAATATCCTTAAAAATGTATATTTGATATTGAACCTCTACCGGTAATCGTTTTATGTTTTTGGGCCAGATGTGAAGAAATATAGAGAAATTAGCAGATATTGTACATTGCAGTTTTTGCTTAGAACATGTGTACAGTGTAGTAATTAAATCGTGAAATCTCTATTGCATGACCTCACATTGCCATTATGAGAGTGATCTTACATGCAAGAGTGGACAATACATATATATATGTATATATTTATTGCTCGTCTTATTTTCGCCAGTCTTTCTCTGATCCTTTTCTTTTGATTTTAATGCTCTCATAGTGTACAAGGCAACTTGTGATTACAGGTTACCGTAGGTTTCATGTAAAGTCACCAACATATTTTCTATGCAACCTGGCTTATCACTTATCCTATTGTACTTCTTGTTTTTTATGTTTTGACAGGAGAGGCTTTGGACATCTATGAGATCTTGAAGCTGACCAACAATGGATCTCTAACAAGAGTATCATCACCTAGCAACAAGAATCAAGAATCTCTTACTAATATTGGACTACATGCAGTGAAGGCAGTAGGGTGATTCTGATAAAATTTCTCACTTGTAGCTAAAAATGTCAATTGAAGTATTATCAACTGTATGTAGACACAAGAAAAGAATGTTTGAAGAATATGTGAAACCCACACAATCATTTTGATCCTCATGACAAGTCTGTATTGTAGCAATGTAGACTCAAAGGTTCAGATGGAAGTGCCATGCATTGAGCATGGTTCTACATATCCAGACTCTTTAAATGTCTCTTGCTCTGTACCACAATTTGAATGATACTTGTAGTGTTACGCTGAAGGAAATCTCAGAAAAACTATGAAAATGGGCAGACTTTATATCATTTTGAAGATTTGCATAGATTTAATTTGGCAAATTCCCAGACACATTATTGTTCTCTTGTTTTGTCTACATAAATGGAAATGACTGTATGTTGATTGCAAACTACAGTCAAACCTGCTTTAGTGACCACCTGTATAGAATGACCACCTGTTCATAACGACCACCCAAATTTCCCCCGCAAGAAAATTTGCGTGTTTAGCGACCTTTATACAGCGACCACCTGCGTAACGCGACCAGCGACCACCCAATTTACTTCCCAACGGACGGAAAAATTCCCCCTCAGCGACCGCCAAACTCAGCGGTTGGCCGTCCAGCGACAATTTACTATTGACTCCAAGAAAAACACAAAATAGAACTCAAATTCTAAGACATTTAGCACATTGAAAAGACATTTTATTGCCCAAAGGGAATAGTTTACTCTAGACCTCTACAGTTTTTGGTGATGCTGCCCCCAGTGTTCTGTATTTTATAGGGTCAAAGGTCATATTTGAGTGGATATATTGTTTGCGCTCTGCAGGTCACATTTCTTGACAAATTTCTTTCGAATTTCTGTAGAGATGAATTGTACTCTCATCTACACACATATTGTTTTGGTGATGCTGCTCCTAGTGTTGACGATAGTCCGGGCCACTGGTGGCGATCTCTATGTCATCCTTTTGTTTGAGGGAGGGGAGGGGGGAGGTTCTTTATCCCTCCTTCAAACTAAAGCATGATGCAAAAATCGCTTCCAGTGCCGGGGGATACATTCGTATCGCGCAGCAATGGAGATTTATAGTTTTTTATTCACTCTTACCAAAGCTTTTTAGAGCTAAATATCAGCACTTCTTTCTTTTTTTCATTGGGAAGTAATATGTATTTGTGAAGTACAAGTAAAAGCTAGCATTTTGAGAACAATGCTTGGCCTTCCCAAACAGATTTGATCTGTGTGTCTTCACAAATTTGGCCAATTTCTTGTTTGTTCCAGTTTTTATTTTGTATCTGAAAAAGAAATAGTAAAAATCTGGAAGGGTTAATAGGCATATCTACTAATCTACTAAATCTCTTACAAAGTACTATTTTTAGGAGGCCATTTCATGCTCATGATACTTAGTAATAGTAATGTTCGACATTTGAATCTTTAAATGTATTCATGGAATCTTACAAGATAGGGATAGAAAATTACATTTATTTTCGTCCTTAGATCGTATTTGTACAGCAGATACTTACAATGTAGAACATTTCTCCTCTTATAACTGAATTCTAAGACTCTATGATATGTCAGAGAAACCACAAATATGGACCTAGTTCATCCTTCAGTCCTTTTTAACATAAGTGATGTTATTTGCTTTTCCAGAGGTGACTGACTGATTTTCTCTCTATCACCTTTGCACTTTTAATCATAACACATCTTGCACATACTGTACATGTATGCTTGTCATATCCTTTTTCTTTGCGGTACAGGATAATGCGTGATTCTGTTTCTTCTTTGCTTGACTTCAAGGATTCAATCTCAGAATGCAGTGTTTCTCTCCCATTCTGAGAAGCAGGAAGTTGGGTCTCTCCTTCTTTTATGAAGATCAACTGTTTTCAATGTAACCTCTTTGCCATGTCATGTTCACTCCTAAGAATTTGAATGAGTTGTTTCTTCTGCTCATCATTAGTCAAGAGCTGCTTCCGATCAGCTGGTCATTGGCCTCTCCTCCTTTAATCTCATTCTCTTCTCTGAGTCCATGACGACTTGCTTGTAAGCCCTGTTCTTTAGTGTCTAACAGCCAAATGCGTCCCCCCCCCCCCCTCCCCCCAATTTTAGTCAAAGTGGTTATCTATTCTGCGGATGAATTTGATTATTGCTCGACTCCCTGCAAATTCTTGTAGCTGGGTCATTTCACCAGGTTGGGACACGGTGGCAATATCAACAAAGCGGCACATTTGCCACCCTCTCTCTTTTTCACCCTCGCTTAATTTCTCTTGAAAGTTGCTTAGTGATATAGAAGGGAATGAAAGCTTCAAAATGACACCAAACTTGACTTCATCGAAAGGGAATTACTTGCTGGAAAATATGCAAAATCAGTGGTGTCATGAGCTGTTTTATAGATGAAATGTGTGACATGAAAACAGTTCAAATCAATCAACTAAATTCTCAAAAGGGAAGTGCAACGAAAGAATTACATTTCTAGACACGATATCCAGGAAGCAGTCCAAAATCTCCAGTAAAATTATTTTTTCGATATCGGCAAGCTTAGCTTTGTCATCAGGCCCCGAAACTGACCTTGTTCGACGTAACCGTGGTGTCAAATACATCGCAAAATGGTTACGTCGAATGATAGGGGTATATTTTCCGAAATAGAAAAAATAAATGGCAATATGTTGGTATTATGTGTTAGTTATGATTATACTTGCATGAATATTTAAAAAAAATGTGTATCGAAGCTTTTAATTTCGGTATTTAATGGTGTGTAAATAATAAAACATCGATGGTGTCATTCGATTTTTTGTTACGTCGGCACCTATTTCCGAAAATAAGTCACGAATTACCCCTGCAACGACAATGGAATGGTCCTGTTTTGATGCCGAGGGTTTTTCGGAAATCACACAGATAGCACACATGGCCAGTCACGGTACATGCGTTGCACTGCAGATCGATCGGAGTAGCGGTGTAAATGTTACGTCGACTCAGCAGTTGTTACGTCGAAATGATTTGTCGGAGCACTGATGACTGAAAGGTACGTTTATTTTTCTTCCTTTTGCCGGTTTTCATGAATGATTTACTTTCTTTACCTTTCGTGAATTGTTCGTGTTCTCTGGTGTATGTGTGTTTGCGAGTGATACTGGAACGATACGAGCACGATTTCTAGTACCGTGTCAATGTTACGTCGATGCCGTGTGTTACCGCAATGACTGATAAGCTTAGCTAGCAGTGGCATTTACTACCGTTTCTGTGCTTGTCGTTCCGATCGATATGCTACGCAGGTGTTGGGGTGAAGAATGAGCATACTCGTGATATAGGCCCCACCATACCCTAACCCTAAAAAACTTAGAATTTTTTTTCATGGCGAGGCCTATTTCACGATATTGCCTGAATTGGACTTTTTTTTTTTTTTTTTTTTTTTTTTTTACGAACGATAAATGTTATGACAATTTAACTTGTGATTAATTAATGTATGATAATTCTGTCTCACTGTTGGTATTAACCGTTATTAATTGTAGCAATTCAACCTAAAATTAAAATAAAAAGCATTGAACATTTTGTTGGGTGTATGTGGTAGTGGGGGAGGGGCAGGAGCGGATCCAGGATTTTGTGAAAAGGGGGCACACAAATGCAGGGCTGTCAACGTTGGGGAACTGCTTGGAGGGAAATCCATATTTTTTTCTTCTCGCCAGCCCTCCAAAAGTGGGGTCAAGTTTTCCTTCATAAATCTCTGACAAGCAAAAAAAAAAAGTTATCAGTTCTAAAAGGGGGGACACAAAAAAAGGGGTGGGCACAATATGTACTTTTCTTTCAAAAGGGGGAGGGGGGAGCACAGGCTGAGATTGCCCCCCCCCCCCCCATCTGCCACCGGGGTGG
The DNA here is from genome assembly GCA_025618425.1 of Heliocidaris tuberculata. Classification (NCBI taxonomy): domain Eukaryota; kingdom Metazoa; phylum Echinodermata; class Echinoidea; order Camarodonta; family Echinometridae; genus Heliocidaris; species Heliocidaris tuberculata. The sequence goes on from CM046839.1 coordinate 24,713,755, forward strand.
GGGGGGGGGTAGTATTAACTTATGCAATCATTCCACAGAGTAAACCCCTTCCCCTGAATGGGTGTTATTTTATTAATGAAAATTTACTGCAAGTAAAAGGTGTCTTTTTAAGTAGAAAATTAATGTTAAATTATATTTTGTTTACCTCTAGGTTGTACCTCCATGGAAGATGGCATGCATCACATCAAAGCCAGCCAAGGATGACAAAAAGGAGAGGTAGGTATTCGCCATATGAATGATATGAATTGCACCTCTTTTTATAATGCAATTTGAATAGCTTTTACATATTTCTCTTATTACTTCCTTTTGAAAACTATAGTCATTGCTTGCATAGAAAACCTAAAATCCAAGTTTGTGTTTTTTTTGTTACCAAAGGGGGAAAAAAATAATTACATTTATTTCTCCAATGTGGAGCTTACATACAGCAAGACCTCTACGTAATGAACTTGGATAGCACACTCTTCACCATTAAAAATAAGTTAGATTCAGGGGGAAAATACTCCAATGCACAAATGAGAGAAACACAAGTTTTCAATTACTATTTTATTAGTTACACATGCAAATGAATGTATACTGGCATGAAGCTGTCTTAGGTTATGACAGTGATAACATGATTGCAGTGCTAAATATAGGCAAACATAGGAAGATTACAAGTAAGCTATGATGTCAATGGCAAATCATTTTATGTGATTAAATAATTCCTTAAAGAGTTATCCTGAACATTGATTGCATTAAATTAATATTGTCCTTTAAATTTTTCTTTTCCCAGGTCAACTATAGAGTTTATTATTTCTTTCTCTTCTCCAGCTGGTGATTTTGTGGCTGTTATATATGATGCAACATGGTGGGCCGGCGAAATAGCAACAGTCAAAGAAGGGAGATGTCTCATCAAGTTCATGGTTAACAAAAGGCCCAACAAATTCATCTGGCCTGCCAGCGTATCTCTGTGTGTCCTCTTCTGTTGACAAGTATCTGAAAGAGAATAGAAAAGGACTAATTAATGTTTACCAAGGCGGTGAAGGTACTATGGTGCAAGTGCTGACTGGTTTGATAATGAAGTGTTTCTGACATTTCATAAATACTTGGTAACGTTTTTACAACTAGTGATAACTTGCAGATATGAACACTGCAAAATGTTTCTAGAAATGGAAATGTAGTGTCACAAACTCTTGGAAATGTTTCTACAACTCGTGTTCACTTGCAGAAATGAACAGCTTTAGTCAATTGTGAACTTGTCCCTCCTGCTTCCACAACCGAACTGTGCCATAAGTGCTTATCTGTGTTTCTTAAAAAAAACGTAGTTATAAATGTGTATGTGTCATAATTTTTTGCCATGCTTTTTACAACAAGGAATTGTTGAAGCTTCAGAAATACCTTGCCAATCTCGTTTCATCATGAGGGTTTTTACATACAGTACATGTATATCTACAGTGTGCTATTTCAAGAAACCTCACCATGTGTGCATTAAGAAAGATGTGCCATAATATATTTATTTCACTAAGAACTAAGAAATAAGAGAAGAAAAAAAAACTCACCAGATCATTCTTCAAATTTGCTTTCTGGATCTACATTAGAAACTTGTAGCAAAAAGAAGAGACAGGAATGTCAGTGAAGGTAGTTCACATGCAGGAAATAAAGTATTTGCCGTTATAGTGTCCATGTTTAAGTTAATTATGTACTCATTTGATTACTGGAGAAGACGTAACATGACACGGTGTCAATGTTACGTCACCAAATTAGTTTTGTAATGATGATTTGGTAGTTGTGTATTTGTCATAGATCTTTTTCTTCTTTCATGCTGTGGAAAAAAATGGTATTTCATGAGATGGTTTGTGTAATTCTACACTCTGTGACTTTAATGTTTGGTTAATTACTAATTGAGTTAGATCTGAACGACGGTGTTTGTTGCTGTAGCACAGACATACATTCTGATGTATTGTAGGATATTTGAATATGTTGATTATTTTACACCAAAATGAAGAGAGGACACTACAAAATAATTCAGAATATGTTTTTAATCCTAAATATCAATAATATAGATCTTTAAATGAAAATTTTGATTCATTTAACCACAGGAGAGGACGTAACGTGACACGGTGTCAATGTTACGTCACCGATCATCTTGAGTAATTACTAAATTTGTGGCTATTAATGTTATTTCTTTTTTCAGTAGCAAGTGTTAACTAAGAGAAGTACATTTACTGATTCACTGTAGCAAATGTTGTAAGTTGTAATTCCTTGTTGTTGATGGTTGTGTGCGGTGCTCACCAAAAGTAAGACATATTTAGGACAGATGACCATTGATGTGTACTGTACTTACCCACACTTGCCACACATGAGGAATTTTTAATTTCAGGATGTGCTAGGAATGATTTAGAATAATCCAGGTGCCTTAAGATGTCTCAAAGAAATTATTCTGATCATTGAAAGTTTCTTTTTTTATATGCTGCTTACTAGAAGAGAAGATGTAACATGACGCGGCGTCAATGTTACGTCCTGCTACATCAGATAGCATTTTTTAAAGTGAAAAAATATCTACATTAAAACATTTTCAAGTCATTTAACCTTTGGTTACTATTCTGCTATGTAAGATACAATACTTAGAACCCATTCATGCTAAATTTAGAGCCTTATCTTGATTTGTTTAGTACTTTTTGTATTGACTGTTTGTTTTCGGTGAAAAAACACTGCTGAACCTCCATCTGGGATTCTACAATTTGATGTTTCCGGTGTCTCTTATTGGCTCTTTTGTTGTTTTATTTGAAAATTATGCCGAGTGAGAACATAATGAGAGAAATGTGAATTAGAAATGAGCTAATCTTCAGTTTCTGGCAGAAGATTGAAAAATGTAATGTGGTGTCAATGTTACGTCACCTCTTTTCTTGACGCACCTTCAGATATGGCTGTCTGATGAATTTTTGTGAGATCTGCACCTCTTGGCTGACATAAATTATGAAATTAGAATACTTCTCCTATCCACCAATGGCAATATCACAACTATTTTCAAAGTTTGAAATTTTCATTTCCATGTCACACTACATGTCCCAACCTGGTGAAATGACCCAGCTTCAAGTCTTCTCTAGAAGAGTCAGTGCATGCCAATTTCTATACTTTAATTGTTATATGAACAGAATATACAGTTTAAATAATGAATGCCACACACTGTTTGCCTGTATTAATTAATGCAAGTGTTCAAGTGGGTGTCAAGGATGTGGGAGACTTTATTTTAAGTTACCTCTTTTTTCACTCATCAATTTAAAGAAGAACTCCAGAGTTACTAACCTGAAGCTTCGCTAGAGAACTCTTGTAATTATACCCTTCCCGCAGATTGAAAATTACTTCCTTTGCCTACTTACAGGGAACAATGTACTGGTATGTATGCCCAGCCCTCTAGTGTCCCAGCCCGAAGACATTATGCAAATAATTATGGGTTTCCTGCCAAAACATGAGCTCTGTCATTGGTCAAAACATGAGGTGCAACAACCTCATAAATAATTAATCATTTTGTATGGACCCCCAGTTCTACACCACATTTCCCTGTAGTGATTCACATGCAGTAGTAAGAGAATAAAAACTAGAAACGTTAACCATTACGCCTATGGTCCAAACATTCCCTACTCAGTAGGCAGAAACACCCCCGACACCATCTGGTGCCCCCTTCCCGTGGCCAGCCTCCAGAATGTTCCATGTCACAGTGATGAAACCTAGGCTCTTTGGCACCATACCTGCAAACCAGAACGGAGAAGTTCACCTTGTTGCGGTATTGTGTAGTTGGTCCATCAGAGATGAAATGCACTTTTGTAATGTTTGGATGTTTTATAGTTCATACGTCTCTTAGTACAGGCTCCATATGTCCCCAGATGGCAGATACATCATGATGGGTACTTTCTGATACTGTATAAAATGGGGTGGTCTCATTGCTTGTATACCACACACCAGTATGAAGTAAAGCTTGTTGATGAGAAGCACCAAAGTGAACACTTTGAATTTCTTCTGCATATCTGCACAGATAATTTTCACTTAAGTCCACATGGATCACAACTCTTGAATCATCTAGATCTTGTTTCAGTCTACGCAGTTCAGAATATTGATGCAAGATGTTCACTGTGTGTGTAAGCAATCTAGGTTTCAATTCACTTTCAAATTTTTCTGCCAGAGCTTCCATGCTGGTCTCAACAGCTTCTTTCACTGTGACTTTTGCTGTCTTTCCCTCTCCGTATATCTTTTCTTTGGTCACCACTATTGATAGACTACTTTCTTGTGTCTGGGAAGTTTCTTGTACCCTAGTCTTCTATTTGTCACTTGTGCAGGCCTCACACTTACCATACATACATTCAACTCGTTTTGTGTCGCATAAGGAACTAATGCAGTCTTCAAAGGTTGATGCAATCACACCCTCATATCATTTGTATGTTTGAACAACGTTTACGCATACAAGTCTCAGTTTGTGAGGGCTAAACCACCCATGGTTTCAACCTGCAGAAAGTGGCATAGTGCATGCTGATGTCTGGGTTTTCAGACAGAAACTTTTGGCGAAGATTCTTCAAACTGTCATTCCACAGGCGCTTTTTTTTCTTTACAGCAGCAAAATTTATCTTGTTTCTCCTCATCCTTCTATCAGTGGGTCCGTCATCTTGCATCAGTATCCAGTGAGAATTGGCTCCAAGTAATTGAGATACTTGTGAATAATTGCATCTGTACCTTTTTGTAATTCTGTCAATGACACATTTCCTCACCCTTTGTTTCTCGCAATTAGTTTTGCTCCTTCTGTACTTGTCTCTTAACTGCTCTGTTAAGACATTGTGCAGGAACAGTGTTTTTTTTAATGGTTCTGTAGCCTGCCTGTTCAGTTGGACTGGAAGTTTTTGTTTCTGACGGGGACATTTTTATGGTCTTTGGTTGATCGGTATTTGGTAAGTTCTTAGTTGGTTCTGGTTCTGGTTCTTAGAGTTGTTCATTCCTAGCTGTTTTTTGCCCGTGCAAGAAGATTATTTCGCTGTCAGTTATTGAAGAAATTTCCGACATTTCTTCAGTAGTCGCAGTTGAACTCACTTGTCATTTGTCTTTCTTACTACTACGCTTACTGGCCTTGTTCATCACTTGTGACATTAATTTTGTTAACTGGATCATTAGGCGAGTTTGCAAACTTTTCTTTTTCTGTCTTTTCTTGTCTTTAGTAGATGTTAACGTGGCAGATGATTCAGAAGAGGATTCACACAATTCTTCTTTGATGTTCTCCTCATTTTCATAGTTTCTGGTTGTTCTTTGCTCTGGGACTCCATTTCTGTCAATTTAACTCCAATTTATATTACCCAATCACTCAATTTATCCCACTTTCCTGACACCAAAATTTATGCAGCGAGCCTGCCTTGTCGCCGATAGAGGGCGACAAACAATTTCTATAGAACTTAAGCTTTTCTTATCAAATATTTTATTTCACGTTTCTTTTGTCAAGGATGCCGATTATGAAGACTTGCCACTTAAGTTATAATAGGCCTGAATTCGTTGTAATCAAAATATATGATTGGAATTGGTGATTGGGTGTGAAAGGTGTTAATGGAATTCACAGATAAAGAAAAACACAGGTTTTGGATAGACATTTTAGGTTTCAACTCAAAAACAAAAATTCAACATTTATTCAACATATTACATTATGCACAGAACTCGCCACTGTTACAATCAATAAAGTTCTTAAACTATAATTACTAACAATCTCCAGTACATGTATTTGTTATAAGTATTTTAATGCTCTTACCAATATAATAATTCTGAAGAGTATTATGTTCTTCAATTACAATTCAATTAAGTTTCATAAACCCATGTTTTGTATTATATAGCAAACTTTGATTTATTATAAGGCCATATTGAATATTAATACATGTAGTTAATTTAGTCTAATATGCTAATTCTAAGTTCTTACCAATTGGCGTAATAAGTCCTATATACCGAGAGTACTAGTCAAGGACAAGAAGGGAGAGTTCTGTGGAGAGGGGAGTTCTGTGTGGCCAGGAAGTTCTGTGAGGAATGAGCCCGCCAAGCTCATGAAATCTACTTATATTTATAATCGTTATGCGTACATGGGGGAAAACCTGTATTGGCTTCACGATCTCTGATTGGCCTATATGCATAACTGTACGTAACAACAGCGTGACGCGCCTTTTTACTTGCACGTCGCGATGACCTAATTTAGCGATAAAATGTTATGAAAGATGCTGATTTATTCGTCTTTGAATAAATCTTATAACAAATGAAATATCCTATACAAAATACAAATCTATATCACAGCATTTTATATAATTTTCAGGATATTACTTATAACAATGATTTCACAATAAGACATTTAACTTGTAATTTATGCTTTTGTTAGATCAAAAAGCATATACGTAAACAACACATAACCAAATGCGTGTATGACGGACTTGCTTTGAATCAAACTGGATCAAAACAACGCAACTATTTCTAACATTTCTCAACAAATAATACATGTAACTTCCAGACATGCAATTTATTCTCTGAATAATTTCCTAGTCGACGGAATTCCTCATTCTATTTGTGATAACTGATTTCATAAAAGCTCTATTTGGATCAACTCTAAGTGTCGGAGTAAGCTATAACTTCGTCAGTTTTACATAGACCTACCTGGCTGTACGAACTGCAGTGCATGATACACGTACAAGATACATGTTGAAACACCATTGCGTGTAATAAAAGTAAAGAGATGGGGTTGGCTCGTTACAGTATCATTATGATAGTTAGAATATCCCATCCCAGGCACGAACCAAAACATGACCTGACCTACTTATGAAAACACGGTACATTATACGTGGATCCCTTGGTGGCCTATCACACTCTTAAAATGTCAAAATATCAATCCGCAAGCGAAATCTTGCGTAGGTTCGTCACAGAACTCTTAAAGACGTAGAAGGCTCATACCCATTCCCAATGCACAGATCGTGGTGTAGCTGTCAAACCCGCTGGAGGATTCCCTTGAGTGCACATGCCGCCATATTGCTTAGTCCTCAATCTTTTCAACTAACCCACCAGACCATATGCTTCTCAATGCCTATATATATATATATATATATATATATATATATATATCATATCGGATCTTCTCTGTCAAAGTAAAGGGCCTTGTGCCTTCATCACTTGAAATTTTGAAGTTGGCTTTTCCACTGAAGTTCATTTGCTTTTCATTCATAAATAACGTCAACTAATATCATGTACATTTTTTTGGGGGGGGGGGGCCAGGGGGTTGGTTCTCTTTCAAGACACAGTGGTTAAATTTTTATTCTCTCAAGTTCAAGATAATATTAAACAGTTGTTTTTTCTATCAGTATTATCATTTTTTTAGTTCTCTTTCAAGAAGGCAGCCTGAGTTCATTTTTTCACCGTCATCCTTCTTGACACGGCCCCTCGGAAAAAAAAAAAAAAAAAAAGCAAAATGCATTTTCGTGAAGGCCTACACATTAAAAAAAAAAAAATGTACAGTACTTCCCCTTTTGTACCATGTACATGACTTGTATACCGGTAACGTTATACTTTTTTTACAGTGTCATCTGATATAAAAAGGCCTATAAATTTGTTTTGATTTCAGGGTTTGTTCAACTTGCTTCTGCCATGTAACTTCTTTTTATCTTTGATGGTAATCTTTGTCTAAGTCAGGAATTTATTGATGAACTATTGGAAATTGTATGATTAATCACATTAACAGGGGAATGGGGGGGGGGGGGGGGTAAGTATGTAGCCCTCCTCCCACTTTCTGAATAGACACATATCGCAGCATGGTAATATACATGTATGCTTGTTCGCATGTTCACTGCCCCCTTTTTAAAATTGCTCAGCCGCCCTTGAATCAGTTTTATTCAACTTTCATTTTTCTTTGAAGAAACGTTTGTATTTTTTCAAGCCAGGTTCAAGATTCTCCTTTCTTTGTTTTCCTTTTTTCCCCCTTTTTATGCCTCCGCCCACCGAAGGTGGTGCCAGAGGCATGTTTTTGGGTTGTCCATCCGTCCGTCTGTCCGTCCGTCTGTCCGTCCGGCTTTCTTGTTTGAGTGATAACTCAAGAACCACATGAGATGTGAACTTCAAACTTGGTGTTAATATGTATCACCATAGGAAGACGATCTGATTAGATTTTGGGGTATGTAGTTCAAAGGTCAAGGTCACAGAGGCCAATTTTTCTGAAATTTCAGGTGTTAAGCTCGTTCTAGCAATAACTCAAGAACCATTTGAGGTGTGAACTTCAAACTTGGTGCAAGTATGTATCACCATAGGGAGACGATCTGATTAGATTTTGGGGTATGTAGGTCAAAGGTCACAGGTCCTAGAGGTCAATTCTGAAATTGCAGGTTTTAGCCTTAATGTGATATCTCAAGAACCATTTGATCCATTAACTTCAAACTTGGAACTAGTATGCATCACCATAATGAGACAAACTGATTAGATTTCTGTTCACGTAGATCAAAGGTGACAGGTCATAGAGGTCATTATACAGGTGTATGTGAAATTAATGTTTTTTTACCTTTGTTATCACCATATCTCATCTATTTTGTATTCATGACTAGGAGGAGATAAAGTGATCAGACTTTTGGGTTATAAGGTGTAAGGTCAAATGTCAAAGAGGTCAATTAACATGTAATTAAAGGATTTTTATTCTGGTTATCACAAGATTTGAAGAACAGTTTTAGCCATCAACTCAATTTAGGTGGAGGCATAAGGAGATGCAGTTGCATTCATCTTGTTCTTTCTGTTTTTGTCATGTCCCTTCACTATGAGTGTCAAGATAAAACAAAGCAGATTTTGTGTGTTTATTCGATCGATATCATTTAAGAAACAGATGAATATGATGATGTGCATGCTTATTGTTTACAGTCAGAGTTCACTGCTTCCTGATCATCTCAATTAAAGTTGGTCCTTGCCATCCATAGAATATCATTTGACAATGTTTGTCATTTTTAAACTACATGGGGGAAAAAAAAATCATCAATACCCATGACTGTGCTGCTTGTTTTGCATGTATAATAATTAAAGATAAATTTATCTGCAACTGTGCAAATAACTTTGGCATAAAACTGGACATTGACACATGCAGCAAAGGCAAGTAAAGCATAATCATCATAGAACCTCAACTTCTACCATGATTTTGGGACTACTGGTGATTTTGAAAATAACTACAGCACTTGTGCAATGAATTGTGATTTTGAGTGGTTTATATGTACAATAAGAATTATTGCTGCAAATTGCACGTGTTAAGTACCATTTTGGCAAAGAATTAGTCGAAAAATCAACCTAAGGCAATTTCAATAGCCATGTCCATAGCCTATTGAAATGAGCGAACATTACAATGACTTACCTTTCCGAACAGCGTAATGAAATTGCCCTAAAGTTAATTTTTCAAAATCCTTTGCGGTCAAGTTCTTTGCATCAAATTAGAATTGTAGTGACTTTTTTGCAGTTAATTCATGGCTCTTGAATTTGATTAGCTGGGCAAAAATTTATGATTAAGTTGTAGTCCTCTCAAATTTACATGTATCTTGCTTCCAATTTGGCAGTTGTGACACTTTGTTGAACTTGATGTATTTTAATGGGAATCTAAATCCTACCAACCTTCAACAAAACAGACGTCTGGATCATAACAGTGATCTGAAAAACAAGAAATTTCTTGAGGGCTATATATTGCAAAGTACTAAAATGAGCACACCTCATATCAAACTCTTACAAGTAAAAGATGTGCAGAGTCAGGAGATGAATACAATAACATAAATTTCCACTTTCAATAAAGATATTTGCCAGAACCATGAGAACGACAAGGGCAAGTTAAGCAAATGGCCACAAAATTTGATTTTCTTGTCGTTTCAGTGACCATAGTTGTTTGAAATAGTAAGTAAATGTAGTACAGTAAAATTATCAAAATGAGCAACAAGAGTGGATGATGACTGCACTTCTATAACCAATAAGTGTGAAAATGCCAGAAGCAACATTTGATAACACTGGCAATTAATTTTGTGTATTACAAGAGAAATTTCCCTCTCTTTTTTTCTCCATGGTTCATTTCTATACTAGCATTAACAAAATCAAGCAATTTCAGTAAGATTTTATATCACCCTAGTGTTATATTCCAACGATCAAACATTTGTACTGAATGTCGTTAATGCGACGTACTGCATGAATCTGGAGAGCAAAGGACTAACCAAGATGGCGGATATCACATGATCATGTCCGAGCGATGGCTACAATTTTGCACCAGCCTGAGCCTTCTACGTCTTTAGGACTTTTGTGAGGTCCGTTGATCTCTGGACCGTATTACGTAATGCTACCTTGGCCATATAAAAAATTAGTCCTTGCCTAAACTGGCATTTATAAATCAGTAACAATACCAAACACATGTCAAGGCATATTATCATCCAATATCACCACTAATACACATATTCTTAGGCATCTCCCATAATTAAAATGCAGTTATTAGAAAGAAATCTAAAGACACATGTTCAATTTGGTCCACAGAGTGGACAGGCGAAACTCTGCGGGAAAATTCAAAACAAGATTTTCCACATAAACCTTCCAAAATAAGCATAATAAAAATGCAAAAAAAACCATAGAAATTGAATCAATCAACTCCAGTTTTATGTGAAATATCTTACTAAATGTTTCACCGTACCTTTTAGTCGCATTTGTGTTTAAAAATGAAGAAATCTAATACAAACCTCAATAGATTGCTTAGCGTATCACCATACTCATGGCTGGGCGATCTTTTTTCCAGTGACCTCGCCTAGTCTTGGTCTCAGTCGTAAATTACAATTTTTTTTCCATTTGAATTTAAATTCCGTACTAAAAAAGACACATGTCATGACATGCATTATAGAACTTTATTTAAGACATGCTAGAGACTATAAATCCGGACAAACCAAAGTTAAATGTCCAGTATTAGCTTAATGATATGACATTAAACTATAGGTACACAAAAATATACACTTCCTGAGGACATGTATTGACCCAGAACACAATGAGGGCATCCATTACTTCTACATTCCTAACAGTTACATAAGATGAGATCCAAAGATGTGAAATGCATTCTTTGAGAATCTTGCATGCACTGCCTAAGTACTATAGTGCTGTATAGATATCTGAAAAATGTTCTTGTACATAACATGTAGGTCTGGACTGAAGCGAAAGTCATTGTACAAGTCAGCTTAAAGTCTTTCAGCATACATGTCAAAATGTTCACAGTAGTTTTTAACTGCATTGTGGATTTGATCTAATTTTGCAGCCTTTTTAATCCTTTTTGGACATGGTGAAAAAAGATATCCTACTTGTATTTTACATGTAGTTCCAAATTGTCCTAGCCTGAAAAGCCTATAAACAGGTATTGTAAGCCTTTATCTTTTTCTCAAAATTTGTACAGTGTACAGTGTACAAATGTACAGTGCAGTATTGCATCCTAATAATTGAAAAGCAGACAGGGCATCGAACTAACTTTCCGCCTAAAAAAATCTTCCCCCCTCCCTGCACCCAACCCTTACAACTGCCCCCCATGAAATTAAATTCTAGCTATGAGGTTGTGTTAGACAGGGCCTTACATCAGTTTTATATCTTAAATGTAAGAACTGGGCCCCGTTGCATAAAACTTACCATTAATGGTAACTAGATCAGTGGTAACTACCATGGTAACATCATTCAACAACCAATCAAAATCAAGGTTTCCTTGGGAGTTACCATTGATGGCAAAGTTACCGTTAATGGTAAGTTTTATGCAACGGGACCCTAATCGACTTTATATCTCTAAAAGGGTGCGGTGTGGCGCGGCACGGTGTGGAGCGTTCAACGCACCCTTTCAAGAAAAGTGGGGGGCTCTTCTCGAAGGGGTGCGTTAACTAGTCTTCCACATCAGTCGTTTGTAATAAAACTGAAATAACGGAATATCACCTATTTTTTAACTGTCTAACTGAACGTGGAATTCAATTTGCATGTGTTTAAAAAGATATTGATTTTCTTCTCACGATGCATGAAAGTTCAGAGTTCAGGGTTCTTGAATTAGCAAGAGACAGGGGAAGAGAGAGGGGGAGGGGGAGAGAAAAAAATGGAGCTTTTATAGGATCAGCACAGACCCATATAGGGATCTATCACAGTTGAATTCACCATAATACCTTCATTGCTACTAATGTTATTGTTTGCTAGTGAAGTGTTTATTGAAAAGTAATAAATCTGTTTAGACTTTTATATCAAACTTGTTATTATTTTTGTCTTTTTAATTAGCAGCAATAATTTAGTTTGTTGGAAAGGTGAACCAGTGCGTTAGTGAATGTTGATTGGTTTTGTCTTGTTGCTTTCTTAATTGGATTAACTGATTCCGAAGGTGATGCTTACATATTTTGAACTAAAGAAGAGCATGTTATGTGAGAAAATGTTTGCGACTTTCCTTAAATTGCAATTTGTGTGGATATGATTACAATGATAGCACATATGCCAGTGTATAAATTTTTCAGATGTTATAGACATTAAAAGATAATTTCAATTTGTTTTGGCAAAAAAAAAAAAAAAAAGCAGCATATGCACCCCCTACAGTATTTCTCCTTCAATTTTTCTCTTTAATCAAATGAAATTCAATGTAAGATTTAAAGAGCACATAAATGTGTGTCTGATTAAAATGAAAGAAGTAAAACAGCGATTAATTTTTACATGCGTTTGTTAAATTTTTAACACCTGTTATGCAAGACCAGTTTACATAAAAAAATGAATTCCATACATAAAAAGAAATGGATCATTATTTTCTATTTTAATAAAAAAACGATATGCAAGACCAGGTAAAGCACCTTTATTTGACATTTTAAAATATTTAAGTAAATTATTTGATTGCGTTTATTATTTTTTATTTTGCGTTGATATATTCAGTACTTTAATGCATTATAAACGACTGATCTGCAAGACTACATAAAAATTAATTTTATTTAATTTTCAATCTGTTTCAGTTTTGATCATTTCAATTTAACGACTGATGTGTAAGGCTAGTTTATGTTAATGGTGGATGAATTTCTATTCCTTAAATTCTATTATGAACGACTGATGTGTAAGGCTAGTTTATGTTAATGGTGGATGAATTTCTATTCCTTAAATTCTATTATGAACGACTGATGTGTAAGGCTAGTTTATGTTAATGGTGGATGAATTTCTATTCCTTAAATTCTATTATGAACGACTGATGTGTAAGGCTAGTTTATGTTAATGGTGGATGAATTTCTATTCCTTAAATTCTATTATGAACGACTGATGTGGAAGACTAGTTAACGCACCCCTTCGAGAAGAGCCCATCCCCCCTCCCCCTGCTTTTCTCAAAAGGGTGCGTCAGTGGCACAAATCCATTTTGAAATACAGGGGGGGGGGGGGGGGTCACCACATGATTTAACTGTTGTACTTGTCCGAAATGTCTGAAAATTTTCTGACAACCAAAAAAAAACCCCCCCAAAACGGTTATCAAATTTTTGGGTCTAGTTTTCCTCCAAAATTCTCTGACAGGCAAAAAAAAAAAAAAGGTTATCACAATTTGTGTGTGTGTGTGTGGGGGGGGGGGGGGGGGGGGACATTGGCCTATCTTCAAAATCGTGGGGGGGGGGGGCATGTCCCCCTGTCCCCCCTGGATTTGAAGCCATGGGAGTACGTTAATGTGCCACTCTGTTCTCACCGCACCCTTTCGAGACAAGCCGAACTGATTAATCTGAGACATTTAAGTGTTTCATTTGAATTGTTTTATTCTCTGTGTTATTAGACATTCTAAGAGTCTAATTAAACAATTATATGACAGGTGATGTGGGTGAAGTTTCAGAAGCCCATTGGAAGCTTATTTTGTTCAGTCATCTTTGTCTGTTGTCTACATATGGTTGAAACTTGAAAAAAAAACATTGCAAATTGTCTACTAGAAGATTCTTTTTATATTTATCAAAGAATATAACATCATTATATTGTGAAATGAATCTGTTTTTATTTCATTAAATCAACTGACAAGAGTTTTTGTTTTAAGTGTCAGCTATTTATTTATAACAGAGAAAAGGGGGTTTTGAATGAAGAGTGTGGTGAAAAACATGAGAGAAAATGGGCTTTAGAGTGGGAAAAAAGAGAGTGAAAGGGAGGAGGGAATGAGGGAGAAAAGGAACAGAATGTGGACTTTATATAAAGTGGAGAAAGTGAGAGATTAATTTACCAATTGACTATTGAATTCTACTCTTCCCAGACAGAGGTGTAATACAAAATACAGTGACATCCCAGTTCCCGTAGACAATGGGTTAAAGAGGCTGAAAACCAACAATTGACAAAGGAAGCAAGGAAACCAAAAGGGCTGTAAGTGAAGAGTGGAAAATGGGTGTGCAGGTTAAAATAAGTAAAGGGGACTTAGCTGAATAGGATGGTGAAATAATAATAATAATCTTGAGACTGACATCTTTTGTTCGTAAATCATATCTTTTTTCTCTCCCTCTTTTTTATTTTCTTTCTTCTTTTTTTAATCATTCTCTGTTCCACTTTGCAAATTTTGTTTTTATTCGGAACTTGTATTTTTTGGGTAAATATTTGTTGTTGCTGTTATTGTTACTTTTCTTTATTGTTTTAAATATGTACTGACTTGCTGAAAAAACAGCCTTGCGGCTGAAGGCAGGTTTTTTTAATGCCGTTTTCAAATAAATAGAATAATTATTTCATGGTAAAGAGCAACTTATATTCTGTGTAATGATACCTTATTCATAACTTTGCTGCCACGGATGACTGAGCAGCAGGCTTGTCAAAAAGTATTGTCAAAATCCTGACGTTCCAAGTTTGGCTGAAGCAGCGAGTGTCGGTCAAACCAATTATGCATTAGTTACTTCAGTTGGAAAACAATTTTGATGAGTTATTTTCAATAGATTTTGTGCATTTGAATAGAAAAGGTGTTTAAGTCAACTCAAACTCAAGAAAGGGCTTATTACAAGTTAAATTTATGATATTTTATTTGCCATGATAACACAATCTTGGTTTCATCCGCATCCCTTTTTGTCCCCGCCGAACGAAGTTCGCGAGGGGACTATGAAACGGGCTCCGTTCGTGTGTGCGTGTGTGTGTGTGTGTGTGTGTGTGTGTCCGTCCGTCCGTCTGTCCGTGTGTGCTCAAATGTTAGAAAATGCTACTTCTCCGTCATTTCTTGGCCGATTTTGATTCCGATTGTTTTATCTGATAGGGCTGGGTGGGGGCTTCCAAACTTCTACACAGAATTTTGAAATTCATTAATTATGCAAATTTATGCAAATTTATTCAAAATTGACGAAAAATGCTACTTCTCCTCTATTTCATATCGGATTTTGATTCCGATTGTTTTATCTGATAGTGCTGGGTGGGGGCTTCCAAACTTCTACACAGAATTTTGAAATTCATTAATTATGCAAATTTATGCAAATTTATTCAAAATTGACAAAAAATGCTACTTCTCCTCTATTTCACATCGGATTTTGATTCCGATTGTTTTATCTGATAGGGCTGGGTGGGGGCTTCCAAACTTCTACACAGAATTTTGAAATTCATTAATTATGCAAATTTATGCAAATTTATTCAAAATTGACGAAAAATGCTACTTCTCCTCTATTTCACATCGGATTTTGATTCCGATTGTTTTATCTGATAGGGCTGGGTGGGGGCTTTCAAACTTCTACACAGAATTTTGAAATTCATTATTCATGCAAATTTATGCAAATTTATTCAAAATGGCTGAAGGTTCATAATGTTTTCATGTTTTATATTTCAGTTGTATACATGCATTGTTGGTATTCTCTTCTTTTGCATGCAGTAACATTATTATTTTATTCACTAAAGTTTTTCACTGAAGTTTTAAGGTTCAGGCTAGTTAATTTCCACAGATCTGCACTTCCGGCGGGGACATTTATTACGCATTGCGTAATTTACTCATTCACTTGTTTAAGGTAAGCCTTTTAACTGAGTCATTCAAAATAGACATTTATTTGGGAAGCTATCTTTTTTCTTGAAAGTCTACTGTCAATTACCTAAGTTGGTAATTCTCAACACATGTATCCTTCTTTTTCTTCTTTTAGTCTTTAAGGTCAGTAAATCTTTGAGTTCATGTGCTATGGTGTTGTCTAGTGGATAAGTCCCCGTACTGTGAACCAAAAGGTATGGGGATCAACATTAATCTACATTTGCCACACTCGACCCAGGTAAATGGGTACCCAGCAGGAATTAATTCCTTGGAATGCCAGAGTGACTTTAGAGCAGCCATGCTAAAGCTGGGGTAATAATTGTGGAGCGCCAGGAGTGTCAAGTCTGACAGACGTGTGCGCTATACAAGAACCCACTATTATTATTATTCGCGAAAAACACCGTGTGCACCTTATGCAGGTGAAATGGTGCAATGAACAAATAGAGTTTTTAGTTATCACGAGACAAGAAGTGAGAAGGCTGTTAAAATAATTTAAAGATTATCATATGGATTGAAACGGGGTCTGTTCGCTAGTCATAAGGACCGCTATTCATAAAAAAATAATTATTCATAAGGACCGCTATTCCTAATAAGACATAAGGTTCACTATTCATAAGGGTCATTATTCATAAGGGCCGCCTTCATAATAAGACAATGGTCGCTATTCATTATCGAAGAAGGGTGTCGCTATTCATAATCGAAGAAGAGGGTCGCTATTCATAATCAAAGAAGAGGGCCGTTATTCATAATAGAAGAAAACGTTAGCTATTCATAATAGGTGAAAAGAGGGTCACTATTCATAATAGGTGAAAAAAGGGTCGCTATTCATAATTGAAGAAGAGGGTCGCTATTTAAATCATGTAAGAAAGGGAAATGGATGAAGGACAACCCCACGGTACTGTATTTAAGAAAGCCTTTAAATGCATTTCTGGCTTTTGTCAGTTATATCGCTATTAAAAAAAAAAAGGAACTATATTTATTAATGCTCCCTACACTTTGAAAGGCGCTTTACCAATGCCTTAATAATTAAAAAACGATTTCTAATTCATACATCTACAATGTGCTAAACCATGATTTCAGTTCATTAATATTTACTAACTTGCTTAATTTCATTATTTTCTTTGAAATCTTGATTTTGGTCTTCCTAATCATAATGTAAAAAAAAAATCATAAAAATTATGACCATGTTGATCGATTGTGATCCTATGAATAATAATCATCATGGTCATCATCCTCCTCCTCCTGATCATATTACTGTATTTGATCATGTCATTTGTTGAAGGTGAATTATTGGGGGGTGATGATACAGGCTATCTTCCCCCCTCCTGAACTATTTGGGGAATATATCACACATCCTCCCCCTCCCGGGATTGACACCCATGCTTCCATAGCATTTGAAATATAAATTCTAGTACTAGAACCGTCGTTTATGAACTCCCCTCTTGAAAAAAAGGTGCAGGGTATATACAAGTACATGTATATATCGTATCCGGTTAACTACCCCCTGGACAACTACCCCCGGGCAACTAACCCCCGGACAACTACCCTCCGGACAACTACCTCTCAGACAAGTACCCCCTTAGGTCAACTACCCCCTAGGACAACTACCCCCAGGACAACTACCCCCTCCAGGACATCTCTTCCTTATGTTCATTCATATTTTCATCCTTTTATCTTTTCTTCTGTCCTAAGCTTAATATTGCTTTATTTTTCTGCATTGGTTTTCCCGAACTTTCCTTACGTTGTTCTTTGTTTTAGTGTCATTTTATCTTTATCTTTTCTTTATTTTTTTCCTCTTCATCTTTACTTCTATCCCTCCCTATGTCTCTCTTTATTTTCTTCTTTCTCTTTTCTTTCCTTCTTTGCTTATGTTATTCTTTGTTTTGGGCTTTCTTTCATCTTCTCTTTCTGTCTTTTCTTATAATGTTAATCTTTGTTTTGATCTCTCTTCATCTTATCTTGTCTTGTTTTTTTTTGTGTTTTGTTTTGATCTTTCTTTGTTCTTCTATTTCTGTATTTTGATCTTTCTTGGATCTTCTCTTTCTGTCTTTCTATATATTGTTCCTTCATGTTATGGTGCCGTCGGAGATCACGTGATAAGGTCAAAGGTCATTTGAGGTCATACGTTTAAAGTTTATCTGCAAGGCTCTCTTATGACACATAACTCGGCACATGTTGCTGCAATGGCAATCATACTTGGATGGTAGATGCACTTGGGGTACATTCATGTTATGGTGCCTTCAGAGGTCACATGGTAAGGTCAAAGGTCATTTCAGGTCAAACGTTAAAGTTTACCTGCAAGACTCTCTTATGACAGATAACTTTGGAACCGTCACTCACTTTTCAAGCAAACTTGGATTGTAGATGCACTAAGGGGACCTGCATGTTATGGTGCCGTCGGAGGTCATGTGATAAGGTCAAAGGTCATATGAGGTCATATGTTAAAGTTTACCTGCAAGACTCTCTTATGATACATAACTCTGCATATGTTGCTGTAATGGCAACCAAACTTGGGTGATAGGTGCACTTGGGGTACATTCATGTTATGTTGCCTTCAGAGGTCACATGGTAAGGTCAAAGGTCATTTCAGGTCAAACGTTAATATATCACACATCCTCCCCCTCCCGGGATCGACATCCATGCTTCCATAGCATTTGAAATATAAATTCTAGTACTAGAACCGTCGTTTATGAACTCCCCTTTTGAAAAAAAAAAAAGTGCAGGGTATACATGTATATATCGTATCCGGACAACTACCCCCTCGACACCTACCCCTGGAAAACTAGCACCCAGACAACTACTTACTAAGGTCAACTACCTCCTAGGACAACTACCCCCCCCCCCCAGGACAACTACCCCCTCCAGGACATCTCTTCCTTATGTTCGTTCATATTTTCATCCTTTTGTCTTTTCTTCTGTCCTAAACTTAATATTACTTTATCTTTCTGCATTTGTTTTTGCTGACTTTCCTTATGTTGTTCTTTGCTTTAGTATCCTTTTATCTTTATCTTTCCTTTATTTTTTTCCCTTCATCTTTACTTCTATCCCTCCTTACGACTCTCTTTATTTTCTTTTCTCTATTCTTTCTGTCCTTTGCATATGTTATTCTTTGTTTTGGGCTTTCTTTCATCTTCTGTTTCTGTCTTTTCTTATGTTATTCTTTGTTTTGATCTCTCTTCATCATCTCTTGTTTTCTTTCCTCATGGCTTAAAAAAAAAAAAAATCTTTCTTGCTTTCTACTTTTTGTTTGAACTTGATGTTATTCAACCGCGTCCTTCTCAAAGAAAAGTGCCATAAATTGTGACGTCATTTAAACCGGTCGCCCCCAAAAGCCCCCCCCCCCCCTCCAAAAAATCAAGTTTAAAAAAAAAACTAAAACGGAAATGAAGGAAATAAAACCTTACTTAAATCACATAAAAATGATATTTCATTAAAAGAACAGGAGAGTAAAATGGAATTAAATTTTCTATACATTCTGTGTTCGCCGTTCTTTATCAATGGAGAATTTGTTAATAATGCTTCACGCGCATATCGTGGGAAAAGTATAGGCCTACTTTTTTGTCGCGTTCTTTTGTTCGCAACATGTACGTTGTTAACAAGATTTTGGTCTATAAGGTTAGCCCCCTCTTTTGTTTAGCACCACTCTTTTACGCTTTTATGCCAATTAGCGAATATTTGATTATCTATTTGTTTATTTATTCATAATATGTGTAGTGATGAAGATTCTTTTTCATATTGGTAAAGGACATTAGTTCCAATCTGATGGTCAGCTCGACTTAATGTGGGCCTACATGGATATTTTAAAGGAAATCATTTAAAGGAAATCATTTATAGATGGAGCTTTCAGGGCAAAGAAAGGGGGTGGCATAGTGGTCCTCCACCCCACTTTATTAAACTCGTGAAAACCATGTCCCTTGTCAAGTTTTCATCATTCACCTCCAGTAGTGCTCCTTTCCTACCAATATTGCCCTCTCTCTTCCAATTTGACTATTTTTATCACTATATTATTTCATTTTTTTTTCTTCATGTCACATTATTTCCCCCATGCAGCTAGAATCAGAATATAAATAATGCCCCATTTAAAAAAAAAATTTATCATAATTTGGGTTTTTGAAAAATCTCATTTTGCCACTTGCTGGAAGGGTTAATCCAAAAGACAAAAACTATGAAATACATTTCAATGAGCATTTTGTCCTCTCCAGAGGCACTTAAAGACAAGAGAGAGAGGGGGGGCATTATTGAAAGAGAATGGTGCGTTATTAAAATAAAAGGGGAACTTTTGAAAAAAAAAAAAGAAATAGGACAATTGTGGAAGTGATAAGGGGTGATTATGAATAGCGACCCTCTTTTTTGATTGTGAATAGCGACCCTCTTCTTAGATTATGAATAGTGACCCTCTTTTTTGATTATGAATAGCGACCCTCTTCTTCGATTATGAATAGCGACCCTCTTCTTTGATTATGAATAGCGACCCTCTTATTTGATTATGAATAGCGACCCTCTTCATCGATTATGTGTAGCGATCCTTATGATTAATGACCCCTATTTGGTATTATGAATAGCGACCCTTATGAATTATTATGTATAGCGACCCTTATGACTTATGAATAGCGGTCCTTATGGGTAATGACCCTTTTCTTCGATTATAATTAGCAACCCTCTTCTATTATGAATAGCAATCCCTGTGAATAATGGTCCTTTTCGCTTTATGAATAGCGAACCTTCAGGTATAGGAAATTACACGTTATGAATAGCGGTCCTTATGAACCACTGGTCCTTATGAATAGTGGTCCTTATGACTAGCGAGGTTACCCCGTTGCATCAGCCCAAACTGGCAACAAGGAGATTTGGACAACACTTTTTAAAAACCCTGGTGCTCAGTCATCCATGGCAGGAATGTGATGAATAAGATAGCACTGGACAGGCAATAAGTTACTCTTCACCATGAAATACATTTCAAAGTCACATCGGTTTAACATTTTAATAAAAATCTTTTACAGTTGGGTACCGGTATACTTTTTTTTGATACGCACTGTATCGCAAATAGAAAACAAACTGCAATACCAGGGTAAATTTTTAAACTATAAGGACCTTACAATCGGAATTCCTCAGGGTTGTGGCCTTGGCCCTACCCTCTTTCTTATTTTTCTTAATGATACCACATGCAATATCTTTGCAGATGATATTGTGATTTATGTTAGTGCAAAGAACATTACTGATGTTAACTCACAATTACAGGAGAATATGAATGAAATCAGTAAGTGGTATGTAAATAACAGACTTCATATTAATATAGATAAAACGGAAGTGATGTTATTGAAGTCACAGTCTTTGAATGAACTTGATATTACTATGGGAGGACAAAGATTAGAGCAGGTTAGAATTATGAAATATCTAGGACTTACGGTTGATGATCAATTGAAATGGAATGTCCATATTAACAATCTATGTAAATCTGTAGCATATAAAGTTCATTTTCTTGTCAAACTCAGTAAATTCATAAATTCTGCTTTATTAGATACTTTGTATAAATCTGTGATTCAACTATGTTATGATTATGCATGCTCAGTATGGGGAAACTGTCCGGATGTTTAAGGAAAACCTACTTAGAAAACAGAAAAGAGCTGCTCGGATTGTTACAGGAAATTTTGATTATGAAAATAACAGTGGCACTGATTTGATGAGGAATTTATTGAACAAAGATGGAATTATTTTCTAGCTACTCTAATGTATAAATGTGTCAATGGTCTTGCCCCCTTACGATTTTGCAATGAAATCGAAATGTACTTTGATCGTCATTGTTTTAACACAAGGAATGCTGATTCTCTTAATGTAATTTTACTAAAACCCAAGCTGGAATCATTCAAACACTTGGATATGCTGGAGCAAATGTTTGGAATAAACTCCCTAATAATCTTCAAAATGCAATATCACTCAATAGCTTTAAATGTAAATATAAAAAATCATACCTTAAATTCTAAAAATATTTCAACTTATTTATGATTGTTATCATTTTCTATTCATGAGCAATGAATTATTTTAAACTACATGTACTCACCATTCCTTGCCTAAATAAGTCAATAGAAGAAGCACTTATCATTTTTAAACCCTTTTCCCTTATTGATTGAATTTTATATCAGTATAGGTTTGTAATCAAGGTCAAATAAGTTTGCCATCTTTGAAATGAATGAATGCTTCACTTACATGTTTTGTTATGTTTACCATACTTTTGTGTTACTATTGATTCCACTCATTTATTTTTGTATTGAATGTACCTATTTTTATACTTAAATGTTAATATTCATGTTTTTTAATACCAGGACCAAGATGTAAAACAGTCCTACAACTGATCTTGTCATCCTGTATAAATATATTTGAATAAATAAATAAATAATATATATATATGGCCCTTTTCTAGCAATCTACAGTGCAAACAGTAAATTTGATGATCATCCTTTGGGGTACGGTTGATAGTCTGCAGATACAACTGTCTTTTGTTGTAAGGTGTATCACATGGTTTATCACCAGGTTTGAACAATATGAGCTGTAAATTAAGATTAAATACGCTCTGTATTATAGCTCTTCCAGCTATTACTGTGCATAGGGGAACTGTTTTAGGCTTCACTCCAGGTATATTGCATTTTAGAGTCTGTGCTTGCTCATTTGGGGATTGGTGAATAGAACCAAATTGGCCATTCACTTTCTTAAAACAGACGTTTTTCTACTTCATTCATTTGAATCTCGCTTTTACAGAAATGCATTTGTATGCCTCAGTGCATTGTTGCAGCATTAATCAAAGGTAGAAATCTTGTGCCATCAATTCATTTATACAAAAAAATAAGGGCCTCAATCAGAGCGCGTTGAAAGAGAGTTGTGACACGCGCATAATAAGCCTACGCGTACGCAGCCTTTTTTTAAAACATGGCGGATCATGGAGCTCCCAATAGTTCCCTTTCACGTACATTCTCTATGGGAGGGAACTATTTGAAGCTCCATGAAATGATTGACCAATCAGAAGTGACCTTCAGTGTTGCGACTCTCTTTAAGTATAGCTCTGGCTTCAATGCCTCAACGCCCTCCTAAGTTTTCATTCCACACTGACATGTACACAGTAAACCTTTGATACATACATTTACTGTGTGTACTCCATTCCCTTTAACATGTGTACAAGCCATTGGGATCCTAGTTCTTTTGGGGGAAAATAAATTTTCTTCAGCATTAAATTCAAATTGACATGGATGTAGGTTGCAAGATTAATTCACAATTTCCAATGACAATTTTAAACAAAGTGCCTGTACATTCCCTATACATTGTACATGTATCTCCATTTGCAATCCTCAGCTGCACCTTCTGCTTTCTTTCTCTCGATTCCACTCATCATTCCCTCCTCTCTTTTGTCACTAAAATGTTGCACCCCCCCCCCCCCCTTTGTTACACAAGAAATCTCAATAATGGGTGTTAAACAAGATGAAGGCATAACAAAATTACCTGGAATGTTTCCATATTTCTGTTTCCAAAATGGAATAATTTTTATTTTATTTTTTTTTACTTTGAATGCAATGTTACATAAAATAGGTTGAATGCATTACTTGGGAAACACTGCAGACACAAAATGTGTATTTTTAGTTTTCAGTTTTTATTTTTGGCATTAAATTTTTTTAATCCTTCATTCACAGTCCCTTAATAATAATAAGGAATGAAATGAAGTCAAGTGCATTTGGGCCCACCTTCAATACGACAGTATAAAAACATTACATTTATCATAACCACGTTTGATGATTTACATGTATATCAGCAGTCTATGTATATCAAATTAGTGAAATATATTGGTTTGAATCAATGATTTAAAGGGCCCCTGCCATCAAAATGCAAGTGGATACCTGTTGGTGTGCAGTTCTACATACATCTCATATTTTGATATTTAAACTTCTAAATATGTTTCATAGATTTTTAAATATTTTTGAAATAATTTTCTACAACCTGCTAAGACCCACCCACTTAAAATAATCCTCCAGACCATTTGCCCCCTGTGACATCATCTGTCAATCATCAGTGAGCTAATAGCGATTTTGCAAGTGAAATTGGTATTTAACTTTGTCAAAGCTGACACCTGTTACAATACAACACACAATAACAACATAGGAGTTGCTATGTCAGACATGCTGTACCATCAGCAGGAAAACAAAGGCAATCAGGAGGTATTGTATGAAAGCATGCAATTCTATTATGAGTGTGTGCTGAGCTGGCGGAAGTAACTATTCTACAATACAATAGACAGTGATCCCTCAGTTTTGTGTTTTGTTTTCCTGCTGATGCTAATATGTCAGACATGCTGTATGTTGTATTGTAACAGGTGTCAGCTTTGACAAAGTTACATACCAATTTCACTTGCAAATTTGCTATTAGCTCACTGATGACTGACAGATGATGTCACAGGGGGCAAATGGTCTGGAGGATTTTCTTAAATGGGTGGGGCTTAGCAGGTTGTAGAAAATTATTTCAAAAAATATTTAAAAATCTAAGAAACATATTTAGAAGTTTAAATAAAATATGAGATGTATGTAGGACTGCACACCAACAGGTATCCACTTGCATTTTCATGGCAGGGGCCCTTTAAAAAAAGAAAGACATTTAAATCATCACTAACTTGATTAGAAACCCTGATAGGAACTTCAAATTTAAAACCATTAAAAATAAGAAGTGAAAGAAATATCTAAATTTGGAGAGTTTTTCGTCAGCTAAAGATTTTGTCCTGTACAATTTTCTAACATTCATACTTGGATACACAAAAAAAAATTGATTGTCAAGGGTTCCTTTGTTAATGATGCTTATTTCATCTCACAGCTAAAAGCAAGTATATACTTGAAAATGAACACCCAGTTGACCTACAGCTGTAAGTCCTATCCAAGGGACTTGGTAATAGAGGATTAATGCGTTATCAAAGGGCACTTGGTGTCAAATCGGGTAACCTCCCACTGCTGTACTAACTGCACCATAGCACCTCCATTACAATGAGATTTTGGAAGTTTGTACAGGTATCTTTAAAAATATGTATCAATGAAGCTTCTCGGTGCAATATTTTTATTGCTAAAGTTCTCTTGTTCTGTGCAAATTTTGCAATAGATGATTGGTAGTATAAACAAGGTGGCCTTGATATCAAAGTTGTGCACAAACATTCACTATACAGACCCATCTATGTTTGGTAATACCAATATCTAGATGAATAACAGAACATATCCTAGTGAAAATATAACTACGGTACTTCATCAAACATAAACAAAAAGGAATTGAAAAAGCAACTTGACTATTATTTACATAAGGCAAACCTAATGCTGTGACATACTCAAAGATAACTAAGTATATAACTATATACACGTGACATGACACTTCTTATGTCACTTGATATTCACAATTTTCCATACCATATATCTCCTGGTCAATTATAACTTTAATTTTACTTTTATTTCTCTCTGACGAACCGATTCGAATCAGAGGCCACTACACATACATGTAGCGTACTTAATAGCAAAATAATTTCAACAAGTTCCTAATATGTGATCCTGATTGGGTGAAAATCAAGTTGCATTTAATTTTTTTGGCTGATGCAAGAGGGCCCACTATATTGAGATAAACCAGATTAAGCTTGAGATTGCATAACTTGTCTGTTTCCTGTAAAAAATGACTAGTGGTTACTAATATTCCATTCAATATCCTTTGAACATGGAACAATATTATGTTAAATGAAACGCAGTTCACAGTTGACAAGTATCTTGTGATGGTAATGTAATGAAAATTGTTCTAGGTTTGGAACTACATTGTATCAGAGAACTTGACCCAACTCTGACTGTTTACAACTGCTCATTTACATGACCACAGTTTAAATGTAGTATTCCTTAAAATCAGGTCACAGATTTGGGGGTTTCACAACAAGAATATCCAAGAGATTTTCTTAAGTTTCTTGCAGATGTTAGCGCCTCCTTCCACTCCTGTAAACATTAAGCAAAAAGAAAATAAACATAAAAAGGTAATTAATGGCAATTTGTTCAGACTAGTATTAATACAAGATCTAGACATATTAACAATCACAATCTGCCACAAGAAATGTCAATTTCTCTACTTGGTTTCATTTCCTTCAGAAATGATATACAAAGCTACCCCTGACTTCCCAGGTTCCAAGAGATAATGGGCACCACAGTGCTCTCGTCATCATTGATTTTCTCTGTTAAACGTCAATATACATATGCCTGATGTCTGTCGAGACTTGAGAAAGGGAACCTATGTCGACATGGCTTCAATTTCCTTCTGTTGACACAATGTCGATAAAAGGCCTATCCAAATGGCACAGATCCCATTTTGGGGGAAATGCTAATGATCATGTTTCTGGTAGTTTTTAGCATACTTTGCCAGCATTTTGGGGTCTAGATATGTGTCTTGCACATATAAAACATTACACGAGAACAAGTGTTGGTCAAATTCATGGAACCAAAGCAACATATTTTTCTTGATGCATCTACTCTAGGACAATAAACTTTTAAAAACCAATGTAGAAACCTTCATGACCTTTAGATCATCATTATCAACATCATCATCATTATTCATATTACTGTCATTGTTATCATTATTAATCTTATTATAAGATGATGATGATACTAATGATGATAACATTATTATTGACTAGTGTCCGTAGACGGAGAAGGAAGGACTCAAAACCCTCTGCCAATATTGCATTAATTTTTACTGTTTTCCGCCTACGGATATTACTGCTTTGCATATTCCGGGTTTTACTGGATTTTACTGTCTGCATTCGTACAGTTTTAACCTTGTTTCGTTGTGAGTTTCTTGTGATATTCGTCTGTAATGAATGTGTCACTTTCCTTCATCGACGCCATTTTTATATTGCTGATCTGCATACTCGGCTTCATGGCTGAACAGGCCCAGCGGCAGACAACAGACTTTCGGAGGTACACGTGCCCGCAACTTTCGCACGAAGAATGGAACCGCATCAATGATGACATAAAAACCGTGACACAAACAATACATCATGACTTGGTAAGTGGTTCAATACCCGTCTCACATGCTGGTGACCGCTTTTCCGAGATTCTACATGAGTATTTTGACGCTTCGCCCCACTTTTCAGCTACGAATGATAGGAACTCATCAAGTAAGTGTAAACCATTCACTAGGAGAAAAGCTAAATCAATGTTGGAAATGAAAAAAATTAAAAATTCTCTACGGAGAGTCGCATTCTCTTCAAATTCAAACCCCGATGATCGTGCTAAATTTTATGACGCACTACATACAAGTACAACTTCTTGAGGAAAGAACAAAAGGCTTACGAAAAGCGTCAATCAACAAAATATGACGAAAGTAAATTCGGGAAAAATTTTTGGTCTTACAGTAAAAATGTTGTCAATGATACCCTGTACTCTTCGGTGTCCGATCCTACTTTCTCATGTCAATCAGCCAACGACTACTTCTTAGCTAAGTATGCAGCCGAATCTCTACTGATAGATATGGATAAGCTCGACTGGTGGACAGGCCCCACAGCTGATAGGATCCAACATCAATTTGACATGGGACCGATCAGACCGAAGGACATCAAGCAGGTCTTAAGTCACAAAAGTTCAAACTCGGCTCCAGGACCAGACGGAATTTCCTATCGAATATTGAAGAAACTTCCCAGTATACATCATTTCCTCGCAACTCTATACAGCAAGCTTCTGTTAAGCTCTGATCCTAACCAACCCCCATCTTGGACTAGACCAAAAGTTATCCTCCTGCACAAGAAGGACTCTTTGGATAATCCTGAGAACTTTAGAATGATAGCACTTTCTAGTGTGTTTGGCAAGATATTTCACCAAATCATTGTAAATCATCTTGAGAGTTATTTAACTCGGAATGAGCTTGTTGACACTACAACCCAGAAAGGTTTCATGAAAGGGGTTTCAGGGTGTGTTGATCATAATATGATCGTTCATGAAGTAATCAAACATGCTAAAGCTAACAAGAAAACTGCCCATTTTACGTGGTTTGATTTACAGGATGCCTTTGGCTAAGTGCCTCATACATTGATAGAGTATGTTCTCAGGAGATACTTTCTCCCTTCCAGATTGAGAGTTTACATTAACAACTTGTACTCTCTCATTTCTGGTACAGTAGTAACAAAATTGTGGAGTACTGAATCATTCCGATTTTGGAAAGGGATATTTCAGGGGGACCCATTATCCCCCCTTATTTTCACCATGTGCATTAACCCCCTACTTGAGTATCTGAAAGTAAATGACAAATTTGGTTATACATTGAACGAAAGCAAATATGTGACTACATTTTTCGCTGATGATTTCTGCCTGTTGACTTCTAACAGTAGATCTCACCAGCAAATCATAAATACTCTAACTTCCCATGTTTCTAGTCTTGGTCTCAGACTTAAACCATCGAAGTGTAGGTCACTGTCAATTTCTAGTGGAGTAATAAACAAAACTACCTCATTTCAAATTGAGGGCCAGAATATTTTGTCGTTGAGTAATACGGACAATCGCTTTAAGTTCCTTGGGTCACTAGTCACTGATAATGATAATTCTAGGTCAGTGTATGAATACCTCAACGAAATCATATCGTCAGGTTTACATAACATAGATTCTTCTTCAGTACGTCCTGTATACAAATTGGAAATCTATGCACGTTATTTTCTACCATCAATCAGATTCCATGTCACGGTGAATGATCTTTGTCAAACGCATCTTAAGCAGCTTGATGCTCTCACAAATAGGTATGCAAAAAAGTGGTCTGGCCTGGCCCACCCAGCCACTCTAGCAATGCTTCACATGCCTGAGGGGCTGGATATCCCATCCATTTCTGATTTGTACACTGAATGCCACACTCTCGCACATGTCCAGATTCGGGAAAACAGTGATTCTAAGGTCAATGAATGTTTGGATTCAAAAGTGTAAAGGGAAAAAAAGTGGACAAGGAAAGTGTCTGCTACTGTACAGTCTGAAAGAGATTGGAATGACATTCACATGCAAAATCTAACAGCTTCTAAACAAAGACAAGCAGTGAAAACCTTGTGTAAACAACGAGTGTCAGAATATTGGCGTAATCATGTGAGAAACTTGGCTTTGCAAGGCAAAACCCTTGAATTAATTAGCCTAGAAACCGGTAATGCCCAGTGGAAGAGTGTGGCATACAATTTACCTGAAAGAGTAACTAAGTTCATGCTTATTGCTCTAACGGATTCCCTGAATACACGTGCAAATTTGGTTACATGGGGTAAGAGGTCAAGTGATAGGTGTACGAAATGTGGTAATTGTGAGACACTTCACCACGTGCTTAACCATTGTCCAGTTGCCTTGGAACAAGGCCGCTTTACATGGCGCCACAACAATATCTTACATCATATTGTTGAGGTCGCCCGATCAGGTATCCATGGTAACAAGGAATCTGTATCAGATCCCGTCATTCAAAGTGATCTTGCAGGTGACGTCAGGTCAGTCCGGTCTACTGTTCCTCTTGAATGCACCCAAACTGACTTAATCCCGGACACATGCATTTTTTGGAAAGGGGATAAGAAACTTGCAATTATCGAACTCACAGTTCCGTTCGAAACAAATCTTGCTAAGGCAAACGAATGAAAGTCAAATAAATATGCATCTCTGATTTCGGACATAGAAGCCAATGGTTTCTCAGTGGAATTCCTACTGACAGAAGTAGGTTCCCGGGGCTACATTAATAGCGACAATTCGCAAAGGCTGAAAAGGTTGCTTTCATTGTGCGGGAAACCGGTGTCCTTTAAGACCTTTCGCGACAAACTGGCGTCACTTGCTATCACTTCCTCCTTCGTTATTTATGCAGTGAAAGAAGAACCCGTGTGGGAATGTCACAACCTATTAATGTAATGTCATAACCCATTAATGTAATTACTAAAAAGAATTTCGATATGTAATAGCAGTTAATTTTACTCTGGTCGACTGGATGGTCGGGTGTTTGGGGTAGGCTTTATGTGGAGTGCTGGGGCGGGATTGGCGCTCTGGTCAAACAGCAATTTTTTTTTTATGACTCAATTTTCTCAGAACAATTATTTTTATCACTGGAATTATTATGTAATTAATTTTTTTTTTTTTTTTAAATGGTAAATTCATGATATGGAATCCTACTACCTAACCATTACCATAACCATAATCCTAATCCCTATCTTTACCCTAACCCTAACATCCTAAAACCTAAATTAACCTTGAATTTAATATTTTTAGCTCTACCTGTTCTTTTCTTCCTTTCAATGGGACCTTGTATGTATATTATATATATATATATATATATATATATATATATTTTCTCTCAAATCTGCAAACTACCTTGCACTGGCGGTTCTATATAGAGACTGCTTCGGTGCGTAATTGCGGGGGGTTCGGGGGGCCTTCTGTTTGTGGATGATAGCCTGTCTATTATCTGCGGGCGGAGGGCCCCTGAACCTTTGGTAGGCGCGCACTGGAGCAGTTTCTGGATCCGCCACTGCTTTGGTCCTTATACATCTTCCTTTCATGATCAATATCCTGTGAAATTATGTTTAATTTTGTATATGTGCTGTATATAATGTTATTGTATTTTATGTTATTTGCCCTGCATACTCTGTTTTCCAGATTTGTCCTGGGCTTTATGTATTCTGTTATTCCTTTATTGATTTGCATGTTGACTAAAGTGATGAATTATATATACAATAAATTGATTGATATAATACTAATTTGTTTAAAGGAGAATGAACCCCCCCCCCCCCCCAATAAATGCATTTTAATAGAAGCAGAAAAATCAAAGAGGCATATAAGTGAAAGGTTGAGGAAAAATGGACAACTAATAAAAAAGTGATGAATATTTGATTTCAGATCTCCATTCATTTAGCGATTTTAGGATTCTAAAATTACTAAATGAATGGAGATCTGAATTTGGCAATGTCCTCATTATACTAATGAGATGCTGTGAAGTAAATGTGCTATACTTTCCAATTGCCTTATACAAAAAGTGTTGTAAAAATCCACTTTCCTTAAATATATCTTAGAAAATTTGATTTCTGTATTACAGGTAGTGTTCATAAATTTATTCCTCACAATATTTTTCAAGCACAATATTGATAAGTCAATTTTCTTTGTTTAAAAGCTGATATTGGTTAATTTTCTTATTTATAACCTATAAAGAGAGAGCACAAAAAACGTCATAGCTTCTCATTAGCATAATGAGTATGTTACCAATTTCATTTAGCGACTTAAGGTTTTTAAACTCTTCATAACTTTTTTATTCTTTATCCATTTTTCCTCAAACTTTCAGTGATATGCTTCAAGATTTTTTTGCTTCTATTAAAGTGCATATAAGTTTGGGGTTTCATTCTCCTTTAAAACAGTGCCTTTTCCAGAGGATACATAACTATGAATACTACTATAACCCCAGCTTTAGCTGAGCTTTACTGAAGAAATTCCTGGAATGCACTCAAGCATTCCAGGAATTTCTTCCTACCAGGTACCCATTTACTTCACTTGAGTTGAGAGTGGCAAATGTAGATCAATATCTGGCCAAAGGCCATTAATGCAAAGGCCATTAATGCCATGTCATGGAGGCGAACCCCATACCATGAGGTCCATAGTCTGATGACCTATCCACTAGACTAATACCCCTTTCAAACCAGATTCCCCGCTTAACTTCCCCGGTGAAAACCTTGAAATTTTATGTGCACAAATTCCTTAGGTTACTGGGAGACATACAGGAGCACCTTTCAGACCGACCTCACTTTCCTGGAGAAGTTGCCATTTGTTACGAATTCCCTGTTTTAATTGGCCAAAAGTCAGGTCAGATTCAGGGCATGCATGTTTGTGTTTTCGTGTGGGATTTAAAATAAAAGTTGATGCTACAACATAGGATCATAGTGTGACTGGCAGGGAGGGATAATTGATCTCTGACGTATTTCACCGGGGCAGTTCTCTGCCTATCTTTCAAACCGACCACTTCCACGCTGTGAAACTCTCTTTTCCCGCGTAAGTTCTCCACCTCGGTAGGTGGAGAAGTTACGTGGGGAAGTTCTTCGGCTTTACGCATGTAACTTTTCCCTTGTTCCTTTCAGACCAGATCTTTCCCTGCGTAACTCTGAACTTATGTGTGGAACTTCCCCGGGAAAGTGCTTGGTTTGAAAGGGGTATACATTTGTAAGACACCTCTACATAAGACCACATAGTATAAACAAGTGATTTACCTTTTCTTTGATCCGCTTTCATGTGGTCCTCTAACAAAGGCCCAGTCAACGTTGATTGTCTGACCCAAGATCTCTTCACCATTCAATGCATCCATAGCTTTCTGCGCTTCCTTGAATGTTTCAAATTCCACCAAGACATAACCCTAAAACAAAGTATATGATAATGCATTACTCTCTAATCATTTTCATACTCCAAACACTACTAAAATTCAAACACTGAAATTTCCCTAAGGTACTGAAACAGTTAATCCAGTTACAGGCTTTCAAGTAGACCCAAGGGGAAAAAAAAAGTATCAGAAAAGTAAGAATTAAACCTGGGAAAATGGAGAAGAAAAGGAGGATTTAGGAGACACACAGTAGGACAAAAGCAGGATATTTGAAAGTTCTCCAGATTTGTTGTTCTTTTTTTTGGTCAATACTTGCCTGTCCAGTGTTCGGACTAACACATGTTCATACACTCTCACAGAAAGGTCTTCTACTTAAACGTGAACATTTATTTCTCTCTTCATTAATTTGCCATATGCTTAAAACATGAAATTCATAGATAACAAGTGAATGAGTAAATTACGCAATGCGTAATAAATGTTCCCGCCGGAAGTGCAAATCTGTGGAAATTAACTAGCCTGAAACTTAAAACTTTAGTGAATAAAATAATGTTACTGCATGCAAAAGAAGAGAATACCAACAATGCATGTATACAACTGAAATATAAAACATGAAAACATTATGAACCTTCAGCATTTTGAATAAATTTGCATAAATTTGCATGAATAATGAATTTCAAAATTCTGTGTAGAAGTTTGGAAGCCCCCACCCAGCCCTACCAGATAAAACAATCGGAATCAAAATCCGATGTGAAATAGAGAAGTAGCATTTTTTGTCAATTTTGAATAAATTTGCATAAATTTGCATAATTAATGAATTTCAAAATTCTGTGTAGAAGTTTGGAAGCCCCCACCCAGCCCTATCAGATAAAACAATCGGAATCAAAATCCGATGTGAAATAGAGGAGAAGTAGCATTTTTCGTCAATTTTGAATAAATTTGCATAAATTTGCATAAATAATGAATTTCAAAATTCTGTGTAGAACTTTGGAAGCCCCCACCCAGCCCTATCAGATAAAACAATCGGAATCAAAATCCGATGTGAAATAGAGGAGAAGTAGCATTTTTCGTCAATTTTGAATAAATTTGCATAAATTTGCATAATTAATGAATTTCAAAATTCTGTGTAGAAGTTTGGAAGCCCCCACCCAGCCTTATCAGATAAAACAATCGGAATCAAAATCCGATGTGAAATAGAGGAGAAGTAGCATTTTTCGTCAATTTTGAATAAATTTGCATAAATTTGCATAATTAATGAATTTCAAAATTCTGTGTAGAAGTTTGGAAGCCCCCACCCAGCCCCATCAGATAAAACAATCGGAATCAAAATCCGATGTGAAATAGAGGAGAAGTAGCATTTTTCGTCAATTTTGAATAAATTTGCATAAATTTGCATAATTAATGAATTTCAAAATTCTGTGTAGAAGTTTGGAAGCCCCCACCCAGCCCTATCAGATAAAACAATCGGAATCAAAATCGGCCAAGAAATGACGGAGAAGTAGCATTTTCTAACATTTGAGCACACACGGACAGACGGACGGACGGACGGACGGACACACACACACGCACACACGTACGGAGCCCGTTTCATAGTCCCCTCGCGAACTTCGTTCGGCGGGGACAATTATAGCACTTTCATTCCGTTATATGCTTGGCAACAAGCACTGCAAGCTAACATTCTGAACACTCCAAATAAGTAAAACTGCAGATTCTGTACCTAACTCTAGGGAGCGCCGCCGCCGAAGGCTGTGGCACTCAAGGTACAAATCTATTAAGTCAGAATCTGCTTTAGTTTAGTTGCATTTTCTAAAAAACAGAACAAGGAAAGATGAAAATTTGTACTTAAATATTATGAAAAATCTTTTACCTCACTAGATGGCACTTGATATCCACGATTTGAAAAGTAATTTGATGAAAAATATGCAGTTTGCTGGCATTGCTGATATTCTCCATGTGCTGTAGTGCACCAATTCAAATGATTCGAAATCACTAGAGCGCAATCGCTAGGACCGCCGATTTTTCCCTGCTCTATGGGGAAACTATCTGCAGTACCAGTGATTGCGCAATAATGATTTTGAGTCGTTTGAATCGGTGCTACAACACGGGAAAAATATTGGGGATGCCAGCAAAACGCATTGTTTTCATCAAATTACTTGTCAAATTGAGCATATTGGATGCCATCTAGTGAGGCAAAAGATTTTTCATAAAATTGAAGTACAAGTTTGCATCGTTCCGGTTTTTAAAACATGCAACCAAACTAAAGCAGATTCTGACTTAGTAGATTTGTACCTGAGCGGCCAAAGGCGGTGGCGCTCCGTGGAGTTATATCTGTGCCATGATAGGTTCACAGATTTGCATAGATATACATGTATTCAGCCTTATCATTGCCAGAATGCATTTCCATTTCAAATTACATGTAATTGTATTCGTATCCAACAGGAAAATGTCTAATTTCAATTATGGTTTTGATTTTATTGCAATTGAGAATACTTCTGAATATTTTAGGGACAATAAAGCAACATCCATTCAAAGTCTTAAGAAAAAGAAAATAAAAGAAAAGGTGCAATATTTCTTTAAACAAGTGAATGAGTAAATTACGCAATGCGTAATAAATGTCCCCGCCGGAAGTGCAGATCTGTGGAAATTAACTAGCCTGAACCTTAAAACTTCAGTGAAAAACTTTAGTGAATAAGATAATAATGTTACTGCATGCAAAAGAAGAGAATACCAACAATGCATGTATACAACTGAAATATAAAACATGAAAACATTATGAACCTTCAGCCATTTTGAATAAATTTGCATAAATTTGCATGAATAATGAATTTCAAAATTCTGTGTAGAAGTTTGGAAGCCCCCACCCAGCCCTATCAGATAAAACAATCGGAATCAAAATCCGATGTGAAATAGAGGAGAAGTAGCATTTTTCGTCAATTTTGAATAAATTTGCATAAATTTGCATAAATAATGAATTTCAAAATTCTGTGTAGAAGTTTGGAAGCCCCCACCCAGCCCTATCAGATAAAACAATCGGAATCAAAATCCGATGTGAAATAGAGAAGTAGCATTTTTCGTCAATTTTGAATAAATTTGCATAAATTTGCATAATTAATGAATTTCAAAATTCTGTGTAGAAGTTTGGAAGCCCCCACCCAGCCCTATCAGATAAAACAATCGGAATCAAAATCCGATGTGAAATAGAGAGAAGTAGCATTTTTCGTCAATTTTGAATAAATTTGCATAAATTTGCATAATTAATGAATTTCAAAATTCTGTGTAGAAGTTTGGAAGCCCCCACCCAGCCCTATCAAACACACACACACACACACGCACACACGAACGGAGCCCATTTCATAGTCCCATCGCGAACTTCGTTCGGCGGGGACAAAAACCAACAAAAACACATTGATAGCTGTTTAGAAGCTACAAATTGTTGAAGGTGACATATAAATACAGACCACACTCCATTAATAAATCAAATGATAAAAATTTACCAAATTACTATTTACACCTGGGTGGAGAGTGGCTTAATTGAAAGTCAGCTAAATAAAAAACACTATACCACAATACATTTACCTTTATTATTGCTATAAAACCATACTGTTGGACTTAGTCCTTTATTTATGATTTAGATCAATACTGAATGTGGATGAGAGTTGGATTACTAACTTTGAGGTAACCTGTTCTCCTGTCTAGGTTGACATGTGTGTTCTTTATCTCTCCATAATCAGCAAACTTATCTCTTACATCCTCCTCTGTAGCCTCTTCATGTACCCCAGTTACAAACAGAATCCAGCCTTCGACAGCTACAAAAAATAATACACATTTCAAACAATCAAATTGCACGATTCAACAGGGTACAACTTGACAAATTGTGATAAGGATTCATCATTATGAGCATTCCATAAAAGGTGGGTTTTAAATAATTCAATCAAACTAAATACTTTGCCCCATTGGATGCCTAGTTATGTAGCTTAGGGAAACGTAGTGGTACGAAAATGCAAGATGCTTACTGTGGAAAAATCATAATTTTATTGCATTAATGTAGAAAAAATACATGCATCATTAAGCCATAGAGCCGTTAAAAATACCTCTACTTCTTTGATTAGGCTTAATATCAACAGATTTGTTGTTAAATTTGTAAAAACACAACTTTTTATTCACCACTATCATCGACTATTTCGCCATTCCTGTTCCGGACTCGTCTTTTCTCTCCATTTCGATAAGCTACCTCAGATTCCTTGCTTGCTTAGCATAACCCATAAATGAGCAGGAAGAATGCAAGACATCTTGCTATGCCTCTATAGACCGACCACATTTGAAGCTTGGGAAAGATTAGCACCCACCTCTGCAAACTTTGAATAGAGTTTACTCTTAATTTTAGTAAGATCACCTCTCAAATATACTTCACTTCACTATTCAGTCTGCAGTCTGCTTAAAACATACACTTGCATGGTACTACCAATGGACAAGTCCATGAAGATACCTGCAGTACTATGCAGCTATACAATTTGTGAGGGATTTGGAGGTGAAAACGAATATAGATCTCCATAATTCAAACTAAATTTTGAAGTTTAAAAAAAGTTTTAACCCTTGGTATATCTTTGAACTTTGGATTTCAAGTGGAACGCTTTTAGGACAAGTCATTAAAATCAGAACTGATTTTATTATTTGCTAGATAAATCTATGTATCTACCTATTACATGTATGCTAGTCTCCGACTACGCAAGCCATTCGAGTACAAAAAGTCACAAATTGTGCATATCCCACCCCCAGGACATCGCCTTCCTCCATGCACGTCGCAAGACGCACGCGCACACTCGTCCTCTTAACGAGCAGCCCCAGACACAACCTCGGACATGTTGCTAGGCAAGGAGAGGGGAGGAGGGAGGGACATAGGTAGATACATAGATTTATCTAGCAAATAATAAAATCAGTTCTGATTTTAATGATTTACTACAATAAATCAATGTATCTACCTATTATGCTAGACTAACACCCACTCAAATTGGGTGGCATGTCCCAAGAGGAAGGCTAAAGAGGTCCCAGGGAAGACGTTGCAGTTCTCAACGTCACAGTAGGGAAGATCCTTCACCAGCCAAAAAATCTCTGAGAGAGAAGGAGATGAAAGAAATAGGGGAGCGCCAGTAGACAGCCTTCAGGATGTCTACAAGAGACACACCCTGAAAAGGAGCCCAGGAAGAACTAATGCCCCTAGTGACATGGGCATGGCTTATCTCCCGAAATTAAAGCCTCAGGGCCAGAGGCATGAAAAGCTCCAACAAACCATCTCGAGATAGACCCACGAGAGGCAGGGGAGAAAGGCTCATGGGTAATGACGAAGAGTTGATCTATCTTAACGGCAAGTCTAAGTCCTATCCACGTACCATTTCAAGGCCCCCACGGGGCACCAGACTCTATCCTCGGAAACCGAGGAAAGATTTGTAAAAAGGGCGAAGAAAAAACTCAATCGGATCCGAAGAAGCCGACTGGTTCTTCGCAACAAACGAGGACTAGAAAGGAGTCGAACGCCTCAATTCTCCCACCGGATGTGTCCGGGGGTAAGGCAAAAGGCATGGAGAATAATTCTCCTTTGCCCGGAGGCAATAGCGACCAGAAAAAGTGTCTTCACCATCAAGTGATGTAGAGACGCGTTACCCAAAGGAAAAAAGGGTGGCTTAGCCAGACAGTCCAAAACCTTGGGTAGACTCCAAGACGGAGTTAACTTAGGCGTTGAGGGACGCTTCAAGAAGAAGGACCGCGTCAACACAGCCAGGAGAGGGGAGTTGGAGACCCCCGAAACCATTAGCAAAACCAGCAAAAATAGTGGCAATAGCTAAACAATAACCACGAATAGTAGAAATCGATCTACCCTTATCAAAAAGGGGAGATCAGAAAATCCGCAATGAGGCCAACCGGGACCTGACGGGTGAGGCACCAAGGTCTTCACACCGGCTAAAAAAAGGCCCCTAACCGAGAATTGTAGAGGTCTCTCACGGATTCTCTACAACTCTGCAAAACAAACTCGGCTGCTCACTCCGAGATTCCCGAGCTTCCCGCATCCTCCCCGATAAAGGCCAGACGGTCAAATGAAGAGCCGCCGGACAGCGGTGGAGGATCCCCGAGAGGTGTTGCATCACCAAGACCGATCTCAACGGAAGAGGAAAGGGTTGGTTGACCAGGAGATTCAGAAGGTCTGGAAACCAAAATCCCTCGGGCCAGTGAGGAGCTATAAGTAATACCCAAGCATGATCCTCTCTGACCTTCCTCAGGACAAGAGGAATTAACTGAAAAGGAGGGAAGGCATACCCTTGCATGGAAGACACCTGCCTCGAGACAGGAAATCCGCAAATAAATTGTCCTGGCCAGGAAATAAGAGGCGACAGGAACAAAGGTCAATGAATGACACCATCTCCACCGATGAGCCACCAAGGTGTTCAGCGTGGAGGACCGGGTGCCGCCTTGACAAAAGATGTAAGCAGCTACAGTGACATTGTCCGTAAGAACGAGCACTGAGCGCCCAACAAGACGACACCTGAAATGATGAAGCGACAGAAGGACTGCCATCATTTCGAGGACATTGATATGGGGGATGGTACTCAAATGAGACCAGACCCCCGACACCATCCTGCCCGCACAAAGACCGCTCCAACCCAACAGGGAGGTGTCTGTCGATAGAGAAATCGATGATAGCGGAGTGCGTAACAGCTTGCCTTGAGCAAGAAGGAACTGTCCGTCCAACGGACAAGCAGGAGGTTGATGTCTCTCAGAAGCGGAAACCAAGCCGCTAGAAAGACTTTGCCCGGACGAAAAACCCTGAGGAGATGCCTATGAAAGGGCCTCATCAGAAGTCTGCAGTCTGGGAGGATATCGACCAGACTGGCTAGATAGCCCAGAAACTGAACTCTGAGGGCTACTCGTGACTCCTGGGCCGACGAGGAAAACGTCTGGATTCTGTCCCGACTGGGACGAGTCAACAGATTCAGAATGTCTATCTCTGCACCCAGGAAAACCAGGACGCGAGTAGGAGACATATCTTTCAGAAACGCGCAGACAAAAAGACTGCTAAAGAGAAAAAGGCTCAGAGGACTTTCTGTCCTGTAAAAAGGATGGAAAGTCCCTCTCCAAGCACTCCAAGTGTGGAGAGCGCCATCTTACGGCGATGATGCATAAAAACAATAGCCGCGGATGAAAACTGAGCCACTGGAGTCCAGTGAGTGAGAGTTCATCAAACAAACTGGATTCCCATCGGGCAAGCTCAGCTCTTCTGATATGGCCTAAAGGCGAAACAGAGAGCCCAAGAAAGCTGACAGCCTTAAGCCCGACCTGACCAAAATGGCGAGGGCTGTAAGGGGCATATCTGAGGCTGACTCCATTGATAAACCTCAGTAAAACAGAAGCTCAGCTTGAGAAGAGGGATCCATAGAAGGCTTGTCCTTCATCGATTACATCCTCTTCAAATAGTCTTCTTGCTGGGTAACAAAGCCACAGCAACAGAGCCACGCTTCTTAGCACGAGAGGGCATGGGCTGATTTGAAAAATCAGGCAAACCCAACAGAGCCGACGCGGACACCCCACACTAAAAGGGGTGCGGACTCGGTCACACTCACTCCATCCACAGAAGTGGAAGGTGAGCTAGCCAAATTACCACCGGAAGAGGGCGAGTACTGGGATGTAGGAACAGCCTGCACACCCTAAAAACCCCGGAAATGGTCACACCAGGCGAACGAAGACACGGGGGAAGAGGTAAGGCAAATTAGGTCACAGTGTGACTGGGAATCAATGATTGTCGAGGGACAAGGATCCGCTTGAGAAGAAAAGACCATGGAAGATTTATCCTTTTGGACTTCTTCATCTTAGCCTTAGGCTTCTTGCCTGGTATAACATCACCAGTATAAGAGCCTCGCTACCTAGCACAGGAGGGCACAAGCTAATGCGAAGCATCAGAACCACCCGACCGAGCAGAGACAGACACCCCACACGAGAGGGGGGTGTGGCCCCGGTCACACTCACCCCTTCCACAAACGTGGCGGGTGAGGTAGCCAAATCACCACCAAGAGCGGGCTTACACTGAGGAGCAAAGCTCTTATGCCCAAAGAATCCCGGACCAGGTCACACTAGGTGGCCGTAGGTCGTTAGGGAGTGGTGAGGCAAAAATGGTCAGGGCTCAGTCTGATAGGAAGACTGGTACGCCCACGGGACCTGGTACTAGTACAGTATGACCAGAGTCAGGGGTGGGGACAGAACCGAACCAACCACTGACAGAGGGCCAACCTCAGACGCCGAGTTAGGTGTAGGAGTAAGACTCCAACCCTGCTGCTCAGCACAAGGCCCTCATCAAGCTCAAAGGCTCTGCCTGAGAAGATGAGTCCATCGTAGATTTATCCTTCTTAGACTTCTTCTTGGCCTTAGGCATCTTGCTGGGTATAACATCACCAGCATAGAAACTGATGGGAAGACAAATCCCGGGATGCCAC
This sequence comes from Heliocidaris tuberculata, assembly GCA_025618425.1. Lineage (NCBI taxonomy): Eukaryota > Metazoa > Echinodermata > Echinoidea > Camarodonta > Echinometridae > Heliocidaris > Heliocidaris tuberculata. The sequence continues at coordinate 24,754,516 of CM046839.1, forward strand.
TCTGTCAAACTCCCCTTAGAAGTCCTCCGTAAGGGGGATGCCAGGGAGAAGACCCTGCTGTCTGAACAGCAACAAAGCCGGATTTTGGCCAGGCAAAGCTTGACAATGAGACTCCGGCAAAAACTTTTCAAGCAGGTCTTTAGCATCAGAGGCTAATACCTGCAAAGCCTGCGGCACCACCGCGGCCTGTGAATTAGACAAAGTCGCAGTCGAAACTTGCGACACAGAGTCACTATCAGGCTCAGACTGAAAGAAGACTGGTATGCCCACGGGTCCAACAGAGTCTCCTTCCAAGGCGGGCACCAAGTGCGGCCGGCGGGGAGAGGGAGGAGCCACAACAGATACCGAAGCCTGTATGTGACCAGGGTCGGGGTTATGGACGGAAGCCGAACCATCTACCGATCGAGGGCCAGACTCAGACGCTGAGCTAGGTGTGGGAGTAAGACTCCAGCCCTGCTGCTCAGCATAGGCCCTCATCAGGCTCAAAAGCTCTGCCTGAGAAAATGAGTCCTTCGAAGTTTAATCCTTCTTAGACTTCTTCTTCTTGGCCTTAGGCTTCTTGCCAGGAATAGCATCACCAGCAGTTGAGCCTCGCTTCCAAGCATGGGAGGACACAGGCTGATGCCAAACATCAGAGCCTCCTGGCTGAATGGAAGCAGGCACCCCACATGAGAGGGGTGCGGCCTCGGTCACACTCACACCATGCACAAGTGTGACGAGTGAGATAGACGGCTCACCAACGGGAGCGGGCGAATACAGGGCGGCAGAGCCCATACGCCCGCAAGCCCCGGACCCGGTGACACCAGGTGGCCGAGAGGTTGTGGGGAGTGGTGAGGCAGAAGTAGACAGGTTGTGACTGTGGCCCGGCGACTGTCGGGAGACAGCACTTGGGACCACCCGCCCCGCCAGCCGTGCCCTACGAGAGAAGGAAGGCTGGGGTGGACTGCTGCAAAGCAGCCCCGTTAAGGTGTGACTGCGGGGAGAGGCAGATGGGCAGACTCAGCGGGTTTCCGCTTCACTATGGCAGTAGACATAGAGGTCGTGAGAGCAGAAGACTGTCCGGAGACAGTGCCGGTACACGCCTGAGTGGAGCTCCCTATGGCAGTAGACATAGAGGAGGCAGCATAGACGGGAGGTCTAGTGACCTTACCAGCAAGCGCCCAACTTGCAATCCCTAAACCAGTAGGAGAAGTGGAATTGAGAAGGGCGCTATCCTTACCTGTAGCACCAGTACCAGGCAGGGCAGACAACTTATCCGAGCGGGCGCTCGGAGTACCTTTCTTATCGGAACCGACAAAAACGACCCCCCCGAAGGGGTGGACGAGTGAAATCCGCCGAAACAACCGCTGTTGAATCGGAAGAAAGGGGTGGAGAGGAGCCCACAGGCCGCCAGGGCCTAGACACCTCAACCTCGGAAAACATAACAGCAGTAAGGAAAAAACAAAACACAATACTGTGAAAAACAACAAACACAATACTGTGAACTCCAAACAACGTTCAACAAGAGATATGCACTAACAAACAACACACCCCAAAATGCCTAAGGCACGCGGGCAGAGCCACCCAAACAATACACCGAAGTAAGTATGTGGGGCAAGGCTACGTAAAGAGGAAAATTGCTCGAAGAAATGAATCTAAAATTTCTTCCAACAAAAATAACATGACTTATAGGAACCGTTCAAATGTTACTGAAAAACAAAAGAACGGGAAAAAGGAACACAAAATGCGTCCAAAACGCGCCAAATAGAGTAAAAAACTCTAGTTTTTAGAAGCGCAAAAACACTTACACATGTAGCTGCAGACTCATAGGCTGCGAGTAAGAAAGAGGACGAGTGTGCGCGCACGTCTTGTGACGTGCATGGAGGAAGGCGATGTCCTGGGGGTGGGATATGCACAATTTGTGACTTTTTGTACTCGAATGGCTTGTGTAGTCGGAGACTAGCATAATAGGTAGATACATTGATTTATTGTAGTAAATACAGATATATGATCACAGATCTGTAAAGATGAACTATATCAAACAGTAACTGGTCACAGTGCTTTGCCTTTGTTTTAATATTCCATTTGTTCAAACTATTGCAATTCAAAGCATTCAAACAACTTTCACTCTTAAGCTTTGCTGACTAGCACAAGAATTTTTTTTTCTTCTTAATTTAGTAAAAGAAAGTTTGGAAGATTCATTTTTGTCTTACATCTCTGAGGCCCTGTTTCACTGGTGTCAATCTCTAGACCCTGGAACTCATCATCAGCAGTACGTATTCCTCCTTCTGTCAATATAATTGGTTGTAAGGATAATGAGAAATTCAATTTTATTGTTAATTAAGCATAACACAAAATGAATTAAGCCAAAACCTTTTTTTTTTCAATTAAAAAAAAAAATCAAAAGAAAAAAAAAAATCAATACCTTATCAACACAGAATACATGTACTTTTAGAGGTAGGTCACATACTGTAATCAAATACTATGAACTTCATTTCATCTCATAACAAAGGTAGATTACATAGTACATACAAATAATTTGTAAACACTAAACAGCACTGCACAGAAATGGGAACATGGGACTACACACACATGTGGCATGGAAACTTGGATCCAAACATCTAGGTTATTATTTCTCATCACATTTCTACTATCGGGGCCATTTGAAGGGCAGTCCTTTTCAGGGGACATTTCTTATATGACATAAAGAATGAGAGAGCTCACAAATTATTTTTCACCTTTCCCAGAACTCAAAATTTTCTTTAACTTTAATACATGTAAGCAGGGAAAGTAATACAATAAAGATATACATGTACATATAATATGCTGGAATAGAAACTTTTTTAAATAGTAAGTAAATGTTTATAATATTTAAAAAAATAATGGGCTATTTCAAAATGTTTGTGTTAAGCAGATTAGGCTATATTTGCAAGCTTTTAAATGCTCTACTCACCAGCTCCAAATCCTCTCCCTTTCCTCTTCTTCACACTTTGTCTCAGCTTCTGTATACTTTCTGCATGATAAACAAGAACCAGAGATTGGATGAAAACAGCAAACAAAAATAAAAGCAAACCAAAATATAAACCTACAAGAGAGCTGGCCTATTTCAAAGAAAAGAATGAAGAATTGAAGAAAAAAAATCTTATTAAAGATGATTTTCAAAATAATTTTGACTCATTAAATCATCGATATAAACTAGAATTTCACTGAAGGTGATTAATACCCCCACCCCAATGTGTGTGCCAAATTTCCTGAGTATTGCTCCAAAACTGAGGAAGTTTTATTGCCATATGTTGTTACCATGGCAATGCAGTTTGCCACATATTGAATATGTCTTGCACATCTTTACCACAAGACCAATGTGTGTGCCAAATTTCATGAGCATTGCTTGAAAAGTGAGAAATTGGATTGATCCACAAGATTTCAACCTGATTTACTGCCATAATATGCCATGTCAATGGCAACGCATTGACTGACGACAAATTGAAGAAAATGGACCGAGGCGATTTTGAGATATGATCTACACAAAAAGTGGGTGGAAAAAGGAAAGCTCGTTTTGACAAAAGTAAAATTAATCTATAATACCTATGACGTGTGTGTCTATGGCAAAATGTGTAATTTGAACCTTGAAAGCCATTTTCGCCCTGAAAGCGACCATTTAAGGATTTGTTTGGAAGGGTCTTTTTTGTGTAGAATTTTCTAATCTATCATCTGAATCAAGTCCCAAGTCTAGCACCCTTGAAACTGAAGTTAGAGCTCCTTTTCAAGGTCCGAAAGGGGCATTTTTCACCCCAAAATCACTAAATGAAGCCTGGATGACGTCATAATGATGTCTTAAACCTCATATTTTCACCATCAACTCTTCTTATCAGTCCTCATTACTGTGTTAAATTTTAATAAGATTCATGGTTTCGTTTTTGAGTTATTGCCCCCGTGAAAAGGGGGGGGGGTCAAAAAAGGAAAAGAAATGATTAATAAAAAAAAAAAAAAATTGAGCTATGAATCTGATTTTTGGTGTGCATGATATTTGGTCCAGATGTGATAATTATGGGAAGATTCAGAAAGATTTACCTCCTCGTTTAGGAGTTATTGGGGGTGGCATTTTTCATATTTGCTGGGGCACTGACGCGCGAACGTGCGCGCAAGCGCGTCTAAGTCTCTGAAATTGACCAGATTGATATTAGCTTCAATCATGCCAAATATGAATGAGAAATGACTTTCCCTGATGAAGATATGACCATGAGTTGATTTTCACAAAATGGCACCTGGATGACGTCACAATGATCTGATGACCTTGAAAAGTTTCCGGGAACTTGATCTCATAGGGGCTGATGACTGACGAAAAATTGAAGAAATTGGACTGAGGCGATTTTAAGATATGATCTACACAAAAAGTGGGCGGAAAAAGGAAAGCTCGTTTTTTGACAAAAGTAAAATTAATCTACTAGAATTTTAATTCGTCACTGAAGACGAATTTTAATTCATCACTGAAGACGAATTAGGTGGTCTGTCCATTTGGCAAATTGCTTTGTAAGATGTGATAATATTTGTGCAAGATAATAATCCTGATAATGTTGACAATGGATGGAGACTTGCATCAAAGAAAATCGGACAATTTGATATTGCAGGATACATGGGAGATTAACCCCATAGCTTTAATACACGACACTTAATCAGATTTCGCATAGGGTTGTACACAAACTACTGTACACTATTTTCCAATAGATATAACACGCAGAATTAGGAAGTTTACTACATTGTTTGTGATTGACATGGAGATAACATGTAAACGAAAAACAGGAGTCTCAAATCACATTTTGTAGTTAAAAAATGGGCATGATTCCGACATATGATCTAAAATTGGAGCACACCTTTTGAAAGCTTATAGTCTCATGTATACTGTATCATACTAAAATTTGAAAGAAAATCGAGCTGAAATAACAGAGATACTGCTCAAAGAAGACTGGAATGTATAATCACGATTTGAGAAAAAGTCATGTCCCATAGAGAATACACGCAAATTGTGAAAAATTGACGTCTCCATTAATCGCAAAAATAAGCCATGATGCCTTTGTCAAAATGTGAAATGGTAAAATGTACCTTGTAGAGAATTGTCTCAGCTGCAATATATACATGTATATCAAAATTTGGAAGAAAATCGACAACTTATTACTGAAATATTGTCAAATGAATACAGAAATTATTTCGTAATTTTTTCAAAATCATTTTCTTGAGTTCATATGCAAATATGATGACATTCCGACCTTTTGACCTCCCAATTTTATTCATGAATTCCAATATACAACTCAAAGGCTTTGAGAATATGTAAAAAAATTGGGGGATTCCCAACCTTTCGGACGAGCTATGGCAGATTCAAGATAGGAATGTTTTTACCACTTTTGACATCATATTGCCCATTGCACAAATTTGAAAGTTTGACGCGCGCGTGTGGCATTATAGAATGTTGAGAATGACTCTAAATGGTTGCAAATTGGAAGGCAAGCCATGCAAAAAAATGGTGCTTTTACGTTCTGTACGCGCTTACACACGGAAATTTTTAAAATGCTTAAAATGGCCTGAAACGTATCTAAAAAAAAAATTAAGACGATTTGGAGCAATTTCAAATTTTCAAATTCAAAATACACGTGCGTTTAACGGAATGACCTTGATTGAAATGACATTGACCTTGACCATGCCAAATATGAATGAGAAATGACATTTTGTTATGAAGATATGACCATAAGTTGATTTTCAGAAAATGGCGCCGGGATGACGTCACGATAAATTGATGACCTTGAAAAAGTTACGGAAACTTGATCTGATAGAACCTGATGACTGATGAAAATTGTTCAAAGAAAACTGACCCAACCGATTTTGCGTAATCCACTACACAAAAACGTATACGGAAGGAATAAAAATAAATAATAAAGAAAAGAAAATTCTGACGAAATTAAAAGGTGACAGACCACCTAATAAATTAGAACTAAGACGCAAAATACATATATCAAATCAAAAATTGATTTGGCGATTAACTTGGGGATAATATACAACCCAAATAAAACATGAAAATAATGGATGAGGTATACAACGCAAAATGTTTTTTTAATTGAATTGGAAATTGAATTGGCGCGTAACTTATGGATAATATACAACCCAAATAAACATCAAATGGATGAAGTATATACAACACAAACTGTTTTTATCGAACTGAAAATTCTGTTGGCGCGTAATTTATGGAGAATCTACATCCCAAACAATACAACAGATGAATCAAGTATTCAACACAAAACATTTAAATCAAATAGAGAATTGGTTTGGCGCATAAATAACAAAGAATCTACAGACCAAATGAAACAACAAATAAATTAGAACTAAGTCACAAAATACATTTATCGAATCGAAAAGTGAAAGTGAAGACATTCCTGAATCGATATATCATTAGATGAGCTATCGTGATAGATCGACTAGTCTTTGCTCAAGTCTTATTAATATCAATTTTGGGGGGTATTTTATTTTAAAAAATCAATATCTCCTGTATGCTGTCACCGTTGAATGTCATGTTTTCTGGGGTTGATTGTGTGTATGCTAACTATACACAAATTATTTTTTCAGGCCTCAGTTACCCTTTAATGGTAACTCTGCTATCAATGGTAACTACCATGGTAACATCACTCAACAGGGGGCACTCTTTTTTTCCGAAGGTTCGTACTTTCGAAGGTTCATAATTCCGAAACATAAATTTCCCATGCCTGGGGGTTCATAATTCCGAAAATGAAAAAGGGTTCATAATTTCGCACATTTGTTTCATTATTCCGAAGGTTCGTTATTCCGAAGGTTTGTTTATCTGAAGGTTCATAATTCCGAAAATGAATTAGGGTTCATATACCCGAAGGTTCATAATTAAGAAAATGAAAAAGGGTTCATAATTCCGAAGGTTCGTATTTCTGAAAATGAAATAGAGTTCCTAATTCCGAAAATGAAATAGGGTTCGTAATTCTGAAAATGAAATAAGGTACCTAAAAAGGAGGGAGGGGGACCAAATTCACCAAAAAGACTGAGCAGCCCCCCCCCCCCTTTCCATATCAAGGGTCTAAAAAAAGGGGGAGAGATAAAAGAGGAAAAAAAAAAACTCACAGAATAAGAACCAGTAAATTATCTTTCCTTATGTTATTCTGTTTTAATTCTTCTTTCATTTCCTCTTTCTATCTTCTGTATGCTATTTTTTGTTTTTCCTTCTATCTTCTTCTTTTTCTATCTTTCCTTATGTTATTCTTTGTTTTTATCCTTCTTTCATTTCCTTTTTCTAGCTACAACATAACATAAGGAAAGATAGAAGGAGGAAATGAATTATCTGTTGGCCGCCAGATAATAATGTCTTTCCTTATATTATGTTATTTTCCTTCTATCTTCTTCACTTTCTATCTTTCCTTATGCTATTCTTTGTTTTTATCCTTCTATCATTTCCTCTTTCTATAATCATTATGTTATTAAGATCACCTCTTAATTTCGTCAGAATTTTCTTTCTTTATTTGTTTATTTTTATTCCTTCCGTACACTTTTTTGTGTGTAGACGTTTACGTAAAATCGACAATGTCGACAATGTCGATTTCCTTCAAATTTCAACTAGTCATCAGGCCCTATAAAATCTCGTTCTGGCAACTTTTTCAAAGTCATCGAGTCATCATGACGTCATCAAGGCGCCATTTTGTAAAAATCAGCTCATTATCATATCTTCATAACGGAAAGTAATTTTTCATTCAAATTTTGCATGATCAAGGTCAATATCAATCTGGTCAATTTCATATTCTTAGACGGCGCTAAAATTAAAAATGGTCCAAATCATCTCAAATTTGTTTTGCACACGTTTCAGGCCATTTTAAGCATTTCAAAAATTTCCTCGCGTAAGCGCGCGCGCGTACACAGCGTTTACAGAACGTAAAAACGCCGTTTTTTCGCATGGTTTGTCTTCCTAACGCTATTCTTGACAATTTCCAACCATTCAGTCATTATCGACATGCCGTAATGCCACACGCGCGCTTCAAATTTTCAAATTCGTGCACGCGTCAATGGGCAATATAATGTAAAAAGTGGTAAAAACACGCCTATATGGAATCCGCCATAGCTTGTCAGAATGCCTGGATACCCCCAAATTTTATTTCATATTCTGAAAACCTGTGAGTTGTAGATTTCAATTCATGTATAATTTTATCCAATCGTATGTTTTGACGTCATCATATTTGCATATGAACTCAAAAATTCGATTTTGAAAAAATGACGTCATAAATTTTTGTATTCATTTGACAATATTTCACTAATAGGTTGTTGATTTTCATCCAAATTTTGATATGTTGATATTCTCTGCAAGATCAATTCCCACTATTTTTCATTTTGACAAAGGCATCATGGCGTATTTTTGCGATTAAAGGAGGCATGTAAATTTTTCACCTTTTGTGTGTACTCTCTATGGGACATGATTTTTATCAAATCTTGATTCTACATTCCAGTCTTCTTTGAGCAGTATCTCTTTTATTTCTGCTTGATTTTCTTCCAAATTTTAGTATGTTATAGCTGAGACTATAAGCTTTCACAAGTGTGCCCTCCAATTTTTGATCAGATATCAGGATCATGCGTATTTTTTAACTACAAAATGTCATTTGAGAATCCTGTTTTTCGCTTACGTGTTATCTCTATTGGAAAAAATTTTGGTCTATGGGCAAAGCACTTGCCTCCCATCCTGCTGACCCAGGTTCGAACCCTGGTGGGTACATTTTATTTCTCCATTTTTAGGTGGTCTGTCGTAGACAGATCACCTCTTAATTTCGTCAGAATTTGCCTTTTGTGACGTCATATTTCCCTATGAACTCAAAAATTCAATTTTGAAGAAAATGATGTCATAATTTTTGTATTCATTTGACAATATTTCACTAATAGGTTGTCGATTTTCTTCCAAATTTTGATATGTTGTAGCTGAGACAATTCTCTACAAGATCAGTTGCCACCATTTTTCATTTTGACAAAGGCATCATGGCGTATTTTTGCAATTAAAGGAGGCATGTCAATTTTTCACATTTTGCGTGTATTCTCTATGGGAGATGACTTTTTCTCAAATCTTAATTCTACATTCCCGTCTTCTTTGAGCAGTATCTCTTTTATTTCAGCTCGATTTTCTTCCAAATTTTAGTATGTTATAGCTGAGACTATAAGCTTTCACAAGTGTGCCCTTCAATTTTTGATCAGATGTCGGGATCATGCCCATTTTTCAACTACAAAATTTGATTTCAGAATCCCGTATTTCGTTTACGTGTTATCTCTATTGGAAATATTTTGGTCCATTGGTAAAGCACTTGCCTCCCATTCAAGTGACCCAGGTTAAATCCCCGGTGGGTCCATTAAAAAATTTTTTTTCTTTGTTTTACCTTTCGTCCTTTCATTTAACATCACAAACAATGTAATAAACTGCCTAATTTTGCGTGTTATGTCTATTGGAAAGTAGTGTGCAGTAGTTTGTGTACAATCTGATTCCCTGTCCTGTATTAAAGCTAAGGGGATAATCTCCCACATGTCCTGCAATATCAAATTGTCCAGCTCGTTATCATGATTTCTCAAAATCGGCTTAGTCAATTTTCATCATTAGTCATCAGTCCTGATAAGGTCAAGTTCCCACATCTTTTTCAAGGTCATGAGGTTATCGTGACGTCATCCAGGCAGCGATTTTCTTTTCCGTAACCCTAACGCGTCGAAATTGCCAATAGTGTCACTTGAGCAAAGACTATCACGGGGACTAGATGGTTTGTACGCATGCGCGTGGACTTAACTTTGTGTGTTTTCCATGCATAGAGTATACACTACATGTATTAGAACTCGTCGCTGCCGCGCCATCGGCATATATTCGAATCGCGTTTCGCTTTGCCGTCTGCTGACACTTTTCCTGTGTCTGTTGCTTGAATCTCGAAAGACTTTCATCGTTTAGGCTGCAAACTCGACGTCTTCATCAATATCTTGCAAAGGTAAATTAATAAACTAAGCTTGGAATAAATTATTATAAGTATTATTTACAGCTGCATGTTAAGATTGTTAACAATAACATAGGGGGTCTACATCATGTTTATTAAGCCCCAAAGTAGACTCTAGGCCTACTTCTGCGTCATGAGTAGTTACTAGTAATTGCCAGTCCCATACTACTAGATTTATGATGGACTAAATAAAGTCTAAAGACAAGTCTGATCTGAAGCAGGTCTGAAGAAAATGTGGTGGTGGTGGTACGTGATGAGGAAGACATATATGGCTGGCAATGATAAAGTGAACATCATGTTTTAAAAATAAATCAATTTAAACAATACTAAAACAATTTTGTACATGCATGGACTGGGAGAATGAATTGCTGTTTGTTTAATATAGCACATCTTTTGTTTTTTTAAATGGCGATTCAAAATGCCTTTATAAAGCTAATTAAATTAATCTAATCTAGAGATAATTATCGATCAAAATCGATGATTACTCTCCCCCCTTTCTCTCCCCTCCCCCCCCCCCCCCCCCCCCTCCCTCTCCCCTCTCTCTCTCTCTCTCTCTCTCTCTCTCTCTCTCTCTTTTTATGGATTTAAGCTTACATTATTATTCATTTGCTTTTTATGCGCTGTGAATATATATCATCGTTTCATATTGCCAAATGTATATTATTTGTTTTAAATATAGGCCCATTTGTAAAATGTATTTTAGCCAGTGGTTGCAATCGAACAGTGTTAACCATGAATAAATAAATAAATAAATTAGTACATCAATATCTCAGACAAATTAAGAGTACATACATGTATGTATATTAAGGTAACATCTGGATTCTTTCTTCATCTTGGATGTTAGTGCATGGGAATATAATCATAGATCTAGATCTACGTGAACTTGAACTAAAAAGGAGCCCATAATACGACTTTCTGAATCATTTTTTTAAATCCAATATTAAGCCCATAAGGCCTAAGCACAGTCATTGTGAAGTTGGAGAAGGATTAACCCAAATTAACCCATTAGTGTATCCATATTACCCAAGACCCAATAAACAAACATTTTAATTTCAGTTGTCCATTTCGAATCTGATGCTGCCACTGTACTGTGTACATATGCCAAACGATGCGCGATGTCGATGGCAATGTTATAGTGGCGATAATAATACATGTATAACTCTGTGGAACACACACAAAGTTGCACAAGTCCACGCGCATGCGTAAAAAAACCATCTAGTACACTGATAGTCTTTGCTCAAGTGGCAATATTGGCAATTCCGACGCGTTAGGGTTACGGGAAAAAAAATCGCATCCAGGCACCATTTTGTGAAAATCAACTTATGGTCATATCTTCATAACGAAATGTCATTTCTCATTCATATTTGGAATGGTTAAGGTCACTGTCATTCCAGTCAAGGTCATTTCATTAAAGGCGCGCGTACGAGTACGTCCGCGCATCTGTGCGGACGCAAAATTTAGGAATGATCCCAATCCTCCCAAATTCATTTTGCACACGTTTTATGCCATTTCAAGCACTTTAAAAAAAAAAATCACCCATAAAATTGAACCTGAAGGAGCGCTATGCCACTTAGGTAATATCGTGGTTATTGTCATTGATTGTTGTCATTATGATCATCATTATCAATATATCATTATCGTCATTGTCATCACTTTATCATTGTCGTCAACATTATCAATGATTATTATCTTGCAGAAATATTATCACATCTGACAAAGCAATTTGCCACAGGGACAGACAGACCACCTAATTCGTCTTCAGTGACGAATTAAATTTCTATTTTTTTTCTTCTTTTTGCCTTTTATTTTAACATCTGCTTCGACTACTACAACATACAGTATACAATCACAAACAATGTAATAAACTTTTTTATTTTGCGTGTTATGTGTAATTGAATGTAAAGTAGTTTGTGTACAACCCTATGCAAAATCTGATTGCCTGTTGTGTATTAACCCTTTCAGGACAGGAATTATTTAAAGGCTAAATTGATCACATTTTGTTCTTCAAATTGGCAACATTAATATTTTTCTTTTAGGGCTGCATGGTTCTAATAAGGTGTAATGTCTTTGAAAACTATATACATGGTTAGAAATATGTTGATAAGTTGATAAAATTGCCAATTTTGATGAAAAAACAATGATTTTGAACCTCTCAATGTGTTGCCAATTTAAGGATTTCAAAGCTTATTCTCGTTTTTAAAATTCCTGGCATCAAACGCAATATTGTCATGCAATAAAAATGGACATAGTGTGTGCAGAAAATTTTGCTCTTTCTATTCGTGCATCTGGTATATTTTTTAGAGCTCTGGATCAAAAGTTACTGAGCCAAACCACAAAATGTGGTCATTTGTCTTGAAAGGGTTAAACCTATGCGCTAATATCCCATGTATAATGCAATATGAAATCGTCTGATTTTCTCTGGGGCCATTCTTGGTCACGTGTGTGACCAAAGAAAAGGGAATTGGGCTATTGTGAGCCCTATAATTTTAATAACCTTCCAAGTGTGTTGGTTTTTCATGTATATACAGCAAATACAGACATAGGTACATGGATTTAATAACAAAAAAAGGTCAATGGTAGTACCTGTTCTACGTCAGAGGTCAAAAAATTCAGGTCACGTGTGTGACCTTGCACAGAAGCAGGTTTTTCAAACTAACATTTCATCTTTACATGTAAATCCCTCTGAATTTTCAAAAGCTTCCATGTTCATATTTATGGTAGGTATATTTCATGGTACTACATGTATCTCTTAGAAAATAGCATTAATTCTGTTGAAAGTTGCATAAGATTTTTGTTACATGTATGTAATATTTTGTATCATGATGTATGGTCACGTGTGTGACATTGGGGGGTCACGTGTGTGACATGGCATAGGTACATGTAATGTGTACAGATTTGGTGAACTATTGAAAAATCATCATATTTAGTATTTGTAATTCATTTTGCAATAGCTCTATACAAATTATCATTAATACGGTAGAAAGTGGTTCTAAGGTCTTTTCTTTATGAAATACATGTATACCCAGGGAACACAGAAATTTTTTTTCATACATTTATTGATATCATTTATTGTTATGTCTATTGATATACTGTGGAGGTGTTTTGGTCTAGTAGATACATGTAAGTAACCATACTGCAGATCGCAAGGTATGGGGTTCAATTAATTGCCATGGCACTAACATCCTTTAGCAAGACATTTATCTGCATTTGCCATGCTCGATCCAGGTTTAGTAAGTGGGTGCCTATAGGATTTATTTCTTGAATGCACTGAGCGCTACAGTTGTCTTGCTAAAACCAGGGTAATACTTGCAGGGTCCTCAGGGAGAAAAGTAATTAGTACTAATGAGGCTACCCTGGGTAAACAAGACATAGTATTATTTATTATTAATTCTCATTATTTTGTCATTTGTAATTATTATTATTATATATTACTATCATTGATATTTACTATTATCATCATTATTACTGTTCAGACTAAAGAATCAAAGTAGAAAAATAAAAGTTCTCATGCTGATATACATGTATATTCATCTTCAGCTTGTTTTATAAACTATTTTCAGAAGCACATTTCCATTGTCCAATTATGTTACATATATTATGATAGCTAATAACTATTTGAACATAATTGTATAGGGTTACGCAATCAATTCAGAGGATTAAGCAAGAGGAATACAAAAATTAAAACAGAATTATTAGGTCAAGGAACTTAACAATAATAGATGAAATAGACTACACATGACTTGCCCAGTACATGTGCAGTTGACCATTTGCACTCAGGTCACGTGTGTGGCAAAGTTAGTTGGGCAATATTTAAAGAACGAGAATCATATTTGGAATAATATTTGGTGAGATTGAGGACACATATACATGTACAAGTTAGCTTATGACAGGAAAAATATAGATTATGCAAATCGTATTTTTCAAAAAGCATAAACTTTTCATGTTTTGGGGTCACGTGTGTGACATCAGAATGACTTAATTATGCATGTTAATTATTACATAATGTATAGAAAATTTTTCTTTTTCCTTCAACTTAATTACTTGCAAAAGGACCTGGGAAGGGTATGACTGCACTATATATTGGCAACACATATTAAAGCTCATACTGAGAGATAACTATCATACAGTGAAAAAAAGATGTTTTTTTTACTTTAATTTATGCCAATGTAATTGTATGCAAATTAACATAATTGGGTCTTAAATTAAAAAAGAAAATGTGCTCCATGTAACTTTAGACATTACTCTTCAAGAATATACTATTCAAAAACAGCAAGAATGAACTTCATTTTTGTCAAAAAAGTTTCACTTTACAAAGAATGGCCCTTTGACGCAAGTCTCCATTCATTGTCAACATTATCAGGATTATCTTGCACAAATATTATCACATCTTACAAAGCAATTTGCCAACGGGCAGACAGACCACCTAATTCGTCTTCAGTGACGAATTAAAGTTCTAGTAGATTAATTTCATTTTTGTAAAAACGAGCTTTCCTTTTTCCGCCCACTTTTTGTGCACACGATTACTCAAAATCGGCTCAGCCCAATTTCTTCGAATTTTTGTCAGTCATCTGCCCCTATGAGAGCAAGTTCCCGGAAACTTTTCAAGGTCATCAGGTCACCGTGACGTCATCCAGGCACCATTTTGTTAAAATCAACTCATGGTCATATCTTCATAACGGAAAGTCATTTCTCATTCATATTTGCCACGATTAAAGTGATTTGGTAACTTTGTAGAGGCTTGATAAATCTGAGCTGCCTGGCCTTACATGCTATCAGTGTATGTAATATGGTGTAAAAATGAGGCCCAGGAAAAAAAAAAACACTTCAAAATCATCATGTGCTTCACAAAAGTAAACATATGCAAATGCTGGAAATGCCAGACTCATTTTCCCCCATAGACTCAGTGTTAGACTAAAGCATATATATGGCTATACGCTTTCGTAAATGGGAGTATTCAGTTATAGATAGCTTAATAATAGCATTATATATTTGAAAACCTTTCTATGCCTGGCTTTTTATTTATCCTTCTGAACATCATTACACAAGACAGATATCAAAATTCAACAATCTATTAAATCAAGCCTCCACAAAGTTACAGAATTCCTTTAAAGGGAAATCCAACCTTAAAACCTGAAAAATCAGAGAAGCAGATTGGTGAAAGTTTGAACAAAATCGGACAAACAATAAGAAAGTTATGAATTTTTGAAAGTTGTAATCACTATGCTTATGGGAATTTCAAATTGGCCAAATAGGTAATGTCACTGTGATGTAGCTGTGGACAACTCCCCCATTCGCTCTAACACATAAAATGACTAAAATGTCACTTTTTTCAAAATGCATTACTCAATAGGATCTTTTCGTTCATGAAGACCTATAACAATATGCTATCTCCAATATATTTTGAGTACAGCCCCGAGGGTAAAAGCGCCTCGAAGAAAACCGCAAATTAATGATATTTTTGGGTACGACAAATGGGAGAGTTGTCCACAAAAATGTCACAATTGACTCACCAAATTGCCAATTTGAGATTCGCATAGATGTAGTGATCTCATTTTTCAAACATCCATAACTTTCTTAGTCCTTGTCCGATTTCTTTCAAACTTTCACCATCCTGTTTTTCGTATTTTTCTGCTTTCACACAAATCATCTTATGACCAAGGTTGGATTGCCCTTTAAAGCTACATGTATTATCAATCCGGTCAATTTCACAGACTTAGACGCACGCGTGCGCGCACGTTCGCGAAAAATGAAAAAAAACAAAAAAACTCCCAAATGAGACAGTAAATCTTTTTGAATTTTACCACAACCATCACATTTGGACCAAATATGCACACCAAAAATCAGATTCATAGCTCAATTTGTTTTTTTAGGTGGTCTGTCGGTATCGACAGATCACCTCTTAATTTCGTCAGAATTTTCTTTATTATTATTATTATTTATTATTTTTATCCTCAATTTTTGTGCGCACGATATCTTAAAATTGTCCCGATCAATTTCCGTGATTTTCATACCAGTTATCAAGCTTATAACGAAGATGTCACACGAAACTTTTCAAGGTCATCAGGTCATCATGACGTCATCCAGGCGCCATTTTGTAAAATTACATGATTCATCATATCATCACAACGGATCATCAAAAATCAACCATATTTACAACACATAAACTTCAGGTCAAGGGTCAACATAAAATGTCATCAAAATTTGCGCACGCATCATGACGCGCACGTCAAAATTTAAAAATGCTCAAATACACTTTTTGATCAAATTAGAGTACGTTTCAGGCCATTTTAAGCATTTCAAAATTTTCCATGCATGACCGTCCGCGCGCGCGCAGCACGTACGGAACGTAAAAACGCCGTTTTTTCGCACGGTTTGTATTCCTGACACGATTCTTGACAATTTCCAACTATTTACAGTCATTCTCGACGTTCCATAAGGCCACACGCGCACGTCAAACTTTAAAATCCGCGCGTGCGTCAATGGGCAAAATAATGTAAAAAGTGGTAAAAACATGCCTGTCTTCAATCCGCCATAGCTCGTCAGGAAGCCTGGACACCCCCCATTTTTTTTACATTTTCTGAAAGCCTATGAGTTGTAGATTGTAATTCATGAAAAAAATTTGGGGGTCGATCGATCGGAACGTCGTCATATTTGCATATGAACTCAAAAATTCGATTTTGAAAAAATGACGTCATCAAATTTATACGAATTTGACTCTAACTCCTTTAATATTGGTTGTTTTTCGCTGAAATTTGGATATGTTGTAGCTGAGACGATTCTCTACAAGATCAGTAATCACCATTTTTCATTTTGGCAAAGGTATCATGGCGTATTTTTGCGATAAAAGGAGGCATGTCAATTTTTCACATTTTACGTGTATTCTCTATGGGAGATGACTTTTTCTCAAATCTTGATTCTACATTCCCGTCTTCTTTGAGCAGTATCTCTGTAATTTCTGCTCGATTTTCTTCCAAATTTTAGTATGTTATAGCTGAGACTATAAGCTTTCACAAATGTGCCCTCCAATTTTTGATCAGATGTCGGGATCATGCCCATTTTTAAACTACAAAATGTGATTTCAGAATCCCGTATTTCGTTTACGTGTTATCTCTATTGGAAATATTTTGGTCCATTGGTAAAGCACTTGCCTCCCATTCCGGCGACCCCCGGATCGATTCCCGGTGGGACCATTTTTTTTTTTTTTTTTTTCACTTTTTTTTTGGGGGGGGCCTTTCATTTCACCATCTTCTTTGACTATTATAACATAAACCATCACAAACAATGTAATAAACTGCCTAATTTTGCGTGTTATGTCTATTGGAAAGTAGTGTGCAGTAGTTTGTGTACAATCTCATTCCCTGTCGTGTATTTAAGCTAAGGGGATAATCTCCCACATGTCCTGCAATATCAAATCGTCCAGTTCGTTATCCCAATTTCTCCAAATCGGCTCAGTCAATTTTCTTCATATTTTCGTCAGTCATCAGTCCTAATAAGGTCAAGTTCCCACATCTTTTTCAAGGTCATCAGGTTATTGTGACGTCATCCAGGCGCCATTTTGTGAAAATCAACTCATGGTCATATGTTCATAACGAAATGTCATTTCTCTTTCATATTTGGCATGGTTAAGGTCACTGTCATTCCAGTCAAGGTCATTTTGTTAAACGCGCACGTACGTGTACGTGCGCGCGTCCGTGCGCGCGCAAAATTTAGAAATGATCCCAATCCTCCCAAATTCATTTTGCACACGTTTTATGCCATTTCAAGCACTTTAAAAAAAAAAATCGCCCATAAAATTGAACCTGAAGGAGCACTATGCCACTTAGGTAATATCGTGGTTATTGTCATCATTATTGTCATTATGATCATCGTTATCAATATATCATTATCGTCATTGTCATCACTTATATGACCATCTTATCATCATTGTCGTCAACATTATGATTATAATCACTGGCGTAGCCAGGATTTTTCAAGAGGGGGGGCCAAGGCGAGGAGCGAAGCGACCGAGCGGGGGAGGGTGTGGGAGGGGGTATCCCCCTCCCACGGTAGGAAAATTTTTTAAAACCAGGTCATGAAAATGGCATTTTCTGCACCCTAAAATTCTATTCTGGTGTAACCTACTTGAGAAGTGACAGATGAAATAGGATTTTTTTTTTCTCTACTCCGCTGGAATGAATTGTAGTGGAAGGATTACCACTCCTTGGGGCTCCAGAATTCCAAGCAATACGCAAAATTACATGTAGTTGGTGTGTATAAATAGCTGTACCAGTGTACATACGAAACGTTGAAACCCGTGTTTTCGGATAGGAAAATATACAGACTAACAACCAAAAACCCACACACAGACACACTGACTATTGACTAACATATGACTAAGAGGACGCCCTTTCTCATGGAGTGGAATTTATATCTCATCTCAAGCGGTAGTCTCATTTGAAAACACATGCAACATCTTTATTAGGTGTATGTAAAAGACTTTAGCAATTTATTTAGCTGCCTTGTTTAGCTCTTTATCTCATTTTCTCGGTTAGAGGTTGTTCATTAGTTGCCTAATTCGTATATACTACACGAATCCAGCTACGTACTCCTTCATTTAAGTACTGAGGAATTATATAGTTTGATTAATTTTTGTAACCAAAATGAACATCAATGTGAGTATTTAGCATGGAAAAATATTAGAATTACATCGTGTAAAGAGTATAGAGATCACAATTTGTAATAAAAACATATGGAAATAATGTAATTACACATAGAGAACGGGCTAAACAAAGTCTTCATACAACCAAGTCAAGCGCACATGATTTGCCACATGTGAAGGCCGTTTTTGTCATTCAATTTAGTGACAATAGATTTGACTCAAAACTGTAAACATCAAAGCAGAAAGCATCTCGTCCGATGACTTACTAGTATATAAAATACGACTTGAACAAAGAATGAAATTGTATCTTTTTTGAATATTCCTCTATAAAATCGAACTCTACCTTGAAAAACAGTGTTTTGCTTCTCCTCGGATGAAGACCATAAAAATGATACAACGGTGACATTGTTTTCGTATAAAAGCAATGTTGGCTACCACAATGATAACTCTTAAACAAACTCAAGATTTACAAAACGAAGAAAATGGTTATTGCCTCCATCGGACATATACCCATTCACAAAGAGAGGTTTATATTCGGCAAGAATAACTGATACGCCTCTTCATCATTCTGAGTACAATTTCTTTCAACTCTCGACAAACTAAAAGAAATATAAAGGTTCTGTTACCAATCTACTTAGTCAATGTTGTTAACAAAGTTTCGGGTTATGATTTGGAAAGGAACAGTTTTTGCTGGAAATGAAAGCAGTGTTTATTTTGTTTACTTTTTTGGTAATATTTCCATTTTATTTTTCCTTATTTCGATTGTAAGGTAGGGTAGGGTAAGTCCTAGTAAGACCAGCATGTGAAAAGGAAATTATTATTTTTTTTTTTTTTTGCTCTCCGATCAACAGGGGGGCCATGGCCCCCTTGTGCCCCCCCCTGGCTACGCCAGTGATTATAATCTTGCAGAAATATTATCACATCTGACAAAGCAATTTGCCACAGTGACAGACAGACCACCTAATTCGTCTTCAGTGACGAATTAAATTTCTTGTTTATTATTATTTTTTTCCACCACTTTCTTGTGAGCGTGATTACTCAAATTTGGCTCACTCAATTTTCATCAAATTTCAGTCAGTTATCAGGCCTATCAAGGTCAAGTGCCAGAAATTTTTTCAAGGTCATTAGGTCATTGTGACGTCATCCAGGCACCATTTTGTGAAATCACATTATCGATCATATCTTCATAACAAGTTATCAAAAATGAACCATATTTGACACACATGAAGTTCAGGTCAAGCGTCAACATAATATGTTATCAAAATCTGCGCGTGCATCATAACGCGCACCTACGCGCGCGTCAAAATTAAAAAATGCTCAAAATCACTTCTTAATCAAATTAGAGTACGTTTCAGGACATTTTAAGCATTTCCAAATTTTCCGTGCGTGATCGTCCGTGTGCGCGTTATGCGCACACGCAGCGTGTACAGAAGGTAAAAACGCCATTTTTCCGCATGGTTTGTCTTTCTGACACTATTATTGACAATTTCCAACTATTTACAGTCATTCAAAACATTCCATAATGCCACACGCGCGCGTCAAACTTTCAAATTCATGCGCACGTCAATGGGCAATATAATGTAATAAGTGGTAAAAACATGCCTCTCTTGAATCCGCCATAGCTCTCGTCAGAAAGGCTGGGGACCCCCCAATTTTTATACATATATCTGAAAGACTATAAGTTGTAGATAGGAATTCATGAAAAAAATTGGTGGGTCAAGCAGTCGGAACGTCATCATATTTGCATATGAACTCAAAAAAATGTTTTCGAAAAAATGACGAAATAATTTTTGTATTCATTTGACAATATTTCAGTAATAGGTACATGTACATATAGTCGATTTTCTTCCAAATTTTGATATGTTGTAGCTGAGACAATTCTCTACAAAATCGGTTCCACCATTTTTCATTTTGACAAAGGGATCACGCTGTATTTTCGCGATTAAAGGAGGCATGTCAATTTTTCACATTTTGCGTGTATTCTCTACGGGACATGACTTTTTCTCAAATCTTGATTATGCATTCCTGTCTTCTTTGAGCTGTACCTCTGTTTTTTCCGCTCGATTTTCATCTAAATTTTAGTATGTTATAGCTGAGACTATAAGCTTTCACAAATGTGCCCTCCAATATTTGATCAGATGTTGGGATCATGTCCCCTTTTTACAAAATGTCATTTGAGAATTCCGTTTTTTGCTTACGTGTTATCTCTATTGGAAAAATTTTGGTCTATTGGTAAAAAGCACTTGCCTCCCATCCCGCTGACCCAGGTTCGAACCCCGGTGTGTCCATTTTTTTCCCCATTTTTTTCCTCTTCTTTTTGCCTTTTATTTTACCATCTGCTTCGACTACTATAACATACATGTACAATCACAAACAATGTAATAAGCTTTTTAATTTTGCATGTTATGTCTCTTGGAAAGTAGTGTACAGTAGTTTGTGTACAACCCTATGCGAAATCTGAATGCCTGTCGTGTATTAAACCTATGGGTTAATCTACCATGTATAATGCAATATGAAATCGTCCGATTTTCTTTGATGCAAGTCTCCATCCATTATCAACATTATCAGGATTATTATCTTGCACAAATATTATCACATCTTACAAAGCAATTTGCCAATGGGCAGACAGACCACCTTTTGTCAAAACGAGCTTTCCTTTTTCCGCCCACTTTTTGTGTGCACGATTTCTCAAAATCGGCTCAGCCAAATTTCTTCGAATTTTCGTCAGTCATCAGCCCCTATGATATCAAGTTCCCGGTTCATCAAGATCGTGAGGTCATCCAGGCACCATTTTGTGAAAATCAACTCATGGTCATATCTTCATAACGGAAAGTCATTTCTCATTCAAATTTACCATGATTAAAGCTATTATCAATCCGGTCAATTTCACAGACTTAAACGCGCGCGATAACGAGTTATCAAAAATGAACCCTACTTGACACACATGAAGTTCAGGTCAAGCGTCAACATAACATGTTATCAAAATCCACGCGCGCATCATGATGCGCACGTACGCATGCGTCAAAATTTTAAAATGCTCAAAATCACTTTTTAATCAAATCAGAGTATGTTTCAGGACATAATCACATCATAGCATCATGATCATCATGATCATCATTATTATGATCATAATCATCATCATATCATTATTGTGATAATAATATCCTCAAAACAATTATCAATATCATCTTTCATCAAACTCATCATTCATCAAAAAATATCATCAAGCCAACATTTTCTTCCCTGCCCGACCATAACTTCATCCTTTAACACACATGATCATCATCATATCGTCATTAACTCATATAATCATTATATCATCAATTCATCATGATCATCATAATTATACCATCATGAGTTTGACATCATCATAGCATCATTATCATCATTATACAATTATCATCATCAATATCATCTTCATCAAACTCGTCATTCATCAAAAAATATCATCAAGCCAACATTTTCTTCCCTGCCCAACCGTAACTTCATCCTTGAACACACATGATCATCATCATTACGGTCATTAACTCATATAATCATTATATCATCGATTCATCATGATCATCATAATTACATGTATATCATCATGATATCACCATAGCATCATTATCATATCATTATCATCATCATAATCATCATCATCTCGATAATCATATCGTCAAAACAATTATCATCAATATCATCTTCATCAAACTCATCATTCATCAAAAAATATCATCAAACCAACATTTTCTTCCCTGCCCAACCGTAAATTCATCCTTTAACACATGATCATCATATCGTCATTAAATTCAATCTGTTAATATACCAAGCGCCTTTCGCCCAATGCCGTGTCGGTGTGAAAGGAAAAAAAAAAAAAGAAAAAAAAAAAAAACACAACCTTCATGGGCTGGCTGGCATGTTTTTTGCGCATGTCATGACTTGTGATTAACGGACCGCTTATCAAATGAGGTCACAAGCCCAATTTTATGAATGAAAATGTTGATCACGCGCATTCTAGACATTCTTTGCTTCCAACTGCCTTGCTTTTCACTTCGCATGCATATTGAAGGACATCATTGTGGGATGTATCGCTGATGTACTCTTAATCTATTTTATTATTATTTTAGGGGGTAATTTTGGCCCGTGCCCCTCTTGAAAGAAAAGTATACATTGTCCCCCCCCCCCCTTTGAGAACTGATATCTTTTTTTTTTCCTTTTTAAATTTTTTGCTTGTCAGAGAATTCTGTACGGAAAGTGGACCCCCCCAAAAAAAAAATAAATAAAAATAAATAAATAAATGACCTTATTTTTTTTCTTGTCGGAGAATTTTTCACGAGAATTGGACAGATGATTTCAGACATTGAATAGAATGACAAGTTTTCATTCACTAATGATTACTTCAAGAGTCTAGCATTACCAATGTCTTTTAATAATACCGAACTTATGTTGGGAAACATGCCTATGTTTGTGTTGGTTATTTCTATTTCATTCATACTGTGATTTTTATCAGTTTTTGTTAAGTGTCAGAATGCAAAACCCCCGTTCTCCATAACAAATGATCCTAGTTTCTTGTCCTCGCTTGTGATTTGATTAAGGAAAAGGAAAAGAAGAAGAAGAAGAAGAAGAAGAAGAAGGAGGAGGAGGAGGAGGAGGAGGAGGAGGAGGAGGAGGAGAGGAGGAGGAGGAGGAGGAGGAGGAGGAGGAGGAGGAGGAGGAGGAGGAGGAGGAGGAGGAGGAGGAGGAGGAGGAGGAGGAGGAGGAGGAGAGGAGGAGGAGGAGGAGGAGGAGAGAAGAAGAAGAAGAAGAAGAAGAAGAAGAAGAAGAAGAAGAAGAAGAAGAAGAAGAAGAAGAAGAAGAAGAAGAAGAAGAAGAAGAAGAAGAAGAAGAAGAAGAAGAAGAAGAAGAAGAAGAAGAAGAAGAAGAAGAAGAGAAGAAGAAGAAGAAGAAGAAGAAGAAGAAGAAGAAGAAGAAGAAGAAGAAGAAGAAGAAGAAGAAGAAGAAGAAGAAGGAGGAGGAGGAGGAGGAAAGAAAGGAAGAAAAAACTTAAAGAAAGAAAGAAAAAAATAACTGGATAGTTGGCAATCTCCATCACCCGGTAACTCTTCAGACTTTGTTCACAGCATGTACTTGCATACATGTACATACACATGTACCATACATTACCCCCCCCCCCCCAAAAAAAAAAAAACGAGGATAGAGCAGGGAAATTTCCCTGGATAGAGTCAGCATACGGTACGCGTACATTAAAATACATACATGTACTACATATGCACTAAATTCAGACATATGCGTAAACTGTATACTGTGTACGGAGCACGTTATATACTGGACCGAAAATTCTGTCTCTCGTTCGTTAGCTCTTCACTTAGAGACTAGACAGAAACGGTCGTATCATCACTCTGCTGTGCAAACCGACTACGCGCCGGTTCAACTTGCCAATTTGACTGAATAATTCGTTTAAAGCTCCTTTTTCAGGTAATTCAGGGTCTAAGGTATTCTCCATTTAAAAATCTTGCAGCCGTATTCAAGTGTGTAAGTCAATGTGTATTTGGTTTGCACAGCACAGTGATCATGATACGACCTAACCCCAGGGAGCTCCAATGCTACGCGTTGGAGCTCCCTGGAGTTAGATACGACTGTTTCTGTCTCTAAGTAAAGAGCTAACGAAACAGAATTTTCGGTCTAGTTATATACATATAGATCTATAGTCATTTGATGCATACTACCATGCCTTACCAAATCCAATTCGGCAGGGACAGTAGATACTAGTAAAACATAAATTTCATTACAACAGCCACACAGTACGACCTCATCATGATCTACATGTACATAGGCTAGGGCTAGCCCAGTATAGGCCGCTAGCGCTCCGGTTAAACATAGTACATACATACGTCACAATGCACTTCGTGCGTGCGCGTCGTCAACATGAGAACGCACGAATTCAGCACGCGTAACCCTCAGCCATGCTCTCAGCCATCGGGAAGCTATCGGGTAGCCAAAGGGAAGCTATCGGTTAGCTAACGGTAAGCTAGCGGGAGGCTAACGGTAAGCTAGCGGGAGGCTAGCGGGAAGCCATCGGTGCACTATCAGGAGCGAACAGAACTTCGCGATTCGGGAAGCTCCCGCTACCCGAAACACTTAAGCTTCAACGGTTCGGGAAACGGGACGTCCCGATGCCAAAACTTTTAGACGATAGTGTATGTGCAGAGCTCTGCACCAGTGTATTTTGGCTAGCCAGTTCAGCTCCGATTTATAAATGAAGTAAAGATAATTGTAATTCTTCAAATATGAAACTTCGTTACAATTTTCAGGACACAAACAACATTGTTTTAAAAAAGCAAAAATCATGACATTACAGTAATCCTGTGATACTATTTGTTTTTTTTTATAGTCTTTGTGATCCTATTTCGTCTCATACTCTGTGGCTAGCTACATGTAGCTGCTTTGCTTGTGTTGGCGCACGCGCAATGTGGCTTGAATGTTTCCTTCGAGGTCTATGATAAAATTAAGAAATTAATATTAACTTTCGAATATTAATTCACTGCAATTTTCCTAACACTTACAGAATTTTTAAAAAATATGAAATATCATCACTTTACGGTAAACTTGTATCGTAACTCTCTATGTGATATTTTGTTGTTGTTGTGATAGTCCTTGTAATCCTATTTCGTCTGGTACATGTATTTTGTGGCTTCCTTGCTTGTGTTAGCGCATGCGCATTGTGGCTGGAATGTTTCCTTTGAGGTGTACATGTAAGATAAAGCAAGAATTATTGCCGTTAACTTTCAAATATCACTTCACTGCAATTTTCTTGACGCTTGCAAAATTGTTTTAAAATAGGATACATTGTCACTTTACGGTAAATTTGTGTCGTAACTGTCTCTGTGCTGCTATTTTTGGTCGTTTTGATAACTAGTCCTTGTGATCCTATTTCATCGTGTATTTTGTGTTGTGGCTTCGATTAAAGATCGTGAAAAGGGAAGATAGGACACTCCCCCTATTTTGAATGGAAGTGGCCTCATGGGGAAGAGCGCCCAACAGCGTTGGGTAGGTAAACTTACCAGCGACTATGTTGACTTATGTGCAAAACAATGGCGAGCAGGTCGAAGATTGTAGTGCTCTGCTGTGAATTGTTCAAACTACCCCCACAAAACACCCAATCTGCACCTCTTTCGATTTCCCAGAAACAAAAATAGTCTTGCACTTATTCTAATTAAGCCACATTTCATTATAATTAAACTAGATCCCTTTACTGTAAAATGAGTCTCAGAAAAAAACAAAACCCTAAAACAAATGATTGTTGTGACCACAGTATGTGCACTATGACAATTATTTTCTATTTTCCTTAAATTAGGAAGTATTATACTTTCAGGACATGGGTGTCGATCTGGGGGGGGGGGTATATATCCCCCAACAAAATTTGAGGTGGGGGATGGCCTGTATTATCATCCCCCCCCCCCTCCAATATTTTTGGATGATATAAATAATAGTTATGATACATTAACTTAAAACTAATAACTAGACATTTAATTCGTCACTGAAGACGAATTAGGTGGTCTGTCTGTCCATTCGGCAAATTGCTTACATGTAGTAAGATGTGATAATATTTGTGCAAGATAGTAATTCTGATAATGTTGATAATGGACTGAGACTTGCATCACAGAAAATCGGACGATTTGATATTGTTGATATAGCAACAGAGATAACACGTAAGCGAAAAACGGAATTCTCAAATGACATTTTGTAGTTTAAAAATGGGCATGATCCCGACATCTGATCAAAAATTGGAGGGCACATTGTGAAAGCTTATAGTCTCAGCTATAACATACTAAAATTTGGAAAAAAATCGAGCAGAAATAACAGAGATACTGCTCAAAGAAGACGGGAATGTAGAATCTAGATTTGAGAAAAAATCATGCCCCATAGAGAATACACGCAAAATGTGAAAAATTGACATGCCTCCTTTAATCGCAAAAATACAGTGTGATTCCTTTGTCAAAATGAAAAATCGTGGAACTGATCTTGTAGAGATTGTCTCAGCTACAACATATCAAAATCTGAAAGAAAATCGACCCATTACAGAAATATTGTCAAATCAATACAAAAATTATGACGTCATTTTTTCAAAAACATTGTTTTGAGTTCATATACATGAAAAAGATAACTATTTGTCATACATGTAGAGCACATAGTTTGGTCACAGTAGCCCTTTGTTTTAAGGTTTCGTTTTTTCTTGGATGCACTGTATATCTCTCAGTAGCATGCTCCTGCAGCAATTATTTTGGAAGCTGTAAATGCAAAACTATACACAGATATAAGTAATGTCACAAATTTAAAATCTTCAAGAATTAGTGGTCATCAAGGAACTCTTGACAGTTTCACACTTTCACTAAATTTATCTCCTCGAAAGAGTGGTGAGATACTGTTGGGCAATTCCACATGGGAAAAACAACAACAAAAATTGTAATTTCAGATTTATACTAATGAAAATCAGTTTAATAGTCCCAAATAGGCAAATCCTTAAATCACAAGAATCTGAAAAATCTTTTCCGACATCTCAATCAGGATTCGCACAATGCATGTTTGATGCATGGAAATGAGAACTTCAAAAATGCAACCATTTTCTGGTAAATCCGTTACCAAAGTTATATACCTCAATATCATTAATGTAAGTGGACAATTTTGGGTATGAACGAGTTCAGGTGAAAGAATGAGTACATCTGCAGATTACAAATTGGTGAGAAGGGGACGGAAGTCCAAAATTAGTGCATAGCCTTCAAAAATGTGAGCAAAATATCTCTCATTCGTAATTCCGTTACCAAGGAATTGCCCTTTTTTGTGAAGTGTTCACTTTCTAAGTTTCTATGTAAATTATATTGATGTTGTTAGCTTCTTCTTTTTTTCTTTTTTTTTTGGGGGGGGGGGGGGGTGGGATCTTTGTGGCACCACCGTTTCATCATCTATTATCAAGTTATCAGCACTTTATCACTACCGGTAGTCAATCTTTCATTGAATTACTATATGGAACATATAGATGTCTATAAATTTAGTCCTATGGCTAGCATATATGTATGTTATTCTTAAGTAGTTCATTTACAAAACATATCACAAAAATCTTCTGGCTATAAGAAATTCGCAACTGAAGTGTTGAAAAATAGTCTCCTCTCTGTGCCTAGACAAGGGAAATGCCCAGGGCAGTCTCGCCTGCATCACGCAATTTTCGGGGCGGAATTTTTGCTTGGTGAAAAATCAAAGGTTGGAACACTTAAGGGGTGCTGCCCCTGAGGCTTCCCCCCCCCCCCCCTTGTTGGCCAGGTACCCCAACTGTATAACTTAAATCCCTTCAAGTAAGATTTATTGGATGGTGAAGTTCATTTGAAATCAAGCTGTGTGTTTTAAAGCAGCAGAATATGTGTACATGAAATAATTGCCATTGGGACACTTTTGGGGTGCCGGTGGTGCCCCTCCATCAGACCCCTTGAAGATAATGGTCTACAATACTTGAACAACTTGAAGTCTCCTTCCCCTAACAATGATTCCTACCTAGTTTGCTTGCAATCTACATGTACATGTGGCAATATGTTTTTATAGAAGAAAGAAAAATGTCAATTTGGTGTCACAGGCTCTTGGGGGGGGGGGGCTTTTGACCCCCCCCCCCCCCCCCCCCCCCCCCCCCCCCCCCCGCAACCCCATCCCTCCTTAAGGGATAGGTACCCTATTTGCATTCATTTAGATCCTCTTTGCCTAAGGATGATTCTTAACTAGTTTGGTTAGAACCCAGCCATGCATTTAACAAATAGGGGCGCTTAAGGGCTGCTGCCCCTGAGCCCCCTTGGAGGCAAGGTACCCTGTTTCAGAAATTGAGGTCTCAATCCTTTAAGGATAATACCTACCAACTTTGCTAACAATCTTGCATCAGGGCTTAAAGAAGAAGGGTCATTCCATAGGGTTGGGGCAATTTTTGTGACATGGAAGCTCAAAAATAAAAGTGTTTCAAATGAGATAAAATACTCATTGAAAGTTACCTACATTACCACTTCAATAAATTCCATTTGCATTTTGTAAATAGACCTCTTCATTGTAGATTAATCAGAGTTACCAGATGTGATAAAATACCACCGTTACAGTGGACATTTTTTTCATCCTTTGCTTCATTTCTCTCTCCCAGCATCAATTTCAAGTCCCAAGTCTTCATCATCTCACACAAGCATAATCCGTACCATATTTCTACTAACTTTAATGGTCATTTTTGATAATTCAAAGCTGATTATGAAAGCAAAGTGTATGTTAATGGATTCCCAAATTGTTTCTATCCCTCCATGTTATGACCTCCAAGTTTTACTTTTTTCCTGAATTCTTGAAAATGAGTTTACTGAAATGATTGCAACTGGGAAAAGAAGGGAAAGGATGTCCTTTCATATTAAAATTGATTTTAGTTGGAATCTTCAACCATTTCTGTTGAAGGGAGCCCCTTCTTAAAAGAGTACCTCCGTTACAGGGACATAATGTCCCTGTAACGGAGGTACAGTATGATCTAATATACCATTTAACTCAGAAACCATTATAATTTGTTGAAAATATTATATAAGTTTGTGAAAACCTGTCTTCTTTAATAAATTGTATGAAAGCAGATACATGTTTCCCAAGTGTATATTGCTTTTTGCAGGTAAAAGGTGTATGTAAATGGTTCAAGAATTGTTTGTTTCCTCTTATTGCGATTTATCCTATTGTTATAATTTCCCTGAATTCTTCACAGTAAGTTTACTGAGCTGATTGCAACAGGAAAAGGAAGAGGTCTTTTTTTTTAATGTGGAAGTTGATTTCAATTGTAATCTTTAACAATACCTGTTGGACATAGCCCCCTTCTTAAAATAATACCTCCGTTACTGGGACATCATGTCCCTGTAACAGAGGTACTGTTTGATCTATACATGTACCTTTTAACGTAAAAGTCATCCTAATTCTGGGGAAATATTGTTTTGTGAAAATGCTTTATGCAGACTACCATCTACATGTATTCAATAAAGGCATGGTTTCCTAGCACATTTCCTTTTCTACACTTGACATCTCTTACGGACAAATTTTAAGGAGCCCAGTTTTGTATTTTTTAAAATCACATGTGATACAAGATAACCAGTTAAAATACTCAAATAATTACTCTAGAGTAAGTCTTTATTTAACTATAACCTGACTCACATCTCCAACTGAAATCAGTCATACAGTGCATATCAATAAAAACGTTACACTTAAATTGAAAAATCTGTCAAAAATACATTTCAAAGGATATATAAGATTTTTTCATGTTAATAGATCTTTTATATATTTTGAAATGTAGTTCTGACAGATTTTGTCAAAAGTGTAATGATTTTTTTTTTTTTTTTTTTTTTTGTATATGCACTGTATAATCTACAGCAACACTTGGGAACCTGAAACTTGAATTCATGCCACAAAAATAACTACATGTACATGTACATGTACATGTGTACGTACCAGTCTAAAAGTTTTCCAGAGTAGATAGGCTTACATGTAAGCAATGAAGAAGTTGATAATTCTGTTTTAAATCTTTCCATTATATGAAAATTAAGCCCTTGAATACACAAATACAACTGTTTAACTTAGTTATTTAATTATGTACATTTTTACAAAAGCAGCATTTGAAATCATGCAGCAATACAAGAAGAAATTCCTGGGGGGGGGGGGGGGATCGCAAACCTCGCAAGTGGAAATTAATTCATAATGCATTTTCAAAAATTATTGCAATCAAGTGTCTCTGAAGAAATGAAAAATGAAATGTCTAAATATCAGCTTGCAACCACCTTGAAGGCACAGAAGCAAAATGAAAAATGGAAATAAATATTTATATGTACATGTTTATGTTATTTATATGTTATATTTACATGTATGTTCTGAAATAAAATCTCTGAAAGTATGCTTGTCTTTTATTTCTGTGTATGTGAGAAATGTGTGAAAGCAGTTAAAATGATCCGATCATCCATTAATACTTTATTAAGAATAATTTTTTCATTACAAAAAGATGGATTGATTTTATTGCCCCAACCCTGTGAATGACCCAGAAGCAAATATGAATCTAATTACTGTCATTATTGGTGCTCTTGGGGTTGTGCCCCCAAGACACCCCCCCCCCCCCCCCCCCCCCCCCCCGTAGGTACCCCCATCTATATTAACTTTGATCCTCCTTGCCTAAGGATGATCCCTGCCAATTTTGGTTGAAATCCACTACCAGCAAAGAAGTCAAATGCATGTGTACAATACATGCACATACTACATGTATATGTACATACATGTACTGTATGTAGAGACAAAACTGAAATTTACCCAAAACTTAACCAAGTTAAACTGTCAGTAGGTGACCTTTAATGTGATGAAAATGTAAGATTTGGGTATTCATTTGAAAGAGGGTGGCATGAAGACAATCCCTACCAAGAATGATGCCAAGTTTCAAAGAATTTGAACAAGTAATTTTGAAACAAAGTAAAAATTCAAAAACTTAACCTCAGGTTAAGTTTTTGGAACACAATTTAACTCAATTGACCTTAATTGATCTTTGACCTTGACTTTTGACCTGAAATTTATTCCACATTATCTGTGATACTCTACAACACTTATGTTCAAGTTTCATGGAAATCGGACATATACTTTTAAAATGAGAGCATTTCCAAAATTGTTTACGCCGTCGCTGCCGCCGTCGGAAAAGCGGCGCCTATGTCTCGCTTTTTGCTTACGCAGGCGAGACAAAAACCATTGACAGAACAGGTCCAATGTCAGTAACATCAAAGGGGGCATCGGGTATAGCAAGTACCAGGATGTTCCATAGAGAAGCATGTGTAGTGCTGTACACATTTCTGCTTATTTTTTTTCAAAGGCTGAAAATTCCAAATTTCATAGCTCTATGTACAATTCTTCACCCTCTCCTTATATTTCATAGCATGAATATTAATTCAATTTTTTTCAGAATGATGACATATGTATGCCAATGATGCGCAATTAATCAATATTTTCACAATGTAAATTTTTGTGTGTTGATTTTGGTGAGATTGTGCATGTACTCGATAAAGTAGATCCAGTCGTAGCAGCTGTTTTTGTATAGTACATTTACTGTGCACATGTGTATGTACATGTATCGCTCTATGTTTACTTTGCGTTCGATCTAAACACATAATCGAAAATGGCTGGAGAACTTGATCAAAACAATCATCTTATGGAAGAACGTTTCTGTTAGAGCCTCATCACTCCATGTATCATTCGCGGATGAATATCATTCATTCAATCCTCCTCTAACTAAACACGAACAGCGCTAGTCGGAGCAAGGAGTTATCACAGAACACATTCAAGTTTGATATATTTATACAAATATTTTACTTGTACCGTATCCTTTTTTGGAGTCACAAACATCCATTATAAGTACGAACAAATCTAAGCCTCTTGTTTTCATGAAATTGCTCCTCTACGGAGCTGATGACAAGATATGGCCGTAATGTGCACCCGCCCACTCAAAAGTGCATACGGTATCGATTTCACCGTTTTCGAGCAGCAAACTCGTCTTAAAACTCTACCAAAACGGAGATGGTGAGGATATAAATAGTAAGCCACGACTTTAAAATGTTGCTTCGTTATCATTTATGCAAAATAAAAACCAAAAAACATCCATAAGAACTCGTTAACAAGAAAAATTGTAAGCTCTGACAGGATTGCATTTATGTGGAAAGACCACAGCTAGCCACTTTCACTGTAGCCATGATTACCTTCCATGACGTCACGGGCAGAGGACCCGTTTTCTATGTGCATATCGGCGTATTCGTCTTTGATATTTAGATGGAGTTTACTCGCATATTTCACAAATCTGAACTTGTTTTGTTGGTTGAACGCCACTTAATGTTATTCTGGGGGTCAAAAGCTTTCTATTGGTATAATGATCTTGATATTTGGGATAGGCTTCGGATGTCTACTTTAAGTAAACAACAACAAAATTCATGTTGAATGCTCTGTAACATTGTCAATTGCCTTGAAATTGCCATGAAACTGCCTTGAGATTGTCAATAATTGTGACATTTTGACTTATGTCAAAATTTGTCACCGTTATGATTTTCTGAAGATGCAATAAGAATGACGATCAAAACAAGATTTTAGTACATTGTTTCTTTGAAATTTAATCAAATCTTTAAAGTTCATTGTGTGGTAGGGTTTCTTTGATATCAAATGCAAAAATTGGTTGCATGTACTAGGTGATAAAAAAAAACCAGGTTAACACTGATCATTAATAACTCAAGTTATAACAGAATGAGACTTTCACATTGTTCAGTTAAAGGGTATAAAATTCATTTTTTGATAAGTTCTGTGAAATTTCTGTGGTTAACGCTCTTAAATTGATGCACTGATTGCACTGAATATTTAATTAGATTTTCATGTTTTAAAAAAATGAAGGCCACAAAATCGGTGTGTATCAGTAATGAAATTCAGAAAACGATAATACTTGAGCATGACACATGTCATTTCTGCCAACCTTTTACTATTCAATGTCATTAAGGATTCATGACTCTGGGTTAAAAGAGCAGCTCTGGAATATCAGCTGCAAAGCACAATGACAATTGTTGTGTTCTGAATACTGATACACACATATTTTGTGACCTTGACTGTTATAGGTGCAGTGCCCCCCCCCCCCTTTCATTTTTTTTCAAATACCCCCAAAGTGTCCCTTGTTATTTCTGAAATTTACTGCTTTCTGATAACTGCCCCTTTTTACTACAAAAGTGCCCCTTTTCCTTTTTAGAAAGAGCCATTTCCCCTTCTGATAAGTAACCATTTTGAAAGACTTGTACAATATTTGCTCCTTTCAAGTCTGCCCCTTTTGCTCTGTAATGAGTGCCCTTTCCCCCAGCTGATATGAGTGTACCTTTTCAGATCTGATATCAAATTAAATGTCACTTTTAACTTCTGATATCAAGTGCCCCTTTTGATAGCCCTCCCCTTCCTCTTGTAATGAGCACAACCCATTTTACCTACACTTCTCACTTTTCTTACAAAAAGAGACATAGTTTTAAAAAATCAGTGCGGTTTTATATAGTAACAAGTACCCGGGACTACACTGATTGTAATATATTATAACTATTCTAATGTATCACGTTCCAAATTGGCCTGCGACAGTTTTCATTTCTATTCTTTTTTTTTACTTTTTTTTTTTTTTTTTTTTTTTGGGGGGGGGTGCTAAATCTATATCATGCTTTGAACTGGAATGATGACATGAGTTTTGTCTGGGATTTTTTGTTAGGGTTGTTTTGTTTAGTGTTGTTTTGTTTTTGTTTTTGTTATGTTACTTCTGTAACATACGCAATATGCTACTTCTGTATACTATGTTATGCTTCTGTATATGTATATCTATGTATATCTATGTATATCTATGTATATCTACATGTATGTATATCTACAGTATGCATATATATATATATATATATATATATATATATCTATAATAATTAATTCGCTAAGGCGACGCGGGGGGTCCCGCGCCCGCCCCGATTGACTTTGCACGCGCTGCAGGAGGGGGTCCGTTGGTCTCTATAGAATTTTTTCTCGCTGCCCGCCACGAGCCGCCTTCTGTCCCTACCGGTCGGCCTGGCCGTCCGCATGTGCAACGCCCCCTTCGCGTTGCACGACAACGTCGCGTTGGCAGCAGGTGCGCGATCTCCTGAACGACCAAACCCCATTCGCCCGCGTGCTTTGCCTCGCCGTCAACCGAATCAGACGACGATTGCGCGTGCGTCTGGCGAACGGTACGTAGTGCAGACTCTGTATCTCTCACCGGGGGAACCCACGTAAGAAAATAATTATGCCATGGGTATGTTCAGTAGAGGTCCGTGGTATGTACGTACGATTTGTGTCATAGTCCGCTTTGTGATTAGTACACCATGTAGGTGTAGCACCCACCAGACTGCGGTGCAATCTCGATGCAAGCTCAGTGCGACGCGACTAATATACACACAACCATATACAAGGCATACAATACAACAATACACTGCACAGCACTCAACATGAGATGACCGCGAATTCCCGAGCGAACTCATACATTCTACAGATGATTTTGGACGTGAGTTATATATTTAGAACTAAATAATGTTAGAAACTGTATTTATAGACTTTGTTTGTCTCTATAACATGTTCTCTGTATAGTTAACTGATGAAATTCTTCTCTTTTTAGCCGGAATCTGTCACGGCGTCGTTGCACTCTTGGCTGCTTGAAATAACTACGGGGAAGAAACCTGCAGTAAAAGCTGTTTATTTCGAGATTTTAAGGTTAACTTTGGACGTGAGTGACGTTGTTGAGAACAAAAAAATGTTTGAGTATAGTATTTGTGGGCTCTGTTTTTGCCTATTCGATCTGTATTTAGTTTAAAAATGATGACATTCTTCTTTACAACGCTGGTAATCTGTCACAGCAGCGCCCACAGTCTGAGGCTGAGCTGTATAGTAAGGCTTGGCTGGTTGAACTCCCAGCGAAGAGTCTAGCAGTAAATACCTTACCGAGCGCTGCTGATTTCAAGATTAAAAA
This sequence comes from Heliocidaris tuberculata, assembly GCA_025618425.1. Classification (NCBI taxonomy): domain Eukaryota; kingdom Metazoa; phylum Echinodermata; class Echinoidea; order Camarodonta; family Echinometridae; genus Heliocidaris; species Heliocidaris tuberculata. The sequence continues at coordinate 24,789,692 of CM046839.1, forward strand.
ACATAAAAAAGATTGAAAATAGTATACTTACCAAGTTTTAAAACTACAGTTAACATTTGAATATGAATATGAATTCATATGAATTCATCCTACCGTATGTCAGAGCAGTGGCGTACCCAGGATTTTTTGAAGGGGGTGGTTTTTAATTCTCTGACAAGCAAAATAATAAAAAAAAGGTTATCAGTATTTTTTTTGGGGGGAGGGTCTTTTTACTCTAAAATTCTCTGTCAAAAAAAAAAAAAAAAAGGGTTATCAGTATTCATTTATTTTTATTATTTTTTTTTTTTTTGGGGGGGGTCTTTAACTCAAAAATTATCTGACAAGCAAAAAAAAAAAATATAGGTTATCAGGAATTCTAAAGGGAGGAGTGTTTTAACTTCAAATAACACCAAACGGAGGGGGGGGGGGGGTGTTTGAACACCCAAAACGCCCCCTTGGTACGCGCATGTTCAGAGTAGATTCTACAATACTTAAATTTTAGAACCCGCACTGCCGTAAATGCCTCACTACGTTTCTGATTTCAAGATTGGAAAAAGGTTAGGCCGAATACACCTGTACCCATTGAAGTCATGGGCGTAGATATAGCGGGCAGGGAGGGGGGGGGGGTATTTGAATGCATCATTCATCCCCCCCCCCCCCCATTGTAGAAAAATAAACTCACAGCATAGATAGCACTAGCAGGGGTAAAGGATGGGATGGGTGATGCAGGATTATGTGAATGCATCAATCATTTTTATTTTCATTGTATTTGGGACCTTTCTATGCCACTGGATGCAGGAGAGTGAGGGCAGGGGCATGATAGGGCCTGCCTTCACCATCCACCATGTCCAACGGCGGATCCAGGATTTTGTGAGGGAGGGGCCAGCGCCGGACCAATGATTTTGTGATGGCCAGGAGGGGGGGGGGCCAATATTCGGAAAATTCATACTTCTGTTTTTTGAATACCTTTCATGTGTATTGTAGGATGTGATTGAACGCATGTATTGCTCATACATGTAAGTGTCTGATTGAATTTGAGAATTATAATATGTGTAGGTGAATCTTCACTCGATTACTTATAGAAAATACATAACTACTACCAATTTCTAACTAAAATTGTATTTCTTGCTATAGACTAAGTAATGAGCGACCTCTATGATGACAACAATATTCCATACACAAAATATACATAACTAGGCCATAGTAATTAATTTTACAACTATATCTAAGTTCTAATAATAAAACAATAAGCTAAATGGAAACATTAAAATCAAAAGAAACTCTTTTATCTTTATTCCACTCTCTCTCTCTTTCTGTTATGTTTATATTCTCTACATCCATTCCTCTATCTTCCTATCTGTCTACCCCCACTCTCTCCTCCCTCCCCCTTTATGTCATAATGATATCTAACATAAATTATGTACATTACATAACATTATACAATATTTTTCACTGAGTATGTGGGTATGTGGGTAAGTAATTATGACCATGAGCACGCACGTATGCGTGTGTAAATACGTGTATGCATGTTTCTCTGAGTGAATGCCTGTGTGTATATAAACATGATTTTGTTTATAATAATATGAGGGTGTGCCATTCGAACAAAAGATTGACAATTACGTGCATCTATCTAAACGTTGTACTATGTCTGTCGTCAAACCCAAAAAACACCAATCCGCATGCGGTGCTTTCAATCGACCATTTAAAACTTCCAAGATAGCACTTATAAGGTTTCAGTGAAAAGTCTCACATCCACAGACACTCTATTTTCTCTTTCCATCTCTCTAACTTCCAGTTAATTTTCCCACCTGTTATCTCTCCAACCCCTTCTCCAACCCGCCTCCTCCCCCCCCCCCCCTCTGAAATCCCGTATCCGGACAACTACCCCCTGGACAATTACCCCCCGGACAACCACCCCCGGAAAACCACCCCCTGGACGACTACCCCCCCTAGGACAACTACCCCCCAGGACAACTACCCCCTAGGACAACTACCCCCCAGGACAATTACCCCCCAGGACAACTACCCCCCAGGACAATTACCCCCCGGACAACTACCCCCCCGAACAACTACCCCCTGGACAGCTACCCCCGGAAAAATTGTCCTGGGGGTAATTGTCCTGGGGGGTAGTTGTCCTGGGGGGTAGTTGTCCTGGGGGGTAATTGTCCTGGGGGGTAATTGTCCTGGGGGGTAGTTGTCCTGGGGGGTAGTTGTCCTGGGGGGTAGATGTCCTAGGGGGGTAGTCGTCCAGGGGGTGGTTTTCCGGGGGGTAGTTGTCCGGGGGGTAGTTGTCTAGGGGGTAGTTGTCCTAGAATCCTGAAATCCTATTACAAAATTTGTAACTAAAAAAAAAAGTTAAAAAAAAGTGTCATGTTTGTTCAGTTTTAAATGATGTCTGTGTATCGTCTTTGTATGTGAATGTGGACGGACTCGAAATTAAAGACAAAAAAAAAATTTACCTACAAAAATTACTCAATCTTCATAACCATTTTCGTTTACATTTAGAGCAATTTAGTGATAATTTCATTTAACGAAAAAAATAATAAATAAACTCACAAGAATGTACACATCAATTGTGAAAATGCTGAATGTGCAATGTAAAAAAGGAACCCGTGGATTTCCACGGGTCCTGCTAGTCTTTATATATTACGCTAAGGATTTGGGGTCTTTTCTTTGGTTTGAATAGGCGCCTCCCCTGGCTCTTTAGGTCCCCACCTTTTGGTACCCATGGGCGGGGAATAGTCCCCAGATGGTTGGGAGGCACTTTTTATGTGCTGAAAAGCTGTCCATATTTCATAAATTCATTTCTAAACATTGAATTTCCGGAGGGAGTAATAATTCTGCCGATGGAACAGCTCACTGCCGTAGGACGAAAAAGAATCTTCTGTTTATGCCCCCAACCCGAACGGTTTACCTAGGAAGGGGAGAAACTTCATTGGTGTATTGCTAAAGAACAACGTGACGTATTCTCCAAGGCCATATCCGCATGTGTATATTGGCTTCAGTGTACATACGGTGCAAGAACACACGTGTTATTCGTTCGCACAGCGCACGTGCTCATGTACATACATGTACACTGCATTTACTATGCTTCGCGCATAGAGTTACATCATTTGTAGCTTCATGGTTATATACACAGTTTAGTGCGTATGTAACTTTATGGTTTCACGGCGGTCACCGGGGGGGGGGGGGGGGGGGGGCATGTCTCAATAAGCGCATAACCCGGGTTACGCGTTTAGGGTACCCAAAAATGCAAAAATCAAGAAAAAGGGTATCAAATTCAGAGATGATAAGATGATCCGCGGAAGGGGGGGGATATACACTACCGCTTAAAGGTTTTGGCACATCGGTACGGTAACGGTAATGTATGCAACGTCCTCGGTGAAGCTTCCTGCGGTTCCTCCCCAAGGTTTTGTTGTTCGTCAAGAAACCGCGGGAAGCCATTGGTGCGCTATAGGTTCGCGAACGGTATGGCATCGGTAAGGCAACGGTTAAGCAAGAGAGCGCACAGGCATGAATTTCTTTCGGTGAACGGTGAACGGTTTGGCTAAGAGCGCGCTCGCGATGAAGGCTGTATTGTGACGTAACAATGACTGACTTTGTAAAGCTGTAGCGCATCCAGGAACCACGTTTGCTCTTCCATGATTGGGTCGACGGAACAAATTATTCTGCATTCAAACAAAAAAATCTGGGCCCTCTTGCATAAAAAGTTGCAATTGCACGCAACTCAAAAAGTTAAACGCAACTTGATTTTCAGCCAATCAGGATCACATGTTTGGGACTTGCATTTAATATTTTGAGTTGCGATTAAACGCAACTTTTTATGCAAGAGGGCCCAGGTGATGGTGCCGATTGATGAAATTGATGATGATGAAATGATGATGGTGGTTATCATAATGATGGTGGTGGTTATCATAATGATGGTGAAGAAAAATGACAATTGTGAACTTCATAGTGGCAACTCTTTTTTTCTCGTCCAATTACAAATACGGATCATTCAAAGGCTTTATTCTTAACCCGCAAATGTATCGCATTTCTCGATTGGTTTAGATTGTTGTAAACCTAAAACATATCAAGAAAATAAGAACATGCCGTCATGTAAACAGTGTATTAATTTATTTTAAAGAAAATGTTCTTAAACCTGTTTGCCTGAATTGCGTTTGAAAATGTGTAGCGTACTAGCGTTTTTAGACAATGGTCGATATTAGAACGATATTTTTAAAATTCATCTTTCAATAACTATTAATGTATATCACGATGAGATGAAAATGAACTATATCATTCATCATCATCATATGATATCATCATACCATCATATCATATCATATATCATATCGTCATTAACTCATAATCATATCAATTCATCATGATCATAATTATATTATCATCATCACATCATCATAGCAACATTATATAATCATGATCATCATATAATCATGATCATCATGATCATCATAATCATCATCATCATCTTGATAATCATATCGTCAAAACAATTATCATCATCTTCATCAAACGCATCGTTCACAAAAAAAATATATCAAGCCAACATTTTCTTCCCTGCCCGACCGTAACTTCATCCTTTCATACACATGTGGTTCCCTTTTGAAATTCGATCTGTATCATGATGAAATGAAAATAAACTATTATAATCATCATCAAATATGATCATATCATCATCACATCATGATACCATCATCATATCATATAATATCATCATCACATCATCATTAACTCATATAATCATATCAATTCATCATGATCATCATAATTATATTATCATCACATCATATCATCACCATCATCATCATAATCACCATCATTATCATCATTATCTTGATAATCATATCGTCAAAACAATCATCATCAATATCAGTTCAGTTCAGTTCATTTGTTTATTTCATTTCTAAAATGTACAAACATTTGTACGTGACAAACATATATTTGATATTTACATTCATAAAAAACAACAATTAAATATGAGTATCATTTAGCCTGTATTGAATTATGAGGGAAAAAAATGAAATAGGAGAACTTAAGATAAAGCCTGTGTTGGCCTTGTGAGACAAGTCCCCTTTGTGTAACTGTGGTCAGAGGCTATATACATGTAGATAATAATTGTCCTTATTCTGTACGAATACAAATACGATATGAACTTGAAGAAGAAGAAAATGTACAAAAACAAAAACAAAACTAACATATATATAAAAACATATGAAATGCATAGCAAAAATAGCTGATGTTTTAGTGTGAAAAATAGCTATTTAAATATCGTAGCAAGAGTAACAGAGTTGCTAGTCAAGTATATTTTGAAATGAAATATTGTTTTAAATTTTCTTTTAAAGAGGGAGAAAGAAATGCATGAACAAATGTATTTAGGTAATGAGTTCCAGACTATTGGGAAACTGAAACGAACCGATCGTTGTAAAAACGTTTTCCCTACTTTCCATAAGTGAAATGAGCTGCTGGTACGTGTATTATGGGAATGAATTATACTATTGATATTAAACATTTCAAGAATATTTTTTGGTAGAATTATCTTAAAATATGAAAATCGGAGTAGCGCAGTCTGATATTGATAAAGATGGAATATATTCAAAGTTTTCAGTTTATGAAAAATAGGAGCTGAAGGCGATTGATAACGACTGCCAGTACATATACGTATTGCTCTCTTTTGTAATATAAAAAGGACTTCTAATTTTGTTTTGCTACAATTACCCCAGACAGTAATACAATATAATATATGTGACAATATTAAAGAATTATACAATGTGAATAAGGCTGAACAAGGAAGACAGCATCTTAATTTATACATAATCCCAATACATTTTGATATTTTGGTACTTAAATAGTTTACATGTGCATCCCAATGCAAATTTTCGTTTATTTAGATTTGGATATCGGTGTAGAATTAATACTTAAAGCAAGATCATTACATATTTTGCTGGCATTAGATAGCTTGTTATGAAAGGAAATAAAACATGTTTTAGTTAGATTAAGGACCAACCTATTGGCTTTAAACCATTGCGATGTATGTTAAATAATTCGGAGTTGATATTTTCTTTTACATCTTTCAGGTCTGGTTGCGTATAGAACGAAGTAGTATCATCTGCGTACATGTACATAATGAAATCAAATTTACTTGATGATATTACAATATCGTTAACATAAATGAAAAATAATAAGGGGCCCAATATACATGTAGAACCTTGCGGAACTCCATGTTTACATTAACTAAACTATGAATAGAAGAAGTATTGTTGAAGTTTGTAAATTGACAAATTGATAATATACACTGTAATTATGATGATCATGATGAATTGATATGATTATATGAGTTAATGACAATATGATGATGATATATAGATATGATATGATGATGTTATCATGATGTGATGATGATAAGATATCATCTTCCTCAACTCATCATTCATTAAAAATATCAAGTTTTCTTCCCTGCCAGACCGTAACTTCATCCTTTCACACACATGCGGTTCCCTCTTGAAATTCGATCTGTATCATGATGAGATGAAAATAAACTATTATAATCATCATCACATCATCATATGATATAATATCATCATATCGTCATTAACTCATATAATATATATCTATTCATCATGATCATCATAATTATATTATCATCATCACATCATCATAGCATAATTATATGATTATCATAATCATAATCATCGGCATCATCTTGATAATCATATCGTCAAAAGAAAAATATCATCAATATCATCTTCCTCAACTCATCATTCATAAAAAAAATATATCAAGCCAACATTTGCTACCCTGCCCGACAGTAACTTCATCCTTTAACAATTTGAAATTCAATCTGTATCATGCATGAGATGAAAATGAACTATCACATCATCATCATCACATCATGATACCATCATGATATCATATATCATCATCATCATATCATCATTAACTTATATAATCATATCAATTCATCATGATCATAATTATATTATCATCACATCATCATACATGTTTGTAGCATCATTATATCATGATTATCATGATTATCATCATAATCATAATCATCAGCATTATCTTGATAATCATATCGTCAAAACAATTATCATCATCAATATCATCTACATCAAACTCATCATTCATAAAAAAATATCAAGTTTTCTTCCCTGCCCGACCGTAACTTCATCCTTAAACGCACGTGCGATTCCCTTTTAAAATTCAATCTGTATCATGATGAGATGACAATGAACTATCATATCATCATTAAATATGATCATATCATCATCACATCATCATACCATCATATCATATAATATCATCATCATATCGTCATTAACTCATATAATCTTATCATCAATTCATCATGATCATAAATCATCACATCAAAATAGCATCATTATATCATGATTATGATCATTATCATCATCATAATCGTCATTACCTTGATAATCATATCGTCAAAACAATTATCATCATCATCAATATCATCTTCATCAAACTCATCATTCATCAAACTCATCATTCATCAAAAAAATATCAAGTTTTCTTCCCTGCCCGACCGTAACTTCATCCTTTAACACATGTTGTTCCCTTTTGAAATTCGATCTCTTTATACTAAGAGCCTTTCTGCTCGATGCCGCTGCGGTGTGAAAGGAACAACAACAACAACAAAAAAAAGGCGCATACCTTCACTGGCTGGTTGGCATATTTTTGTGCATGTCATGACATGTGATTAATGGACTGCTCGTCAAATGAGGTCACAAGCCCAATTTTATGAATGAAAATGTTGATCACTCTAGACATCCTTTGCTTCCCACTGCCTTGCTTTTCACTTTCGCATGAATAATGGAGGATATTATTTTGGATATATTGCTCATGTACTCTTAATCTGATTTCAGTAATTTCTTACTTCTTTGCTAAAGTTTCAGGAAATTGAGACAGTGTCAGATCAAGCTCGTTTATGTTAAAAACATCTGTTAGTGTACGAGTTATTAAGATGCCACATGCGAGTATGGAGCGACTGTTGAATATGCATGAGTTTGAAAACTACGCCCGTTTAATAATCGCTTGTTCTGCAATAACAGGGACACTGATTTTCCGTTTCAAAAAATGGCCTTTTCTGTTTCAGAAAATCTGGAATTCCGTTTCAGATGGGCTGAAAAATGTAAATTCCGTTTTGCCATAGATTTTGTACATGTACACATGAGAAAACTAAAATTCCATTTACATAAGATTTGCATACAAACATGAACTTGTAGGGTACAAATGTTCTAACATTACAGAGTCAGTTAAAATTCAGGTATTCGACTTGCATTTCATAATCATGACTGAATCAAAAAGGAATGTTACAACATGACAAACCATGAAAATCTGTGTAGTACATGTACCCAGGAAGCAAATTATTTCAACATGATGAACAGAACTCTTACGATTTCTGAGCACTCTCACACGTACACCGACGTCAACAACATTTCAGTCTTGGCTAGGCTGTCATGTCAGCGATCGATCGATGTTAGGCGCACACGCCAGCCCCTTTTCGGACTGTACAACAGCGTGTGTACAATCTCGCCGCACTTAGCGCCCGCTGCTGGCCTGTACGTGCCTAGTTTACGTCTACATAATACTAGGCGAACACGCCAGCCCCTTTACTAAAAATGTGCTGGCTGTGTACGGCAATCCCGCCGTACTTCTCTCTCGGCCGCATGAGTACGCGCCTAGCTTGCATAATAGGGATTCGCTGCTCCTGTTGTACCGTGTTTTGTGTCACAATCTCCATTGGTCCAGCGAAACAAAATGAAAGCGCCCTGTCTCCGGAGAATCTGACGAATATTGCTAAGTATTCGGAGTTATTAACCATGATTTTAGGCCCGCTATTTTTTCACTGCATAACAAATCACAAGAATAGTGTAAGTTTTACGATTTCATTCTAGAAAAAATGAAAAATTTTGAGGTGAAAGGGGTTTTCCGCGACTTTCCGTTCCAAATTGCATTTTCCATTTCAAATGGTCATTTCCGTGAATTCCGTTTTCCGTGATCGCGGAAAATCAGTGTCCCTACAATAATACAAAACTGCCCAATCTTGAATATACAAATTATAACGTGGATGTGAAAGGCGACACTTGAAAAATGGTCGGTCAACATATATACATGTACATGTATGTTATTATGTGGTTACGATCAGGGATATGCAGGCGGCAAGATGGTCGTGAGCATGATATTAAGCACCATGCACAACTATTTTCATAAACATCGTGCAATTATCATTGACGGATCCGGCCCGTACCCCCACCCCCCACCCCCTCCCCGACGAAAAGAGCTCATGGAAGCATGTGTGAAGCTTTCTTTGGGGCCGTCTTTAGTGCCTTTCCTTTTAGGGAAAGTGCTGAAAAAGACACCTAAAAATGCTACTCACCATTTTTGTTTGCTCGTCACAAATTTTAGAGTTGGTGTCAAACCCCCCCCCCCCCCCCCCCCCCAGCCCCGTAAATCCTGGATCAGCCCCTGTGCAATTACTACAGTTTAAAAAAAATTACTATGATCTTTAAATGCAATTAAAAATGATGGAAACCAACATGAAAATAAAACATTAACAATAACAAAGATGGCAATGAAACAACTCGTTCCGTTTTCGGTATACATAAGTGGCACCTGTCGGTGTCGGACCTGTATGCGTGGACAGAAAAGAAGGACATATCTAAAGTTAAAATTACACCAAGTGTTATTAATAAACATTAAAATACATTAAGCATACATGTACTATTAAGTTATTACAAGCACTTCCAATGTAAATCCACGCAATGCATGCACTTCCACGGGTGAATTTGGTCTTCGAATGTATGACTTACCAAGTGCTGCATGTTTGAGTATGAACATATGATTTTTTTTTAAATGTAAATATAACTGGCTCGATAATGTCCATATCCTGACCAAATGTGTACAAGGCAAAAGAAAAATTGTACGTGTACATCCTGCAACTCACTGTCCCGCATTCATGTATCGTTTTGAGTCATTAAACAATGGCGCGCGATCGGGTACTTTGCAAAGTTAGCCATTATGACGTCACAATGCATTTTTTTTTTATTAGGGCGTGCGACTTTCGAGAGTTCATAAAATTATGCGCGCTCGCAGACTCAGCACACGCATCGGTTATTCACCGAAACTATATTCGGTAAGCCAGCGGTGAGCCAGCGGTGAGCCAACGGGAAGCCAGCAGTGAGCAATCGGTGAGGCACCGAACATCGGGGATCGGGCAGATACCGTTCACCATTAATTGTTCGTTGTTCGGTGCGGTTAACGGAGCAACACCGATTGGTAAAGTGTTCCAAATTAGGTTAAATTTCTTTTACGCTTCCTTTTTGGCTAAAAAGAGGTCTATGATGATGATGATGTAATCCTCAAATAGGATGTAAAATACCAAGTAAGATGTAAAATCGCCGTTAATGGAATAAAAAATCAGAGATAGACGGGTTTCCCTGTTTAGGGTATCAAAATTTGCCGTACTGCAATCTGCTTTTTAATTCAGCAAGTGATCTACGCGGATGATACATACAGGTCTCAACAATGAGACATCCCGGGGGTTGGAGGGCGGTCGTCGGGATTCGGATTGATTCGGGTACCCGTAAACTTTTCTGCCTTTTATTTTGTGAAAATTTCTGCAGTTTTTGGTAGGCTCTACTTATGACACAATAGCATCTCCTGTTAATCTAAAGCGCTGGGGGATCGGCGAAGATGAAGCTTGTAAGATCTGTAGTGAGAGAGGAACGGTCGCACATGTGCTAGCTGGATGCCCTACAAGCCTGAGGCAAGGTAGATATACATGGCGTCATAACAGAGTGCTTCGCGTCATTGGGGATGCAGTCAAGGCCAAGATTGATGACTGTAACAGTAAAGCGCCTTTGCGAATGAAGCATTTCATTCGCTTTGTGAAGGAAGGAGAGAAGGTTGGTACAGTTAGCTGACACTCTGCAGGCACCAGAATCATTTCTAGATGCAGCAGATGATTGGAAATTTCAAATATACTTAAAGGAAAAGCTGATTTTGCCGCAACACATCTATGAGACCAATCTGAGACCAGACATTGTCATCTCATCAACTCAACTGATGAAAGTTATTCTGATAGAGCTGACAGTGCCGGAGGAAGGAGGGATGGAACGTGCGCATGAGAGAAAACTGTCGAAATATGAGGAACTCATTTTGTGCATTAAAGACAGAAAATGGGGAGCGGAGATGTTCGCTGTGGAAGCGGAGATGTTCGCTGTGGAAGTTGGGAGCAGAGGTTTCCTCTAACGGGAATAAAGACTAGAGAGAGGAAGAAGCTGGAAGAGGAGGCGTGCGCCTGCGCACTTAGGGCCTCCTTCTGCATATGGTTGAAAAGGAATGACGTCACCTGGGTGGGTGGGGATGACACCTAGGTTACCGGCCATACGAGATGACGCACTCTAGCTACTGATGCGTACCCTTAGTGATCGCGCATCAAATCTATCACCAGTGATGAGAGCGCAACGAGTAACAACAGGTTAGTTCAAAATCCGTCTGGCTAGGGGCAGAGGCATATCATTCATGTGTGTCTGTCTCAGAAACGATCTATTTAACATCTTTGTCGCATCCTGGCTACTGACGACGAATGCAACGGGCTAACCTGTTTTATTTCATATTTAGTTAACCCTTTGCCTGCAGGTTGGAGGGTTTTTCGTTGCCAATTTTGGTTTTCTTCATCATATCTTTATCTTTATATATAATACGCTAAGGATTTGGGGTCTTTTTTTGAATTCGAATAGGCGCCTCCCCTGGCTCTTAAGGTCCCCACCTTTTGGTACCCACGGGCGGGGAATAGTCCCCAGATGGTTGGGAGGCACTTTTTAAGTGCTGAAGTGCCGTCAATATTTCATAAATTCATTTTTAAACATTGAATTTCCGGAGGGAGTAATATTTCTGTCGATGGAACAGCTCACTGTCGTAGCACGGAAAAAGTACCTTCTGTTATGCCCCCAACCCATACCAATTACCTGTGAAAGGGAGAAACTTCATTGGTGTATTGCCAAAGAACAACGTGACGTATTCTCCATGGCCATATCCGCATGTGCATGTATATTGGCTTCAGTGTATACAGCACACGTGTTATTTGTTCGCACATGTACATGTACATTGCTCCATATACTATTTGTAGCTTCACGGTTACATAACAGTTAATAGTGCGTGTGTAACTCTATGGTTTCACGGCGGGGGGGGGGGGGGGGGGGGATGGGGTGGTGGGTGGGGTGGATGGGGACATGTCTCATTGAAGCCGGTACACGTACATGAAAAGGGATAAAAGGGGTACCTTTTCAACGATAAGCGCATAACCCGGATTACGCGTTTAGGGTATCAAAAAAAGCAAAATTCAAGAAAAAGGGTATAGCAAATTCAGAGATGATAGATCCGTGGAAGGGGGGGGGGGGGAGTTCGGTGGTGTGTTCCAAAGTAGGTTAAATTTCTTTTACGGTTCCTTTTTGGCTAAAAAGAGGTCTATGATGATGATGATGTAATGCTCAAATAGGAAGTAAAATACCTTAAGCAAGATATAAAATCGCCGTTAATAATGGTATAAAAATCAGAGATAGACGGGTTTCCCTGTTTAGAGTATCAAAATCTGCTCCTACTGCAATCTGCTTTTTAATTCAGCAAGTGATTAACGCGGATGATGTACAGGTCGCAATGAGACATCTGGGGGGGGGGGGGGGGGGAGGTGGCGGTCGTCGCGATCGATTCGGATCGATTCTGGTGCCCGTAAACTTTTCTGCCTTTTATTTGTGAAAATTCGGCTCCTTTGGAAGTTTGATTTATGTAAGCATTCCATTACTTTATAAATTGAACTTTCAAAAGGTTTTTTTGTTTGTTAGTTTGTTGGTGTTTTTTTTTTTGGGGGGGGGAGCTGTTTCTTAGTTGAACTTAATTCTTTCTGTGATACAATTGTTTTGTTTGTTTTTTGTTGTTGTTGTTGTTTTTTTGTGGGGGTTGATGTTGGATGAGAAGCCGGGAGGAACATGTAACTGTTAGATGTATTACGCGGATGATGTACAGGCCTCAATGAAACATCGGGGGGGGGGGGGGGGGGGGGGCAGTCGTCGCGGTCAGGTGCCCGTAACCTTATCTGCCTTTTAATTGTGAAAATTCGGCTCCTTTGGAAGTTTGATTTTTGTAAGCATTCATTACTTTATACATTGAACTTTCAAGGTTTTGTTTGTTTGTTTGTTTGTTGGTGTTTTTTTTTTTGGGGGGGGCTGTTTCTTAGTTGAACTTAATTCTTTCTGTGATACAATTGTTTTGTTTGTTTGTTGTTGTTTTTTTTTTGTGGGGGTTGATGTTCAATGAGACAGGGTGAAGCCGGGAGGAACATGTAACTGTTAGATGTAAAAAAAAAAAGGGGGGATTTCGGCCACTTCATATTTTAGGACTCTTTATTTCACTTAGGAATATCGGTTGCCACGGTGTAAAGAAGAAGCCCCCCCCCCACCAAAATTTCCTTCGAAAATATTTCCATGATATGAATACGTATAGGGTACTAACCCTCGCGCTGGGGGTGACGGGAGGCCGATGGGGTGGGGGAGGGGGTACGGTAGGGAAAGGTTAATCCGTAGGTCCTCCCAAGACTTATAAGGGGGCCATAATCCCCCTGAAAAGAAAATGACAATAAATTCATTTTCCCCCTAATTTTTGCGTTCTTTACAAGGGATGTACCGCTAATTATGCATGTTATGTTTTTATGGCCTTAATTTCTCTGAGTATTAAACCACAGAAACATGGCAAGATCAAATCGCTCACTCTAGCTCTATTCATGGATATACTATTCGAACATAATTATATCCATGCTCTGTGTGCGAGAATCCCGCCCAGGTGTAAATGAGATCGTGTGTGTCATCCACAGGCCACAGGGCCGACGTAACATAAATAAATATCATTATTCAGTCATTCATAAAGTAAAACAATCGTCATTTAGTCTTCATCAAGATGGAAATGTATTTTCTTCACAACTCATGCAAGATTTGGATGAATAACACATACTCACATGTTGTAAATACTTCTTGGTAAAAAAAATAACACATTACCCGACTTTTTTCTTTATTCACTTGATTATTGTGACAAATATACGGTACTGTGATTAATCATAAACACAGCTAGCGCCCGTGGATGATATGTCCACGGGCTGCTTCAGCTAGTATATATATATTACGTTAAGGATTTGGGGTCTTTTCTTTGGAACAACGTGACGTATTCTCCAAGGCCATATCCGCATGTGTATATTGGCTTCAGTGTACATTCGGCGCAACAACACACGTGTTATTCGTTCCCACAGCGCACATGCTCATGTACATACACTGCATTTACTATGCTTCGCGCATAGAGTTACATCATTTGTACCTTCATGGTTATATACACAGATTAGTGCGTATGTAACTCTATGGTTTCACGGTGGTCGCCGGGGGGGGGGGGGGGGGGGGGGGGGGGGATGTCTCATTGAGGCCGGTACATCACCGACGTACACGAAAACGGATAAAAAGGGTACCTTTTCAGCAATAAGCGCATAACCCGGGTTAGGCGTTTAGGGTACCAAAAAACGCAAAAATCAAGAAAAAGTGTATCAAATTCAGAGATGATAAGAAGAAGATTCGCGGAAGGAGGGGGCATATAGTTTCGGTAATGTGTTCCAAATTAGGTTGAATTTCTTTTACGCTTCCTTTTAGGCTAAAAAGAGGTCTATGATGATGATGTAATTCTCAAATAGGATGTAAAATACCAAGTAAGATATAAAATCGCCGCGGGGGGGGGGGGGGGGGGGGTGGTGGTCGTCGGATCGATTCGGATCGATTTAGGTACCCGTAAACTTTTCTGCCTTTTATTTTGTGAAAATTCGGCTCTTTGGAAGTTTGATTATAAAATAATGTAAGCATTCCATTATTTTATAAATTGAACTTTCAACAGGTTTTTTTGTTGTTGTTTTTTTTTTTATTTTTATTTTGTTTTGTTTGTTTGTTTATTGTTGTTGTTGCTGTTTTGTTTTTTTTTTGGGGGGGGGGCTGTTTCTTATATGAACTTAATTCTTTCTGTGCTACAATTTTTTTTTTTTTTTTTTTTTCCGAGGGTTGATGTTCGATGAGACACGGTGAAGGGGAGGAACATGTAACTGTTAGATGTAAAGAAAAAAGGGGGAGGGGGATTTTGGCCAATTCATATTTTAGGACTCTTTATTTCAATTTAATTTATTTCTACTTTTTACTCACATCATGGAAGCATATACTAGGGTAAACTTCCTTTTGCGACAGCCACCCAAAATGAAAACAATATAGGGTTATAGGGTTAGGGTTAAGAGTTTAAGGTTTAGGGTAAAGGATTAGGATTAGGGTTAGGATTAGGGTTAATGTTTAGGGTTTGGGTTTAGGGCTTATATATGTAACCACACATTAGGGTGGCTGTCGCATAAGTCATTCCTATTATCAACAACTAAATTGACGTGAATGGGGAAAATGGCCCTCATACCGCACACATGTGATTGTATATCGCCTCAAATATATTATTTATTCCCTTATGACAGACTAAAACCGATCTGTAGACATCATTCGGGGAGGTGTAGGAGATCACGTCACTTAGGATTATCGGTTGCCACGGTGTAAAGAAGGAGCCCCTCCCCCACCAAAATTTCCTTCGAAAATATTTCCACTATGATATGAATATGTATAGGATATTAATCCCGTCTCCCCTGGCGCTGGGGGTGACAGGAGGCCGATGGGGGTGGGGGGGGGGGGGTAGTAGGGAAAAGTCAATCCGTCGGTCCTCCCAAGACCCATATAAGGGGGGGCATAATTAATCCCCCCTGAAAAGAAAATAATTTTTTTCTCATTTTTGCATTCTTTACATGGGACGTAACGCTAATCATGCATGTTATGTTTTCATGGCCTTAATTTCTTTGCACTCAAAATTTTTTCAGACGGGGGTGTGCCGCAGCCTCCCTCGAAACGGGGGTCTAAGGAACGTACTAGAAGAGAAAAACATTGGGTCATTGGAACAGCAGATTATACCTACGGAACTACGGCACTTAGTATGGGGATGCTATAGAGTAGATGCTGCAAAGTGCAGTCGGTAGCTAGTGTGCGGCCGGTCCATCATTTGCGTTGCAAAGTCACTTTAAAATTGTGTGTGACATGTCATAATTATATGTGAGGGTGATGCGTGTGTGTGTGTAATGCAAACGATGGACGGGCAGCACACCGGCTATCGGCTGCACTTCATATCTAACTAAGCATATATGCAATTGCGCACGCAAGTGAATGGACGTACGTACGCGACAGCTAGGGAACGGGCCGCGTTAGGGGAAAAGGAGCGAGACGAGTACCAGCCGGGTATTTTGAGAACGTGTGAGAAGGGTTAATACTGCTGTTTATCGAAATTGAGAACGGCCATCAGCTGTCGAAAAATGGGGTCGTCAAAGCGGCACATACCCATCTGTCCAATGTATTGAGTGCCCCCCCCCCCCCCCCCCGGGATACTGCCGCGTTGCGGAACAACGAACATCAACAAAAGCTGACTGAGCACATGTGCACAGTCGAGCGGTGCCGAGCACTGGAGGTTCCACTCGGAAAATAGCCGAGGCTGTATCTCCGCGCCGCAAACAGGGTACACCGATACGACACGAGTCGCTAACACATTTGCAGAGATGCCAACCTCTCGACACCAAAAAACAGACTGGCTACCTCAAAAAATCAGATTTTCCACACAAAAATCAGATTTTCGCGAAAAGAATGTGACATGCATTATTAGCACAGCATATCTAAGGGGAAAAAAATGAATCATAAGAAAAACATAAAGTGTCTAAAAAAGAGACATTAAAAAAATCAAATATGAAAAAAAATTAAGGCTATTACAGGGCTCCACGCAAACTCTTTTTCCAGGGGACTTGCCCAACACCAAGGTTTTGATATTTTTGAAATTTGAGGGGTCCAGGGGAAAAAATGAAAATGAAATAAGAAATATGAAAGTATATTCAACAGCAGTCTACTATTGATCCTTTTGATGGGCTTAATTGTTATCTTAAATGTGTCACTTGTCATTCAATCTACAAAGTTAAAAAAAAAAAAAAAAAAAAAAAAAAAAAAAAAAAGAGGGTAAAGTTTATGTTTAGGAATATTGTGGGTGTGTGTGCGTGTGTGCGGGTGTGTATGTGTGTATGTAAGGTTGGGTGTAGGCTTGGATGTGCATATGTGTTTAGACTAACTTTGCTTTGTATACCATTCACAAACACATACAGTACACTATCACACCACAGTAGTTTAATTCCCATACCTTAAAAATAAAAGAAGTGTTTTGAAAAGGCAGAAGTACATATAATTTACGTTTCATGTTGGGGGAGTCTAAATTTGGTAAGAATGTGTCAGTCATCTACCCAAATATACTGTACGATGAATTTATCATCAAATATTGTATGTAGTATTCAAATAAATGATGACAAGTAAAGTGTTTCCAAAACTGAAATTTCTTCAAATAAGCAGCTCAGTGAGGCATTTACTGACGGACTCCTCCCCCGAAGTTCAGGCAGCCAAGGCTGTTGAGAACAGCTCAGAGTAGCAGCGCCACCATGACGGAGTACTGGCGATATAGAGAACAATTTCATCAGGTTTGAACTAAATACATAGAAAATAGGGACTAACAAAGTCTAAAAATACAGTTTCTGACATTTTTTGTTGTACAAAGAGGTCACTCAAGACCAAAATCAACCCTGGGATTTAGGGCCAATAGGGGTGGGCTCGGTGAAACCGCGAGTCATGCAGTCATTTTGAGTGTACGTTGAGCACATACAAATGCATCGCAGTACAGTGGGTGCCACTCCAAGAACTGACACGGAGTACTTATCACAAAATAATGTGAGACGAATACCACGGACTTCTATTGAGTCGGCGATATAAGCAATGGACATAATTGCTTTCTTAAAGAGGTTCCCCGGTGAGAGAAGTGCGATAAACTCCCAAACTGAGGTTTTGTTTGTTTTATTTTGTAAAGAAAGAAAGAAAAGAAGAAGGGGGAAAAAGATCGGGAAATCGTATTTTTTATAGGCAATGTCGTATTGTCGTATTTTACTTTTTTTATCATACAAAATACGATAAAATCGTACTATTTGGCATCTCTGCATTTGCTCACATCGCTGTATTCTCAACATTCAAGAAAGTGTCTCGCTTCGTACAAATCTGTCTCCAATTTTCCTCGTTACCACACGAAGAACAGATATCAATGAATCTTTTCCACGTAATAAGAAGTTCATATCTAAAATACAGAGGAAATATAAACTTTTAAAACCCAGACCGCACAATTCGCCAGAGAATATAGCATTAACACCAACTATTGACCAATCAGGCAAGGATAGAAATATTCTGCAAAATTCGAGTTTTGAGGTATGTCGAATTTAGTATGAAAATGTTTGTCATGTCATCAATTAATTCAAGAACCAACTAGATTTCTGTGTTGTGGGAGAAAAAAAGAATCAGCATTGTTTTACAATGTACATAGCCTTTTGACAAGGCCTCGCTTCTTAGATTATATTCCACGCCGCGCACGACTTAGACGAGACTAGCTGTTGATACGGTGACTTGGCCAGATTCCGAGGAACGCGCGAGCGAGCGACGAAGCCGCGAGGCCTTTTCGATATTGTTTTTTTTCCCCTCTCGGCTTCCTCGCTAGCTCATGAATCATGCATATAGCTGTATGCAAATATACCAGCTGGAGCTCAATAGACCAATCAAAACCTAAGAGCTCAAATCCACGTTCAAACACACTCTCTGGGCTCATGAAGACATACAAAATCTTTCCCTCCTTAAGCATTCGATCATCCTCTGGAGAAGAATCGCCGAGATGAACAGCTGTAAGTCCAAGTTTTCGCAAAGTCTCGACGTTCTTCATGAGAGACACAAGCGGGGATATGATGACCACAATGCTGCGGCTTTCCGCGGTACCAGAGGATGGGCCCACGTTCCCCTCGGCCGCCGCGGGGGGAGGCAATGAGAAGTCGGTGGTTCACAGCTCTGCAGCAGCTTGCTCACTCTGCGCCTGTGTTCGCGTTCGGAGATGGTCTTTGCACAAAGGTATTGCCTGAAAGATGGCACTTTTACCGTAGCCAGTCGGAAGGCTGACGAATGTATCTTGTCCTCGAAGCACTGAAAATAATGCCTTCAATATCCTTGAATCCTGTGATATTCACACCATGTAATACTATAGTGGTCATATTGACCACTACACGGGACGAATGCAAAAATACTAGTCATTTTCTATCGCATTTACTTAAGGTATGGGGGGGAAAGTAAGATAAATATTTCAAATACTTATTTTTAAATTCAGTGCTTTAAAATCTCACTCCTACCTTAAATGGCGGTAAGGAAGAACTTCTGATATTTCCAGCAAAATCCAAAGTCAAAATCATGTCCAAAACCTAAGAAATCCCCACCTATTTTTTTCGCGATCGCATGTTGTTTTCATGGCGCCGATGTTTTAGACTAAATTCGGCCAATAAAATTTTGTCCACAAAGAAACTCGGTATCACGTGCTCACATCGATCTCTGCGATCGCGCCCACGGAAAATCGGGACTTTTACGTGTGCGCGATAGGGACCGAATTTTTAACGACCAAATTTTTTGGGAGATGTCAGCGCTCGCGGCGATCAGGAAATGTACACAATGACTTGCGATACCCCGTTTCACCAGAAGTGACAGTAAATTCCGGATTTCATTTTTGGAATTATCTTTTCCAACATCAGTGAGGTGAATTTATTGTATTCTATGGATATGTCGGTGTCAGTTTTTGTAAATCAAATGCTGATTTTGAGTGAATGTTGGTGACTTTTGTGCAGTGGTGTTTTGAAAGTGTTGAGGTGTACATGTATGACTGCCTAGAGTCTACACACGAAGTATAGTAAAGTCGCTATGAGTGGTGATATTCAGCTTCTGAGCTGCAAAAACGGTACTATTTAGTAGGATATCTTCTATGAAGTTGTCCCGAGAATCACTGGGGCAAGCCGCCATGTTGACTGAACTCATTTGCGTCCAAATTTGCATACTGAATATATGTAGGGATGCCAATACGCTGAGTGTGCGTTGCTACGCTTCGCTTTACGTGCTCGTTGTCGCCCTGTAAAATTATAGGCAAATTGTTGGGGACTGCAAAATCCTTTTTTAAAAACTATTCATTTAAGTACTGTATAAGCTGTTATTTTCGCAAGGGTTTAGTTTTCGCGAATTTCGCGAGTTGATGTTGGGACGCGAATTTAACAGCTCGCGAAAATATCGCCACTTCTTTATGGCTGCAATAATCCACCCAACGAAAAAAATGAGGCATGTACAGGCCATTGCAGTAGGAATACTTAGTATTGGACGTTACATCACCATAATCACAGTTGAAGTTCACCTCAATATGTCCATAAATTTCACTAGGTAAAAGTTGGTTAGATACATGTACATGTACATGCCAAAATTGGCATAAATTTCACTTTTATTCTTCTCAGAGCTAAGATTTTATGCCTCAATTCATCCTCCAGTAAAAGACAGGTATATTCTTTCATTGAATATGATTTTTTGTTGAATTCCTGTCGCAATAATTCAATTTTAGTGTCAAATTATTGAATTTCTCTGATTATTCACATAACTCATAAATATTCATGAGTCACATGACTATACGTGTTTGAGAAGGAAGGATTTATTTATAGAAATTTATATTTTGACACCAAAACCAACTTTCTGAAATAGGAATCCAACCAAAAAATTAAATTGAATAAAAGAATACAAATTGCTTTTACTGCAGATTGAATTGTGGCTTGAGTTTTCAGCTGAAGCCACAATTAAAGTGAAATTTAAGCCAAATTTTTGGAAAAGTCAAACCAATTTTTACATGGCAGAGTTTATGTTCAAATTACATGCAAGACCTTATCAATTAGTAGCTCTATAATCTTTAGCAATTATATTAGTCTTGCGAAGTAATACTATCAAGGTCGAAATCTTTCATTTTGTACTCGGTCTCACAACAATAGTGAAATTGAAAATACCTTTTACGGATTTTTCAAGACTAGCCACCGAAACTTGAGTTTGATGGGTCGATCACGCAGGGGATTTGAATTGCGTAATTTGCGCAGGTTTGTAATTGTTATTGTAATTAGGTAACACACCCCTTTTCAAGGCCTTTCTCACCTAATTGTTATTGTAATTAGGTAACACACCCCCTTTTCAAGGCCTTTCTCATTTCGAACGTAACTTTTTCGACCATGACACTGCTCGTTTTCCAAGGCAACAAGCACTGTTTAGGCGTAGCTGGAATCGCCAACTTTGGAGCAAAATATCTCACTCTGAAGGCTGTTTTGGATACATCAAATAGGTGAGTTTGCCTTTGGAAGACATTGCCTTTCATTTAAACCCCATTTTGACCTTCAGAAAAGATTAATTAAAAAGATAGATTTTTATATTGATGTCCCTAATAATATATGCTGACGTCATAGGAACAATTCGATTGCTGATTGGCTGCTACCACTTTGGTAGGGAATTTGCCCCCAAAACAATGGCTATAATAAGAAATCCGAACCAATATCGAAAAGGTCTTGCGGCTTCGCCGCTTGCTCACTCGTTCACTCGGGTTTTAGTGAATAGGTCTAGAATCTAGTCTCATTTCAGCCGGGCTAAAGCCTAAATTGTCGGACAAAAAACCCAAGCCACGAGGCCTTGTCAAAAGGCTTTGTTTTACACCGATCGAACGCAGCTGAAATTTTGTGAATGAAGTGTTAAAGGTTCCCTTCTATGAAATTCTAATTCTTGTTATTTTGTACATGATACTCATCTAAATTGAAAAATGACATCCGTTTGCAATGAATACGTATCTGAATATTTTTAAAATAATATTTTCCCCACGTATTCAGGCCTAAACGAGTCTGCTAAGCTCCGCCCCCTTTTAAACCCCGAATTCTCGTTCTTTGAGCATGATTGACGTGTGACGTCACAAACCGACACCGCCGGTGCTTGTTTACAATATCTTGCATATATCACGCGTGCAAACTAACTTGCAGTTATATACCACCTCGAAAACCACCTCTAAATCGAAGTATGCCGCAACGCTGTGTCTTTGCAGGTTGCAGCAACATCACAAAGGAGGGTGTAAGTCTACATTTATTCCTCAAAGACCCAAATATTAGAAGAAAATGGACCTCAAAAGTGAAACTAACTCGCGTCAATTGGAAGGGGCCGAGTGACCGCAGTGTCCGTGTGTTCCGAGCACATTTGTGCGGAGGACTTCCTCGATAGTACGGGGCTGCATGCGGCGTTTGGCATCAAGAAGAGGCCGTCGCTGAAGCAAGATGCCATCCCCAAAATCAAACTTGATCTACGGTATCTATTGATCATATATCTATTGATCAACTATCACTGTACCTACACTAACTTAGTCTACCGGTACTTATTATTCATAGCAGCACAATGAAAACATGCAAGGTAACAGGAGAGCTAAGGGTTTTCTGGATATCAATGTTAGAATTTACTAGAAACAAAACGCTACCACCCCATGCACCAGTAAAACCCTACCCAAGCCCAGGCCAGGCAGGGTCAGCAGGCGAACGACCGAACGGCACGGCGTGTACACCTGCGCACGTCGAGCTCACTGCCTCGATCAGCTATCAGCTCAGCCTCATCAGGACTGGGGCATTTTGCAAGCGCAAACAAGATTCATAATTGGTGGATATGTGTAAATTAAAATTTAATCGGCAATCTAATTATCAAAATGAATTAGGATCTAGGATCTACTAGTTATAATTCCCAAGTCTCCCGTCGATATCTCCGTTATTGAAATCAGGGACGTCTCTGTCATATAATATAATCAGAATCCGACATGTCTGGTTCAAACAAATACGACCGTGCCCCTAATTCCTCTTTTATTTCTTCTGTCTGAAGAAGATGTTATCGTTCGTTGATATAGGATTAAAAAAAACTAAAATGAAGGGCTGTAATGGCACGAAGTCGAAGCTAGGATCTACACGAAGTCGAAGCTAGGATCTACACGAAGTTCAATAGCCTACACACACACTTTCAGCTTGCGTGGAGTCAAGCATTCTGAGTGTGACGTCACATGACGTCATCGATCGCTGGACCGATTTTCCAAAATTTTTAGGGGCGTTCCCAATTAATTTTTTATTTTCAAGTTTAGATCTACAGATTAATGAATGGAATTCAGGTAAAATGGTTGACAGATCTGGATTCACAGTAGAAAAGTCTACTAATTGAAGTTCCTTTGTAATTCCATAAAAGGGAACCTTTAATGTCACCGCCGAGGTGACCCTACTGCGCGTGCGCGGGTTGGGTACAAATTGTTCTACGTGCTATGAGTGCCAGACGGCATGGGCACGTCTGCTAATATATACACACGAAAGCTAATACATGGGACCGATAACCTCGGATTTCGATGTCAACTTCTCATAAAATTTCCTTTAAAACAGCTTTCAAATTTTCAATAAATGATTCAAGTGAAAAGAACATTCTCTAAGGAATGTATGAAGTTTATAACTTACGATCAGATTCCTCATCGACCTGGAATTCTTCATCTCCTTCGGCTTCATGAATGTCCAAAACGTCCGCCATTGTGATGGTAGAGACTATATATATATTTGAGCACCGATACGATACGATGCGGACATATTAATTCAAGACGTACGCGTAACGCGCGAAATGAATATTCATGACCTAGTCCGGGCGGCCGCAGTCGCTCATCGGTGCTCATTATAGTGCCTTAGTGCTCAGGAAACGTGTGCTGAACCCAACGAGGATTGTAGGGATGATTATCTTGAAAATTTTGTTTTAAATGAACTTTATTTACGTCTCAATATTGTCATAAACATCACTTCATCTAAGCACTGACTTTGATCTGCACTGATAATAATCTTAATGACTGTTTTCAAACAAAATGGCGCATTGGTGCTCATTCTAGTGCCTTGGTGCTCGGGAAACGTGTGCTAAACCATACGGGGAATGTAGGAATGATTTTCTTGAAAATTTTGTTTTAAATGGAGTTTATTCACGTCTTAATATTGTCTTTAACATCATTTCATCTAAACACTGAATTTGATTTGCATTGATAATAATCTTAAATACTGTTTTCAAACAAAATGGCGCATTGGTGCTCATTTATAGCGCATTGGTGCTCATGAAACGTGTGCTAAACCATACAGGCAATGTAGGAATCATTATCTTGGAAATTTTTTATCTAAATGAACTTTATTTACGTCTCAGTATCATATTTAACATCACTTCATCTAAACAATGAATTTGATTTGCATTGATAATAATCTTAATGACTGTTTTCAAACAAAATGGCGCATATTGGTACGTGCTTATTTAGAGTGCATTGGTGCTCATGAAACGTGTGCTAAACCATACAGGCAATGTAGGAATCATTATCTTGGAAATTTTTTATCTAAATGAACTTTATTTACGTGTCAGTATTATATTTAACATCAATTCATCTAAACAATGAATTTGATTTGCATTGATAATAATCTTAATGACTGTTTTCAAACAAAATGGCGCATTGGTGCTCATTTATAGTGCATTGGTGCTCATGAAACGTGTGCTAAACCATACAGGGAATGTAGGAATCATTATCTTGGAAATTTTTTATCTAAATGAACTTTATTTACGTGTCAGTATTATATTTAACATCATTTCATCTAAACACTGAATTCGATTTGCATTGATAATAATCTTAATGACTGTTTTCAAACAAAATGGCGCATTGGTGCTCATTTATAGTGCATTGGTGCTCATGAAACGTGTGCTAAACCATACGGGGAATGTAGGAATGATAATCTTGAAAATTTTGCTTTAAATGAACTTCATTTACGTCTCAGTATTGTATTTAACATCATTTCATCTAACTACTGACTTTGATTTGCACTCATTATAATCTTGATGACTGTTTTCAATCAAAATCGCGCATTGGTGCCCATTCTAGTGCCTTGGTGCTCATGAAACGTGTTCTAAACCATACAGGGAATGTAGGAATCATTATCTTGAAAATTTTGCTTTAAATGAACTTTATTTACCTCTCAGTATTGTCTTTAACATCACTGCTTCTAAACACTGACTTTGATTTGCATTGATTATAAAATTATAATCTTGATGGCTGTTTTCAAACAAAATCGCGCATTGGTGCCCATTATAGTGCTTTGGTGCTCAGGAAACGTGTGCCAAACCCATCAAGGGTTGTAAGAATGATTATCTTGTAAATTTTGTTTTTATATGAATTTATTTGTATCCAAATATTGTCTTTAACATCACTTCATCTAGAAAGTGGCTTTGATTTGAATTGATAATAATCTTATTGACTGTTTTCAAACAAAATCGCGCATTGGTGCTCATTAAATTTTATATACTGCCTTGGTGCTCATGAAACGTGTGCTAAACCCTACGAGGATTGTAGGAATGATTATCTTGAAAATTTTGTTTTAAATGGAGTTTATTCACGTCTTAATATTGTCTTTAACATCATTTCATCTAAACACTGAATTTGATTTGCATTGATAATAATCTTAATGACTGTTTTCAAACAAAATGGCGCATTGGTGCTCATTTATAGTGCATTGGTGCTCATGAAACGTGTGCTAAACCATTCGGGGAATGTAGGAATGATAATCTTGGAAATTTTTTATCTAAATGAACTTTATTTACGTCTCAGTATCATATTTAACATCACTTCATCTAAACAATGAATTTGATTTGCATTGATAATAATCTTAATGACTGTTTTCAAACAAAATGGCGCATTGGTGCTCATTTATAGTGCATTGGTGCTCATGAAACGTGTGCTAAACCATACAGGGAATGTAGGAATCATTATCTTGGAAATTTTTTATCTAAATGAACTTTATTTACGTGTCAGTATTATATTTAACATCAATTCATCTAAACAATGAATTTGATTTGCATTGATAATAATCTTAATGACTGTTTTCAAACAAAATGGCGCATTGGTGCTCATTTATAGTGCCTTGGTGCTCATGAAACGTGTGCTAAACCATACGGGGAATGTAGGAATCATTATCTTGGAAATTTTGATTTAAATAAATTTTATTTACGTGTCAGTATTATCTTTAACATCATTTCATCTAAACACTGAATTCGATTAGCATTGATAATAATCTTAATGACTGTTTTCAAACAAAATGGCGCATTGGTGCTCATTTATAGTGCATTGGTGCTCATGAAACGTGTGCTAAACCATACGGGGAATGTAGGAATGATAATCTTGAAAATTTTGCTTTAAATGAACTTCATTTACGTCTCAGTATTGTATTTAACATCATTTCATCTAACTACTGACTTTGATTTGCACTCATTATAATCTTGATGACTGTTTTCAATCAAAATCGCGCATTGGTGCCCATTCTAGTGCCTTGGTGCTCATGAAACGTGTTCTAAACCATACAGGGAATGTAGGAATCATTATCTTGAAAATTTTGCTTTAAATGAACTTTATTTACCTCTCAGTATTGTCTTTAACATCACTGCTTCTAAACACTGACTTTGATTTGCATTGATTATAAAATTATAATCTTGATGGCTGTTTTCAAACAAAATCGCGCATTGGTGCCCATTATAGTGCTTTGGTGCTCAGGAAACGTGTGCCAAACCCATCAAGGGTTGTAAGAATGATTATCTTGTAAATTTTGTTTTTATATGAATTTATTTGTATCCAAATATTGTCTTTAACATCACTTCATCTAGAAAGTGGCTTTGATTTGAATTGATAATAATCTTATTGACTGTTTTCAAACAAAATCGCGCATTGGTGCTCATTAAATTTTATATACTGCCTTGGTGCTCATGAAACGTGTGCTAAACCCTACGAGGATTGTAGGAATGATTATCTTGAAAATTTTGTTTTAAATGGAGTTTATTCACGTCTTAATATTGTCTTTAACATCATTTCATCTAAACACTGAATTTGATTTGCATTGATAATAATCTTAATGACTGTTTTCAAACAAAATGGCGCATTGGTGCTCATTTATAGTGCACTGGTGGTCATGAAACGTGTGCTAAACCATTCGGGGAATGTAGGAATGATAATCTTGGAAATTTTTTATCTAAATGAACTTTATTTACGTCTCAGTATCATATTTAACATCACTTCATCTAAACAATGAATTTGATTTGCATTGATAATAATCTTAATGACTGTTTTCAAACAAAATGGCGCATATTGGTACGTGCTTATTTAGAGTGCATTGGTGCTCATGAAACGTGTGCTAAACCATACAGGCAATGTAGGAATCATTATCTTGGAAATTTTTTATCTAAATGAACTTTATTTACGTGTCAGTATTATATTTTACATCAATTCATCTAAACAATGAATTTGATTTGCATTGATAATAATCTTAATGACTGTTTTCAAACAAAATGGCGCATTGGTGCTCATTTATAGTGCCTTGGTGCTCATGAAACGTGTGCTAAACCATACAGGGAATGTAGGAATCATTATCTTGGAAATTTTGATTTAAATAAATTTTATTTACGTGTCAGTATTATCTTTAACATCATTTCATCTAAACACTGAATTCGATTTGCATTGATAATAATCTTAATGACTGTTTTCAAACAAAATGGCGCATTGGTGCTCATTTATAGTGCATTGGTGCTCATGAAACGTGTGCTAAACCATACGGGGAATGTAGGAATGATAATCTTGAAAATTTTGCTTTAAATGAACTTCATTTACGTCTCAGTATTGTATTTAACATCATTTCATCTAACTACTGACTTTGATTTGCACTCATTATAATCTTGATGACTGTTTTCAATCAAAATCGCGCATTGGTGCCCATTCTAGTGCCTTGGTGCTCATGAAACGTGTTCTAAACCATACAGGGAATGTAGGAATCATTATCTTGAAAATTTCAATTCAATTCAATTCAATTCAATTCAATTCAATTCAAGGTTTATTTCGAAAAAGAAAACACAGAATACAAATAAAATGCACATGCTGCAGTCAAAAGGCTGAAATGTACGTGCTCACAATGATAAAAGAGTAAACATATAATACAATATATATATAAAAGAATAATTATTGATAAAATTTCTAGAGTGTAACATATATTAATATGAAAGTCAAAATGTTGGCCTGATTGAAAAGGGATAAGTATACAAAATAAAAATAGATATAAGTTTATTAAAAAATTCAAAAAAATCAACTATTATTAAGAAGATCAATAAAATATGGTATTGCACTTTGTTTGAAACGAGAGGTTTTACATTTATATTGAATATACTTTTGTATGTTTCTTAATGACATGCCAACAAGTTTTCGTTCAGGTAACCAACCTTTACAATATGGGTTTTTGGGTAAAGATTCAGCAAAATCGATACACAATTGTTCTCTCCTTATTTGCAATCGTTCAAGTTGGCATCGTTTCAGGGCATCTTCATAGTCTATATAACTTTTACCTAAAATAATTCTACATACTCTTTTCTGGATTCTTTCTAGACTTTGTATATGATTTACAGTAAGACCTCCGTTGAAAACAGGTGCGCAATACTCCAAAACAGGACGAATATATCCAACATAGATTTGAATTAAATCGGGAATTGGTAGTTTATATTGCTGAACCATTCTAAACATATAGAGTTTTCTATTGCACTTTTTTAAAACGTCATTTATGTGAGTGTCCCATTTCAAATTTTGTTGGATGTAGACTCCCAGGATTTTTACAGTTTCTACATATAACAATCGTGAATCACCAATACTCAATATCTGAGGTGTAGATGGATTTTTCATATATGTTATTCTCATTGCAGTGCATTTTTGAGGATTTAATTTCATGTGATTACTTTCTGTCCATTCCAATAATTGATCTAGTACATGTTGTAGTATTGATTGTTTTTGTAAAGATCGATCTTCAAGCAGAGTAAGATCATCAACATATTTGAAATATGACAATGACTGATTTTGGCATGCATCATTGAACATAACTAAAAATAAAATGGGACCCAACTTAGTACCTTGAGGGACACCGGCATGGGTAGTTACATATTCTGAAAGTACATTTTGATATTTCACACATTGTGATCGTTGTTCTAAGAAGCTTATTATCCAATTAATTAAACATGGTCTGACATTAAGATCAATCAATTTCCTGATCAATATATTGTGATCCAGTCTGTCAAATGCTTTCGAAAAGTCTGTACAAACAATAGTTGACATAGATTTTGGTCTATCACAATTTTCAAAAATGATATGTAAAAGTTTAATAAGATAGTGAGATGTCGATAAACCGGGTCTGTTGCCATACTGATGAGGATCAATGTACTTTGATATGTCTTCCAGGAGCCACTTGGCAATAAATGATTCTGCTATTTTTGCAAAACGACTTGTTAACGCTATGGGGCGTAGTTGCTCAATCGTTGGTGGATGAGATTTCGGGATGGGAACAATTTGACTTCTCTTCCACTGCCATGGAACTATGCCCTGATGAAAAGATGCATTTAGGATATATGCTACTGGTTGACTTAATTCGTAAGCGAATTCGCGAATAATACGAGGTGGTAGGTCTTCCTTCAATCCCGCTTTGTTACTTTTTACTTTTTTAAGCATGGTGTAGACCTCATATGGTTGAACCTCTGGGCATATTGATGGTGAAGGTAAGTACGCTGGCAATCTGCTCCTGTCCAAGGGTCGGAGGTCTGTCGTTATTGATATAAACTGCTTGTTAATAGCGTCCGCTGTTTTCTCGTAGCATTTAGGGTCATCATCTGCAATACCTAGTACCTTTATGACTGGTGAGTCTAAATTTCTTTTAGTTATAATCTTAATCTGCCTATACCATACGCCTGGGTTTGCTGTTTTCAGATGTGATACACGAGTATTATAATAACGATTTTTA
Source organism: Heliocidaris tuberculata (assembly GCA_025618425.1). Classification (NCBI taxonomy): domain Eukaryota; kingdom Metazoa; phylum Echinodermata; class Echinoidea; order Camarodonta; family Echinometridae; genus Heliocidaris; species Heliocidaris tuberculata. The sequence continues at coordinate 24,819,579 of CM046839.1, forward strand.
TTATACATTATCATTCGATTGACCTTATTCCGCAAACGTCGCCAAAGCGGTTTATCTTTGCATTGAAAAGCCTCTTCTCTTTGATTAAACATGGCCTTTAATTGTGGAGTCATCCATTCCTTATCTTTGTTATTGAGTTCAACTTCTTTGATAGGTAAGTATTTATTCAACTTTGACAATATAGAATCAAGAAATAATGAACATTTATCAGAAGGATCTAATAACTGTGATACTTCACTCCATGAATTCTGAGTGATCCACTGACCAAATAATCGCAAACCACTATCAGGAAGAGGGCGAACAACTCTTCTCTTAATTTTCCTTTTTGGTCGCGATATAGATGGAAGTGGGGATAACAATACACAGTTATGATCACTTCTGCCAAGAGGTGACATTAACGCAACCGGTGAATAAAATTTACTACAATTTGTAATAATTTTATCTAGAACATTATTCTCTCTAGTTGGTACATTTACAACCTGGTCAAAATTCTCATTATTAAGAATACTTTGAATATTAAGGTCATTCATGTCTCCTACTATGAATATACCAGCATCTGGGTGTTGGAGGAGTACATTATCAACTGTTGAGGTAATGTGTTCAATATATTCATTTTGAAATTGATTACGTGGTGGAAAATACAAAACGCAAATAACAATACATGAAATTTCACGTGGTAACAACTTTGGCCTCATAATAACCCATATTGCCTCAATTTCATCAGGTACAATGACAGGAAGAATACGAGGATTAAAACGATCGTTCACGTACAATGCAACCCCGCCACCTCTTCTTCCGATTCTAGGTTTCGAGAATAAAGTGAAACCATTTACAGATAATGAATCAGGCGGAGTATTTTCATCAATCCATGTTTCTGTCAATGCAATTAAATCAACTTTCTTATCACTAGCAACAACCTCTATTTCATCAATCTTATTACTTATTGAGCGAACATTGCTCAAAATGATACGAGGTATATCATATAGCATATCATTTGCTTTTAACAAGGTAACTGATTTTAAATTAGTTTTACTTATATGTCTTTTTCTTTTATATATTACTTTCCGTTCTCTGATCAGAGATGGTATTGTTTGCAGGTTTGTGTCTGTAGTCGAGGACGTTGATCCTGTCGGTAGATATCGACTATTATTCAACCTTCCTCTTCCTTTTGTTCCGCGATGCGTTTTGCGCTTTCGCGAAATTCCAAGCTCATGGATCCTTTTCCAAACATCATAGTCGAGCTCGAAGGTTTGCGATGCATGGTGTGAAGATGGATGGTCGCTGAGATGCAAGCAGCAAGAATTTCTTCTGTATCGACAGGCTCCAGCAGTACATGTAGGTTCTTCATCACCGTTACTGATCCAGGGGTGGGGTCCTGGTCGTCTGTGTCGATCGCTGTTACTGTTGCGGGGGTGGGGTCCTGGGTTGGGTTCTATATCTCCATAAATGGTGAGGGATATCTGGAAAGTAGCTGTTGAATTTGAGTAATACTGAATATGTCTACCCAAATATTTCAGTGTTCTTATGCTCCTTATTACTGGTGTCTGTGGTGAAGGTTTTCCACACCCATAGTGTATGGGAGAATTGAGACTGAAATGACCCCATTCATTCCATTCATGATGAGACGTACACAAAAAGAGAGTTAGTATAAGAAGGCCAGTAATCCATTTCAGGGCCATTATGTAGTTACTGTCTTTATGTCACTGAAAGGAGCACTATCAATAGATGAATGAGCCATCTGCTATTCATCTCCACTGCACAAACTTGGCACTGACTGCATGTAGTGAAGACAATATGGTGTCTATATAGCTCTTGTACATACAGGACCAACATTTTACTTTCAAAGGTTCCTCACGATCCCAGCAATAAAACTCACCAAAAGTTGTCCACAAGGTGCTTGATGTTCTAATATAACTCTGGGTATAATATCAAAAAGGTGCAGTGCATATAAACCATATAAAATCAGCAATTCGCAGAGAGCTAATAGGGGGCAACCTCTCAGGTGCACACAAATTTTGCCTCATTTCCTGAAAATCCATTTTTGCTTTAAATGAACTTTATTTACCTCTCAGTATTGTCTTTAACATCACTGCTTCTAAACACTGACTTTGATTTGCATTGATTATAAAATTATAATCTTGATGGCTGTTTTCAAACAAAATCGCGCATTGGTGCCCATTATAGTGCTTTGGTGCTCAGGAAACGTGTGCCAAACCCATCAAGGGTTGTAAGAATGATTATCTTGTAAATTTTGTTTTTATATGAATTTATTTGTATCCAAATATTGTCTTTAACATCACTTCATCTAGAAAGTGGCTTTGATTTGAATTGATAATAATCTTATTGACTGTTTTCAAACAAAATCGCGCATTGGTGCTCATTAAATTTTATATACTGCCTTGGTGCTCATGAAACGTGTGCTAAACCCTACGAGGATTGTAGGAATGATTATCTTGAAAATTTTGTTTTAAATGGAGTTTATTCACGTCTTAATATTGTCTTTAACATCATTTCATCTAAACACTGAATTTGATTTGCATTGATAATAATCTTAATGACTGTTTTCAAACAAAATGGCGCATTGGTGCTCATTTATAGTGCATTGGTGCTCATGAAACGTGTGCTAAACCATTCGGGGAATGTAGGAATGATAATCTTGAAAATTTTGCTTGAAATGAACTTTATTTACGTCTCAATATTGTCATAAACATCACTTCATCTAAGCACTGACTTTGATCTGCACTGATAATAATCTTAATGACTGTTTTCAAACAAAATGGCGCATTGGTGCTCATTCTAGTGCCTTGGTGCTCGGGAAACGTGTGCTAAACCATACGGGGAATGTAGGAATGATTTTCTTGAAAATTTTGTTTTAAATGGAGTTTATTCACGTCTTAATATTGTCTTTAACATCATTTCATCTAAACACTGAATTTGATTTGCATTGATAATAATCTTAATGACTGTTTTCAAACAAAATGGCGCATTGGTGCTCATTTATAGTGCATTGGTGCTCATGAAACGTGTGCTAAACCATACAGGCAATGTAGGAATCATTATCTTGGAAATTTTTTATCTAAATGAACTTTATTTACGTCTCAGTATCATATTTAACATCACTTCATCTAAACAATGAATTTGATTTGCATTGATAATAATCTTAATGACTGTTTTCAAACAAAATGGCGCATTGGTGCTCATTCTAGTGCCTTGGTGCTCGGGAAACGTGTGCTAAACCATACGGGGAATGTAGGAATGATTTTCTTGAAAATTTTGTTTTAAATGGAGTTTATTCACGTCTTAATATTGTCTTTAACATCATTTCATCTAAACACTGAATTTGATTTGCATTGATAATAATCTTAATGACTGTTTTCAAACAAAATGGCGCATTGGTGCTCATTTATAGTGCATTGGTGCTCATGAAACGTGTGCTAAACCATACAGGCAATGTAGGAATCATTATCTTGGAAATTTTTTATCTAAAGGAACTTTATTTACGTCTCAGTATCATATTTAACATCACTTCATCTAAACAATGAATTTGATTTGCATTGATAATAATCTTAATGACTGTTTTCAAACAAAATGGCGCATTGGTGCTCATTTAGAGTGCATTGGTGCTCATGAAACGTGTGCTAAACCATACAGGGAATGCAGGAATCATTATCTTGGAAATTTTTTATCTAAATGAACTTTATTTACGTGTCAGTATTATATTTAACATCAATTCATCTAAACAATGAATTTGATTTGCATTGATAATAATCTTAATGACTGTTTTCAAACAAAATGGCGCATTGGTGCTCATTTATAGTGCCTTGGTGCTCATGAAACGTGTGCTAAACCATACAGGGAATGTAGGAATCATTATCTTGGAAATTTTGATTTAAATAAATTTTATTTACGTGTCAGTATTATCTTTAACATCATTTCATCTAAACACTGAATTCGATTTGCATTGATAATAATCTTAATGACTGTTTTCAAACAAAATGGCGCATTGGTGCTCATTTATAGTGCATTGGTGCTCATGAAACGTGTGCTAAACCATACGGGGAATGTAGGAATGATAATCTTGAAAATTTTGCTTTAAATGAACTTCATTTACGTCTCAGTATTGTATTTAACATCATTTCATCTAACTACTGACTTTGATTTGCACTCATTATAATCTTGATGACTGTTTTCAATCAAAATCGCGCATTGGTGCCCATTCTAGTGCCTTGGTGCTCATGAAACGTGTTCTAAACCATACAGGGAATGTAGGAATCATTATCTTGAAAATTTCAATTCAATTCAATTCAATTCAATTCAATTCAATTCAAGGTTTATTTCGAAAAAGAAAACACAGAATACAAATAAAATGCACATGCTGCAGTCAAAAGGCTGAAATGTACGTGCTCACAATGATAAAAGAGTAAACATATAATACAATATATATATAAAAGAATAATTATTGATAAAATTTCTAGAGTGTAACATATATTAATATGAAAGTCAAAATGTTGGCCTGATTGAAAAGGGATAAGTATACAAAATAAAAATAGATATAAGTTTATTAAAAAATTCAAAAAAATCAACTATTATTAAGAAGATCAATAAAATATGGTATTGCACTTTGTTTGAAACGAGAGGTTTTACATTTATATTGAATATACTTTTGTATGTTTCTTAATGACATGCCAACAAGTTTTCGTTCAGGTAACCAACCTTTACAATATGGGTTTTTGGGTAAAGATTCAGCAAAATCGATACACAATTGTTCTCTCCTTATTTGCAATCGTTCAAGTTGGCATCGTTTCAGGGCATCTTCATAGTCTATATAACTTTTACCTAAAATAATTCTACATACTCTTTTCTGGATTCTTTCTAGACTTTGTATATGATTTACAGTAAGACCTCCGTTGAAAACAGGTGCGCAATACTCCAAAACAGGACGAATATATCCAACATAGATTTGAATTAAATCGGGAATTGGTAGTTTATATTGCTTAACCATTCTAAACATATAGAGATCTCTATTGCACTTTTTTAAAACGTCATTTATGTGAGTGTCCCATTTCAAATTTTGTTGGATGTAGACTCCCAGGATTTTTACAGTTTCTACATATAACAATCGTGAATCACCAATACTCAATATCTGAGGTGTAGATGGATTTTTCATATATGTTATTCTCATTGCAGTGCATTTTTGAGGATTTAATTTCATGTGATTACTTTCTGTCCATTCCAATAATTGATCTAGTACATGTTGTAGTATTGATTGTTTTTGTAAAGATCGATCTTCAAGCAGAGTAAGATCATCAACATATTTGAAATATGACAATGACTGATTTTGGCATGCATCATTGAACATAACTAAAAATAAAATGGGACCCAACTTAGTACCTTGAGGGACACCGGCATGGGTAGTTACATATTCTGAAAGTACATTTTGATATTTCACACATTGTGATCGTTGTTCTAAGAAGCTTATTATCCAATTAATTAAACATGGTCTGACATTAAGATCAATCAATTTCCTGATCAATATATTGTGATCCAGTCTGTCAAATGCTTTCGAAAAGTCTGTACAAACAATAGTTGACATAGATTTTGGTCTATCACAATTTTCAAAAATGATATGTAAAAGTTTAATAAGATAGTGAGATGTCGATAAACCGGGTCTGTTGCCATACTGATGAGGATCAATGTACTTTGATATGTCTTCCAGGAGCCACTTGGCAATAAATGATTCTGCTATTTTTGCAAAACGACTTGTTAACGCTATGGGGCGTAGTTGCTCAATCGTTGGTGGATGAGATTTCGGGATGGGAACAATTTGACTTCTCTTCCACTGCCATGGAACTATGCCCTGATGAAAAGATGCATTTAGGATATATGCTACTGGTTGACTTAATTCGTAAGCGAATTCGCGAATAATACGAGGTGGTAGGTCTTCCTTCAATCCCGCTTTGTTACTTTTTACTTTTTTAAGCATGGTGTAGACCTCATATGGTTGAACCTCTGGGCATATTGATGGTGAAGGTAAGTACGCTGGCAATCTGCTCCTGTCCAAGGGTCGGAGGTCTGTCGTTATTGATATAAACTGCTTGTTAATAGCGTCCGCTGTTTTCTCGTAGCATTTAGGGTCATCATCTGCAATACCTAGTACCTTTATGACTGGTGAGTCTAAATTTCTTTTAGTTATAATCTTAATCTGCCTATACCATACGCCTGGGTTTGCTGTTTTCAGATGTGATACACGAGTATTATAATAACGATTTTTATTATACATTATCATTCGATTGACCTTATTCCGCAAACGTCGCCAAAGCGGTTTATCTTTGCATTGAAAAGCCTCTTCTCTTTGATTAAACATGGCCTTTAATTGTGGAGTCATCCATTCCTTATCTTTGTTATTGAGTTCAACTTCTTTGATAGGTAAGTATTTATTCAACTTTGACAATATAGAATCAAGAAATAATGAACATTTATCAGAAGGATCTAATAACTGTGATACTTCACTCCATGAATTCTGAGTGATCCACTGACCAAATAATCGCAAACCACTATCAGGAAGAGGGCGAACAACTCTTCTCTTAATTTTCCTTTTTGGTCGCGATATAGATGGAAGTGGGGATAACAATACACAGTTATGATCACTTCTGCCAAGAGGTGACATTAACGCAACCGGTGAATAAAATTTACTACAATTTGTAATAATTTTATCTAGAACATTATTCTCTCTAGTTGGTACATTTACAACCTGGTCAAAATTCTCATTATTAAGAATACTTTGAATATTAAGGTCATTCATGTCTCCTACTATGAATATACCAGCATCTGGGTGTTGGAGGAGTACATTATCAACTGTTGAGGTAATGTGTTCAATATATTCATTTTGAAATTGATTACGTGGTGGAAAATACAAAACGCAAATAACAATACATGAAATTTCACGTGGTAACAACTTTGGCCTCATAATAACCCATATTGCCTCAATTTCATCAGGTACAATGACAGGAAGAATACGAGGATTAAAACGATCGTTCACGTACAATGCAACCCCGCCACCTCTTCTTCCGATTCTAGGTTTCGAGAATAAAGTGAAACCATTTACAGATAATGAATCAGGCGGAGTATTTTCATCAATCCATGTTTCTGTCAATGCAATTAAATCAACTTTCTTATCACTAGCAACAACCTCTATTTCATCAATCTTATTACTTATTGAGCGAACATTGCTCAAAATGATACGAGGTATATCATATAGCATATCATTTGCTTTTAACAAGGTAACTGATTTTAAATTAGTTTTACTTATATGTCTTTTTCTTTTATATATTACTTTCCGTTCTCTGATCAGAGATGGTATTGTTTGCAGGTTTGTGTCTGTAGTCGAGGACGTTGATCCTGTCGGTAGATATCGACTATTATTCAACCTTCCTCTTCCTTTTGTTCCGCGATGCGTTTTGCGCTTTCGCGAAATTCCAAGCTCATGGATCCTTTTCCAAACATCATAGTCGAGCTCGAAGGTTTGCGATGCATGGTGTGAAGATGGATGGTCGCTGAGATGCAAGCAGCAAGAATTTCTTCTGTATCGACAGGCTCCAGCAGTACATGTAGGTTCTTCATCACCGTTACTGATCCAGGGGTGGGGTCCTGGTCGTCTGTGTCGATCGCTGTTACTGTTGCGGGGGTGGGGTCCTGGGTTGGGTTCTATATCTCCATAAATGGTGAGGGATATCTGGAAAGTAGCTGTTGAATTTGAGTAATACTGAATATGTCTACCCAAATATTTCAGTGTTCTTATGCTCCTTATTACTGGTGTCTGTGGTGAAGGTTTTCCACACCCATAGTGTATGGGAGAATTGAGACTGAAATGACCCCATTCATTCCATTCATGATGAGACGTACACAAAAAGAGAGTTAGTATAAGAAGGCCAGTAATCCATTTCAGGGCCATTATGTAGTTACTGTCTTTATGTCACTGAAAGGAGCACTATCAATAGATGAATGAGCCATCTGCTATTCATCTCCACTGCACAAACTTGGCACTGACTGCATGTAGTGAAGACAATATGGTGTCTATATAGCTCTTGTACATACAGGACCAACATTTTACTTTCAAAGGTTCCTCACGATCCCAGCAATAAAACTCACCAAAAGTTGTCCACAAGGTGCTTGATGTTCTAATATAACTCTGGGTATAATATCAAAAAGGTGCAGTGCATATAAACCATATAAAATCAGCAATTCGCAGAGAGCTAATAGGGGGCAACCTCTCAGGTGCACACAAATTTTGCCTCATTTCCTGAAAATCCATTTTTGCTTTAAATGAACTTTATTTACCTCTCAGTATTGTCTTTAACATCACTGCTTCTAAACACTGACTTTGATTTGCATTGATTATAAAATTATAATCTTGATGGCTGTTTTCAAACAAAATCGCGCATTGGTGCCCATTATAGTGCTTTGGTGCTCAGGAAACGTGTGCCAAACCCATCAAGGGTTGTAAGAATGATTATCTTGTAAATTTTGTTTTTATATGAATTTATTTGTATCCAAATATTGTCTTTAACATCACTTCATCTAGAAAGTGGCTTTGATTTGAATTGATAATAATCTTATTGACTGTTTTCAAACAAAATCGCGCATTGGTGCTCATTAAATTTTATATACTGCCTTGGTGCTCATGAAACGTGTGCTAAACCCTACGAGGATTGTAGGAATGATTATCTTGAAAATTTTGTTTTAAATGGAGTTTATTCACGTCTTAATATTGTCTTTAACATCATTTCATCTAAACACTGAATTTGATTTGCATTGATAATAATCTTAATGACTGTTTTCAAACAAAATGGCGCATTGGTGCTCATTTATAGTGCATTGGTGCTCATGAAACGTGTGCTAAACCATTCGGGGAATGTAGGAATGATAATCTTGAAAATTTTGCTTGAAATGAACTTTATTTACGTCTCAATATTGTCATAAACATCACTTCATCTAAGCACTGACTTTGATCTGCACTGATAATAATCTTAATGACTGTTTTCAAACAAAATGGCGCATTGGTGCTCATTCTAGTGCCTTGGTGCTCGGGAAACGTGTGCTAAACCATACGGGGAATGTAGGAATGATTTTCTTGAAAATTTTGTTTTAAATGGAGTTTATTCACGTCTTAATATTGTCTTTAACATCATTTCATCTAAACACTGAATTTGATTTGCATTGATAATAATCTTAATGACTGTTTTCAAACAAAATGGCGCATTGGTGCTCATTTATAGTGCATTGGTGCTCATGAAACGTGTGCTAAACCATACAGGCAATGTAGGAATCATTATCTTGGAAATTTTTTATCTAAATGAACTTTATTTACGTCTCAGTATCATATTTAACATCACTTCATCTAAACAATGAATTTGATTTGCATTGATAATAATCTTAATGACTGTTTTCAAACAAAATGGCGCATTGGTGCTCATTTATAGTGCCTTGGTGCTCATGAAACGTGTGCTAAACCATACAGGGAATGTAGGAATCATTATCTTGGAAATTTTGATTTAAATAAATTTTATTTACGTGTCAGTATTATCTTTAACATCATTTCATCTAAACACTGAATTCGATTTGCATTGATAATAATCTTAATGACTGTTTTCAAACAAAATGGCGCATTGGTGCTCATTTATAGTGCATTGGTGCTCATGAAACGTGTGCTAAACCATACGGGGAATGTAGGAATGATAATCTTGAAAATTTTGCTTTAAATGAACTTCATTTACGTCTCAGTATTGTATTTAACATCATTTCATCTAACTACTGACTTTGATTTGCACTCATTATAATCTTGATGACTGTTTTCAATCAAAATCGCGCATTGGTGCCCATTCTAGTGCCTTGGTGCTCATGAAACGTGTTCTAAACCATACAGGGAATGTAGGAATCATTATCTTGAAAATTTCAATTCAATTCAATTCAATTCAATTCAATTCAATTCAAGGTTTATTTCGAAAAAGAAAACACAGAATACAAATAAAATGCACATGCTGCAGTCAAAAGGCTGAAATGTACGTGCTCACAATGATAAAAGAGTAAACATATAATACAATATATATATAAAAGAATAATTATTGATAAAATTTCTAGAGTGTAACATATATTAATATGAAAGTCAAAATGTTGGCCTGATTGAAAAGGGATAAGTATACAAAATAAAAATAGATATAAGTTTATTAAAAAATTCAAAAAAATCAACTATTATTAAGAAGATCAATAAAATATGGTATTGCACTTTGTTTGAAACGAGAGGTTTTACATTTATATTGAATATACTTTTGTATGTTTCTTAATGACATGCCAACAAGTTTTCGTTCAGGTAACCAACCTTTACAATATGGGTTTTTGGGTAAAGATTCAGCAAAATCGATACACAATTGTTCTCTCCTTATTTGCAATCGTTCAAGTTGGCATCGTTTCAGGGCATCTTCATAGTCTATATAACTTTTACCTAAAATAATTCTACATACTCTTTTCTGGATTCTTTCTAGACTTTGTATATGATTTACAGTAAGACCTCCGTTGAAAACAGGTGCGCAATACTCCAAAACAGGACGAATATATCCAACATAGATTTGAATTAAATCGGGAATTGGTAGTTTATATTGCTTAACCATTCTAAACATATAGAGTTCTCTATTGCACTTTTTTAAAACGTCATTTATGTGAGTGTCCCATTTCAAATTTTGTTGGATGTAGACTCCCAGGATTTTTACAGTTTCTACATATAACAATCGTGAATCACCAATACTCAATATCTGAGGTGTAGATGGATTTTTCATATATGTTATTCTCATTGCAGTGCATTTTTGAGGATTTAATTTCATGTGATTACTTTCTGTCCATTCCAATAATTGATCTAGTACATGTTGTAGTATTGATTGTTTTTGTAAAGATCGATCTTCAAGCAGAGTAAGATCATCAACATATTTGAAATATGACAATGACTGATTTTGGCATGCATCATTGAACATAACTAAAAATAAAATGGGACCCAACTTAGTACCTTGAGGGACACCGGCATGGGTAGTTACATATTCTGAAAGTACATTTTGATATTTCACACATTGTGATCGTTGTTCTAAGAAGCTTATTATCCAATTAATTAAACATGGTCTGACATTAAGATCAATCAATTTCCTGATCAATATATTGTGATCCAGTCTGTCAAATGCTTTCGAAAAGTCTGTACAAACAATAGTTGACATAGATTTTGGTCTATCACAATTTTCAAAAATGATATGTAAAAGTTTAATAAGATAGTGAGATGTCGATAAACCGGGTCTGTTGCCATACTGATGAGGATCAATGTACTTTGATATGTCTTCCAGGAGCCACTTGGCAATAAATGATTCTGCTATTTTTGCAAAACGACTTGTTAACGCTATGGGGCGTAGTTGCTCAATCGTTGGTGGATGAGATTTCGGGATGGGAACAATTTGACTTCTCTTCCACTGCCATGGAACTATGCCCTGATGAAAAGATGCATTTAGGATATATGCTACTGGTTGACTTAATTCGTAAGCGAATTCGCGAATAATACGAGGTGGTAGGTCTTCCTTCAATCCCGCTTTGTTACTTTTTACTTTTTTAAGCATGGTGTAGACCTCATATGGTTGAACCTCTGGGCATATTGATGGTGAAGGTAAGTACGCTGGCAATCTGCTCCTGTCCAAGGGTCGGAGGTCTGTCGTTATTGATATAAACTGCTTGTTAATAGCGTCCGCTGTTTTCTCGTAGCATTTAGGGTCATCATCTGCAATACCTAGTACCTTTATGACTGGTGAGTCTAAATTTCTTTTAGTTATAATCTTAATCTGCCTATACCATACGCCTGGGTTTGCTGTTTTCAGATGTGATACACGAGTATTATAATAACGATTTTTATTATACATTATCATTCGATTGACCTTATTCCGCAAACGTCGCCAAAGCGGTTTATCTTTGCATTGAAAAGCCTCTTCTCTTTGATTAAACATGGCCTTTAATTGTGGAGTCATCCATTCCTTATCTTTGTTATTGAGTTCAACTTCTTTGATAGGTAAGTATTTATTCAACTTTGACAATATAGAATCAAGAAATAATGAACATTTATCAGAAGGATCTAATAACTGTGATACTTCACTCCATGAATTCTGAGTGATCCACTGACCAAATAATCGCAAACCACTATCAGGAAGAGGGCGAACAACTCTTCTCTTAATTTTCCTTTTTGGTCGCGATATAGATGGAAGTGGGGATAACAATACACAGTTATGATCACTTCTGCCAAGAGGTGACATTAACGCAACCGGTGAATAAAATTTACTACAATTTGTAATAATTTTATCTAGAACATTATTCTCTCTAGTTGGTACATTTACAACCTGGTCAAAATTCTCATTATTAAGAATACTTTGAATATTAAGGTCATTCATGTCTCCTACTATGAATATACCAGCATCTGGGTGTTGGAGGAGTACATTATCAACTGTTGAGGTAATGTGTTCAATATATTCATTTTGAAATTGATTACGTGGTGGAAAATACAAAACGCAAATAACAATACATGAAATTTCACGTGGTAACAACTTTGGCCTCATAATAACCCATATTGCCTCAATTTCATCAGGTACAATGACAGGAAGAATACGAGGATTAAAACGATCGTTCACGTACAATGCAACCCCGCCACCTCTTCTTCCGATTCTAGGTTTCGAGAATAAAGTGAAACCATTTACAGATAATGAATCAGGCGGAGTATTTTCATCAATCCATGTTTCTGTCAATGCAATTAAATCAACTTTCTTATCACTAGCAACAACCTCTATTTCATCAATCTTATTACTTATTGAGCGAACATTGCTCAAAATGATACGAGGTATATCATATAGCATATCATTTGCTTTTAACAAGGTAACTGATTTTAAATTAGTTTTACTTATATGTCTTTTTCTTTTATATATTACTTTCCGTTCTCTGATCAGAGATGGTATTGTTTGCAGGTTTGTGTCTGTAGTCGAGGACGTTGATCCTGTCGGTAGATATCGACTATTATTCAACCTTCCTCTTCCTTTTGTTCCGCGATGCGTTTTGCGCTTTCGCGAAATTCCAAGCTCATGGATCCTTTTCCAAACATCATAGTCGAGCTCGAAGGTTTGCGATGCATGGTGTGAAGATGGATGGTCGCTGAGATGCAAGCAGCAAGAATTTCTTCTGTATCGACAGGCTCCAGCAGTACATGTAGGTTCTTCATCACCGTTACTGATCCAGGGGTGGGGTCCTGGTCGTCTGTGTCGATCGCTGTTACTGTTGCGGGGGTGGGGTCCTGGGTTGGGTTCTATATCTCCATAAATGGTGAGGGATATCTGGAAAGTAGCTGTTGAATTTGAGTAATACTGAATATGTCTACCCAAATATTTCAGTGTTCTTATGCTCCTTATTACTGGTGTCTGTGGTGAAGGTTTTCCACACCCATAGTGTATGGGAGAATTGAGACTGAAATGACCCCATTCATTCCATTCATGATGAGACGTACACAAAAAGAGAGTTAGTATAAGAAGGCCAGTAATCCATTTCAGGGCCATTATGTAGTTACTGTCTTTATGTCACTGAAAGGAGCACTATCAATAGATGAATGAGCCATCTGCTATTCATCTCCACTGCACAAACTTGGCACTGACTGCATGTAGTGAAGACAATATGGTGTCTATATAGCTCTTGTACATACAGGACCAACATTTTACTTTCAAAGGTTCCTCACGATCCCAGCAATAAAACTCACCAAAAGTTGTCCACAAGGTGCTTGATGTTCTAATATAACTCTGGGTATAATATCAAAAAGGTGCAGTGCATATAAACCATATAAAATCAGCAATTCGCAGAGAGCTAATAGGGGGCAACCTCTCAGGTGCACACAAATTTTGCCTCATTTCCTGAAAATCCATTTTTGCTTTAAATGAACTTTATTTACCTCTCAGTATTGTCTTTAACATCACTGCTTCTAAACACTGACTTTGATTTGCATTGATTATAAAATTATAATCTTGATGGCTGTTTTCAAACAAAATCGCGCATTGGTGCCCATTATAGTGCTTTGGTGCTCAGGAAACGTGTGCCAAACCCATCAAGGGTTGTAAGAATGATTATCTTGTAAATTTTGTTTTTATATGAATTTATTTGTATCCAAATATTGTCTTTAACATCACTTCATCTAGAAAGTGGCTTTGATTTGAATTGATAATAATCTTATTGACTGTTTTCAAACAAAATCGCGCATTGGTGCTCATTAAATTTTATATACTGCCTTGGTGCTCATGAAACGTGTGCTAAACCCTACGAGGATTGTAGGAATGATTATCTTGAAAATTTTGTTTTAAATGGAGTTTATTCACGTCTTAATATTGTCTTTAACATCATTTCATCTAAACACTGAATTTGATTTGCATTGATAATAATCTTAATGACTGTTTTCAAACAAAATGGCGCATTGGTGCTCATTTATAGTGCATTGGTGCTCATGAAACGTGTGCTAAACCATTCGGGGAATGTAGGAATGATAATCTTGAAAATTTTGCTTGAAATGAACTTTATTTACGTCTCAATATTGTCATAAACATCACTTCATCTAAGCACTGACTTTGATCTGCACTGATAATAATCTTAATGACTGTTTTCAAACAAAATGGCGCATTGGTGCTCATTCTAGTGCCTTGGTGCTCGGGAAACGTGTGCTAAACCATACGGGGAATGTAGGAATGATTTTCTTGAAAATTTTGTTTTAAATGGAGTTTATTCACGTCTTAATATTGTCTTTAACATCATTTCATCTAAACACTGAATTTGATTTGCATTGATAATAATCTAAGCACTGACTTTGATCTGCACTGATAATAATCTTAATGACTGTTTTCAAACAAAATGGCGCATTGGTGCTCATTTATAGTGCATTGGTGCTCATGAAACGTGTGCTAAACCATACAGGCAATGTAGGAATCATTATCTTGGAAATTTTTTATCTAAATGAACTTTATTTACGTCTCAGTATCATATTTAACATCACTTCATCTAAACAATGAATTTGATTTGCATTGATAATAATCTTAATGACTGTTTTCAAACAAAATGGCGCATTGGTGCTCATTCTAGTGCCTTGGTGCTCGGGAAACGTGTGCTAAACCATACGGGGAATGTAGGAATGATTTTCTTGAAAATTTTGTTTTAAATGGAGTTTATTCACGTCTTAATATTGTCTTTAACATCATTTCATCTAAACACTGAATTTGATTTGCATTGATAATAATCTTAATGACTGTTTTCAAACAAAATGGCGCATTGGTGCTCATTTATAGTGCATTGGTGCTCATGAAACGTGTGCTAAACCATACAGGCAATGTAGGAATCATTATCTTGGAAATTTTTTATCTAAAGGAACTTTATTTACGTCTCAGTATCATATTTAACATCACTTCATCTAAACAATGAATTTGATTTGCATTGATAATAATCTTAATGACTGTTTTCAAACAAAATGGCGCATTGGTGCTCATTTAGAGTGCATTGGTGCTCATGAAACGTGTGCTAAACCATACAGGGAATGTAGGAATCATTATCTTGGAAATTTTTTATCTAAATGAACTTTATTTACGTGTCAGTATTATATTTAACATCAATTCATCTAAACAATGAATTTGATTTGCATTGATAATAATCTTAATGACTGTTTTCAAACAAAATGGCGCATTGGTGCTCATTTATAGTGCCTTGGTGCTCATGAAACGTGTGCTAAACCATACAGGGAATGTAGGAATCATTATCTTGGAAATTTTGATTTAAATAAATTTTATTTACGTGTCAGTATTATCTTTAACATCATTTCATCTAAACACTGAATTCGATTTGCATTGATAATAATCTTAATGACTGTTTTCAAACAAAATGGCGCATTGGTGCTCATTTATAGTGCATTGGTGCTCATGAAACGTGTGCTAAACCATACGGGGAATGTAGGAATGATAATCTTGAAAATTTTGCTTTAAATGAACTTCATTTACGTCTCAGTATTGTATTTAACATCATTTCATCTAACTACTGACTTTGATTTGCACTCATTATAATCTTGATGACTGTTTTCAATCAAAATCGCGCATTGGTGCCCATTCTAGTGCCTTGGTGCTCATGAAACGTGTTCTAAACCATACAGGGAATGTAGGAATCATTATCTTGAAAATTTTGCTTTAAATGAACTTTATTTACCTCTCAGTATTGTCTTTAACATCACTGCTTCTAAACACTGACTTTGATTTGCATTGATTATAAAATTATAATCTTGATGGCTTGTTTTCAAACAAAATCGCGCATTGGTGCCCATTATAGTGCTTTGGTGCTCAGGAAACGTGTGCCAAACCCATCAAGGGTTGTAAGAATGATTATCTTGTAAATTTTGTTTTTATATGAATTTATTTGTATCCAAATATTGTCTTTAACATCACTTCATCTAGAAAGTGGCTTTGATTTGAATTGATAATAATCTTATTGACTGTTTTCAAACAAAATCGCGCATTGGTGCTCATTAAATTTTATATACTGCCTTGGTGCTCATGAAACGTGTGCTAAACCCTACGAGGATTGTAGGAATGATTATCTTGAAAATTTTGTTTTAAATGGAGTTTATTCACGTCTTAATATTGTCTTTAACATCATTTCATCTAAACACTGAATTTGATTTGCATTGATAATAATCTTAATGACTGTTTTCAAACAAAATGGCGCATTGGTGCTCATTTATAGTGCATTGGTGCTCATGAAACGTGTGCTAAACCATTCGGGGAATGTAGGAATGATAATCTTGAAAATTTTGCTTGAAATGAACTTTATTTACGTCTCAATATTGTCATAAACATCACTTCATCTAAGCACTGACTTTGATCTGCACTGATAATAATCTTAATGACTGTTTTCAAACAAAATCGCGCATTGGTGCTCATTAAATTTTATATACTGCCTTGGTGCTCATGAAACGTGTGCTAAACCCTACGAGGATTGTAGGAATGATTATCTTGAAAATTTTGTTTTAAATGAACTTTATTTACGTCTCCATATTGTCTTTACACTGTTAAAACATGTATTAAAAAAATACGGATTAAAAAATTGTAGATTAAAAATCGCTCAACATTGGTTATAAAATGAGTGTTGCTTAAAAATGAGTTTTAATCTTGCGTGGGTTAAAAATATTGTTGATTAAAATTATTGTTTTTAATCTTGTTGGTTACTTTGTAACCAACATTGATTAAAAACAGTGTTCTCTGCTTTCCCGCCAAAATGATAGTACTAACTGTCGAGACACTTCATCTTTTTGTTGGTTAAAGTTTGATCAAAGTTGATTAAAATACCGATCGCGTGACTTAGCGCATGGATATTTGGAACAAATTTGCTGCGCGCATATCTATCGCAGAAATTGTTTGCGATAAAAATGGAAGGCGTTGTCATTCAAGTCGCTGAATGATTGGGGACTTTTAAAGAGCTTGTCAGCGTGTTTGAAGGTGAGAAACTCTTTTCATATCTGTGATAGTTGTCTAGCTTAATCTTGGGAATAAATAGATCTATAGTGTGATCTTTCTTTCTAATTAAAACGGCTTGAAAGCTAGGACAGGTCAATACGACAAAAACTGAAACTAGAACTAGAACATCAAAAAACTTAAAAGATATAGCATCAATGCAGGCGTAGGCGTAGTCTACGGCCGGTGGGCCTGGCTTAGTCAGGTCTTGTCCAGGTCTGAGCAGGTCGAACTTCCCAAACCGCTTATCTTAGAAAGCAAGATTACACAGTAGATCTATTTCTTTATAAGATTAAGCTAGACAACAATCACAGATATGAAAAGAGTTTCTCACGTACCAAATGAGGCTAACCAACAAATGGTTAAACATTTAACCAAAAATTTGTTTAAGTTTAATCAACACCAATCTAACCAATGTTGAGCAAAATACGATTAACCAACAAATGGTTAAACATTTAACCAACAAAATAAAACTAACCAACAAATGGTTAAACAATTAATCAACAATATGTTTAAGTTTAATCAACACCGATTTAACCAACGTTGAGCGAAATACGATTAACCAACAAATGATTAAAACTTTTAATCAACCACAGGTTAAATTTTAATCAACAGGCCGTTGATTAAAGTTTTAACCTACAAATGTGTGGTTCACCTGGTAATCCTCGGTTGATTAAAATTTTAACCAACAAGATTAAAAATTTTAATCAACGTTCTAACAGTGTAACATCACTTCATCTCAACACTGACTTTGATTTGCATTGATTATAATCTTTATGACTGTTTTTCAACAACTTATTCGTGCATCGGTGCCCGGTATAGAGCCGTGGAGTTGGAGCTCAAGAAACGTGTGCTTATTATAGCCTACAGTCAGTGTTTTCACGATATCGTGCCTTGGATCTAAAGAAACGTGGGCATAATCTTTATAGTAGGGTACCTAAGAGGGGTACCCGTGCACCCCCCCCCCCCCCCCCCCACTTGACTAAACGAACCCAACTTTTTTAAAATACATTTTTTATAATGTACTTTAAGATATTCAAGATGCTAAGATTAAAAAAAAGTGGCCCAGCATGGTGAAAATCAAGATGGCGTCAAAGGTGATGAAAATGGGTTTTTTTTCAATTTCTTAGGAGGTCCCATTGTACCCTGTAGACATCTTCCCCTGTAACCTTTTGTATGATTATTAGATTTCAATACAAACCAAAATGGTTTAGAGAAGTTTTTTATATTTTGTGGTGGAAATTGTCTCGGTTTTTAAACTTTATTTCTAATATGGATTTGATACAATATTTAGACACTTTGGTGTATATAATGACCATTTTGATAATGGTCACCTTAATTGCTTATCAGTAGAGTACCCTGCAATGCATTATATCAACCTCCCTTTTGGAAAAATTTGAGATTTTTCGAAATCTGTCAACAAACAAATAGAACAGTTACCTTACAGGCCATAACTTTTTAACTCATAATCCGAATTCAACGAAACTTGGATGTTTTGTTCAGAATGATATATTCTCCATGATTTAAACCTACAAAAATATATTTGTATCAATTTTCGGTGCCATGGTAACCGTTATTCATGTAAATTTAGTTTTTTACGATATTTTCTTAAACATTATCTTTGAACGTATATAATTCAGTGTAAATATGAGTTAGATATAATAACCAGACAGATATGTAAATATAATACACCCATATAAGATCAGGAGTGATTATTATTCTTTATCTTTATCTTCATGATCGTTTTAAAATCTTTATTTGTTTAGTCGATTTTCTCCATTTTCTCTCTAATTGTGCATAGAGATTTCTTTATTCTTGCTAACCGGAACAACCGAATATTTGCTTACTCATGTTGAATGAAATAATGTTAATAAAGAAATAATTTCTTGTAATATATGATGCATAACTTTAGAGGTATTTAACAAATTTATGAATAATACAATCTACCACTCTGATAATATGTGATTTATTTTTAAATCCAGTGTCGTAACCTTAGCGGCTTCAATGTACTGTGATGGTAAGCTGTATAGCCACTATGGTTATTTTGAACCTTGAACTTGCAACACTGAATATTTCATGTGAACAAATGGTGATTGGACATCATTGACAACAATCTGATTTCACACTTTTAGGCTCATTGATGAAACTGAAATCTGATTTAATCAATAATAAAATATTCTATAACAAAATAATTAGGCTTTGCGTAGACGTTGTACTTTAGAATGCATATCTTGCTGGTTATATTTTGTGGAGTAGTCATTAGATATCATTGGTTATATTGTGATCTTTCAACAACAAAAATCTCTATCTTGATAACAGTTTATTTTATTTCATTTCATTTTCAGGAAAACAATATAACAAAAACAGAGAATACAAAGTACAATAACAGAAGGAGAGGAGAAGTAAAAAAAACAGTTGCAAAAGAATGAACAAAATGAATCACAACATAATAGTTGTAATAGTTCTGACCAATGAAAGAAATATCGTTTTTATGATGCTTGTCGAGACAGTGGAGTATTCAAGTAGAATTAATTACATTTACATGAGAAGAACATACACCTGTTATTGATATCAGATTTATTGAGTTGACAAAGAAGTATAAATACTGTATATAATATGTGAATATTACTTTATTGCCTGTGCTGTGTTTGTTACTTTTTTATTTATATGAAGATCATGCAGCCTATCACAAACACTGGGAGTTACTCAAATTCTGGATTTTGATCTTTACCTCCTATTTTGCTCTATTTATGTATATATTGTGATATGATTTACATTACATACAAAAATTATCTTATAAACATTTAAGAGTACATATGGACGTCTATTAATGACGTCTATTTTTACAAGTATATATAATTTGATAATGCTGAACTAACTTTGCTTTTCAGACGGTGATAGAAGCTTAATTACATTCAAATGATTCCAGTGCTTGATAAAGTTTTGCAACCATGGGCCTATTTCTATTTTGTCAACCTCAAAACACAAATAAATCTGACAAGATGATTTTGTGGTTTACAACGTGGAAAATATTATCCAGTGGATCCAAATTTCTACATATCTATATGAAATTGTAGACTTGTAGTGTTCATGCAAAGCATATTATGCTAAGGCAGGCTACTAAAATAAGCCAAATTTTAACACGTTAATTTTGTCATTTATAGTCTGCATGAATGTGTAAAATTATTTGACTATATGAATTCATTATGCAATGCATAACATCATATCCTCTTTGTGTTAAGGCATTCAGTATTGGTATTTTTCGTATAGTCTTCCCTTTTCTTTGCAAGTAATTTTTTTAAATAAACAAAGTGAAATTCGATACTTTGGTGATGACAAGCTAAAAGGTTGCCACAGGTTATACCACACATAAGAAATAATCATATTTTACACGGTCTTGTAGAAATAATTATCTCAGCATGGTTCATTCAACTTAAATTAAAAATTGGTTGCTCCAGTTGGAATGAATGAAGGTATCACCAAGCAGCAAGAAACAAATGATAAGTAAAACATTAATAACGTCTAATGTCATTTGGGTGTATTAGATTTACAAACAGTGATATAATTCCTTTGTTATTATATCTAAGCCATGCCCATTAACGCTGAATCTCAGACTTTCAAAGTAATTTCTATTTGAAAAAAATACAAAAATGAAATGAAAATGAACACTGAATAATAGTTTCCAAGGCAACTAAATGTAACATAAAAATATCACCATTGTTCTAAAACATGTGAAATATCTTTCTGAACAGTGTCAAAGTTTCATTGAATTGAGATTATGAGAACAAAAAAGTTACAGCATAGGTAAATCTTTGTGCGCTCAATATTTAAAATTTCAAATATCTACAAAAGGGAGATTTCCATAATGATCTACAGGGTACTTTACTGATTATGTCTATTAACATACATCAAAAAGATATATAATATCATTATACTATCTGAATATTGTATCGAATCCATATTAAAATTAAAGTTTTAAAACCGAATCGATTTCACCCCAAATATCAAAACCTTCTCAAAACCACTTAGGTTTGTATTGAAATAGACGGCTGCCATGGCAACAGTGAGTTAGATGCATACGTTTGTTTGGTATCAACATGTGCGGAATATGATTCTTAGTACAATGCCCAAATTTCAATGAAATCTAAAAATTGCATAAAGATACAGATTAGGATGTCATAAGGGTACAGTAGGACCACTAACAAAATTAATGTAAGTTTTCGTCACCTTTGCGCCATGTTGAATTTTTTCCAGCTAACATCTTGAATATTTTGAAGTACATTATAAGGAAGGTAAAAAAAATAAATAAATAAAACAACTTATCTAAATCGTATCACAATACGTAAATAAAGCAAAATATAAGGTATAGTTCTTAACGGATTCTTGTAACATCCAGAGTTGGAGATCGGTTGCAAGATCTTCATATAAAATGAAAAACAAGTCAGAAAGACAAATCATAGTGTACATGTAAACACAAAAAAGGCAATGAAGTAATATTCAAATATTCTATACACTATCTATACTCTTTTATCAATGTGCAATCCCATTATTGTTAATGATCACCACTTTGTTCACATGAAATATTCAGTGTTGCAAGTTCAAGGTTCAAATCATAGTGTCTAAAGCTAACCATCACAGCACATTGAAATCACTGAGATTACGACATCAGATTTTTAAAAAATCATCTATTATCAGAGTGGTAGAGTGTATTATTCATAAATTTGTTAAATACCTCTAAATTTATGTATCATACATGTATATTTATAGAAATATAGCATTATTTCATTCAACATGAGTAAGCTAATATTGGTTGTTCCGGTAGCAAGAATAAAGAAATCTCTAGGCACAATGAGAGAAAATCGGCTAAACAAATAAAGATTTTAAAACGATCATGAAGATAAAGATAAAGAATAATAATGACTTCTGATCTTATATGGATGTATGAGATTTACAGATCTGCCTGGTAAATATATCTAACTCACATTTACACTGAATTCTATACGTTCAAAGATATATCAGTTTTTAGAAAAAATCATGAAGAATTACATTTACATGAATAACAGTTACAAAAGCAACATTTTCAAGATATTCATTCCTACAATCCCCGTATGGTTTAGCACATGTTTCATGAGCACCAAGGCACTATAAAATGAGCACCAATGCGCGATTTTGTTTGAAAACAGTCATGAAGATCATAATCAATGCAGATCAAAGTCAGTGTTTAGATGAATTAATGTTGAAGACAATATTGAGATGTAAATAAAGTTCATTTAAAGAAAAATTTTCAAGATAATCATTCCTATAAAATATATGGTTTAGCACACGTTTCATGAGCACCAAGGCACTATGAATGAGCACCAATGCGCGGTTTTGTTTGAAAACAGTCATCAAGATCATAATCAATGCAAAGCAAAGTCAGTGTCTATAGATGAAGTGATGTTAAAGACAATATTGAGACGTAAATAAAGTTCATTTAAAAAAAAAAATTCAAGATAATAATTCCTACAATCCCCGTATGGTTTAGCACACGTTTCATGAGCACCAAGGCACTATAAAATGAGCACCAATGCGCGATTTTGTTTGAAAACAGTCATGAGGATCATAATCAATGCAGATCAAAGTCAGTGTCTAGATGAAATGATGTTAAAAACAATATTGAGATGTAAATAAAATTCATTTAAGGAAAAAATTCCAAAATAATGATTCCTACAATCCCCGTATGGTTTATGACAGGTTTCATGAGCACCAATGCGCGATTTTGTTTGAAAACAGTCATCAAGATCATAATCAATGCAAAGCAAAGTCAGTGTCTAGATGAAGTGATGTTAAAGACAATATTGAGACGTAAATAAAGTTCATTTAAAGAAAAAAATTTCAAGATAATGATTCCTACAATCCCCGTATGGTTTAGCACACGTTTCATGAGCACCAAGGCACTATGAATGAGCACCAATGCGCGATTTTGCTTGAAAACAGTCATCAAGATCATAATCAATGCAAAGCAAAGTCAGTGTCTAGATGAAGTGATGTTAAAGACAATATTGAGACGTAAATAAAGTTCATTTAAAGAAAAAAATCCAAGATAATAATTCCTACAATCCCCGTATGGTTTAGCACACGTTTCATGAGCACCAAGGCACTATATAATGATCACCAATGCGCGATTTTGTTTGAAAACAGTCATGAGGATCATAATCAATGCAGATCAAAGTCAGTGTCTAGATGAAATGATGTTAAAAACAATATTGAGATGTAAATAATGTTCATTTAAGGAAAAAATTCCAAGATAATGATTCCTACAATCCCCGTATGGTTTAGCACAGGTTTCATGAGCACCAAGGCACTATAAATGAGCACCAATGCGCGATTTTGTTTGAAAACAGTCATCAAGATCATAATCAATGCATAGCAAAGTCAGTGTCTAGATGAAGTGATGTTGAAGACAATATTGAGACGTAAATAAAGTTCATTTAAAGAAAAAAAATTCAAGATAATGATTCCTACAATCCCCGTATGGTTTAGCACACGTTTCATGAGCACCAAGGCACTATGAATGAGCACCAATGCGCGATTTTGTTCGAAAACAGTCATGAAGTTCATAATCAATGCAGATCAAAGTCAGTGTCTAGATGAAATGATGTTAAAAACAATATTGAGATGTAAATAAAGTTCATTTAAGGAAATCATTTCAAGATAATGATTCCTACAATCCTCGTATGGTTTAGCACAGGTTTCATGAGCACCAAGGCACTATAAATGAGCACCAATGCGCGATTTTGTTTGAAAACAGTCATCAAGATTATAATCACTGCAAATCAAAGTCATTGTCAAGATGAAGTGATTTTAAAGACAATACTTAGATGTCAATAAATTCATAGAAAAATAAAAATTACAAGATCATCATTCTTATAGAAATGATAATCATTTTGTTTTTCTATAAATCTTCCGCTATCATCATTTAGGTTGATTGGTTCATTGGTTCATTTTATTTCCTTCTTTCACAAACATTTGTATATAGGATATAAAATAAATAACAGGAATAACAGATTATCATCATACCAAACATAATATGAAGTGCAATATAACTCCTTGGTCAATATACAACTCTTGTCATTAGCAAAAGAGATTCTATTAACCGTTTTTTATGTAAAATCATGTTCTTCGACACAAGTCATAAAAGAAAGAGGAGACCTTATTAAGAAGGCTGGGCTTGTTAGAGCAAGGTCCCCAAAGAGAACAATTACATGAATGTTTTAATTACTTTGAAACATTTTAAAAAGTAAAACTACCTTATAAGACTAGAAACAATTACATGTATGGGAAAATATTTACAAAAGGGATAGCTTGATATCTAAAAGGAGAAAAGGGGGAAATATATACAAAAGGATGGAGAGGAAAGAGCAAAACGGAACAACAAAAAACAACAACAACAAACAGAGAAAATCTGAGAAAGAAGTTCGGTTTTATGTAGGGGGAAAGGGAGTTGTGACAAACAGAAGAGAGAGAGAGATAGAGAGAACTTCAAACATTCACAGGTGACAAAAAAGTACTAACAAACAAAACAAAACAAAACAAGGTTTGCAAGTAACGGTGCAGCACTGGTAGCATGCAACACTAGCACTGGATTGGAGCCCAATATAGTGAGTGCTTCGACGCCCATTTAATTTGTAATGTTTGTAATAGCCACATGTGATAAGAAGGCGCGCGCGCGCGTGTTGCACGAAGCTCATGAATAATAATATGTTCGACTTGGTGCTCAAATAGTCTCTACCCATTGGGTAAATGGGTATGATGTGATTATACCACTGAACCAAAGACTTTTAATAGTATCAAGACAGATTACTCTCACATACTTCCGTAATATATACGGCAGACGTAAATTGCTGTGTTAAAATAGACTCGGAAAAATACGTTCGCCATAGGTATAACACGTGAAAAGATGTCTCATTTTTTCTTGATATTTCATATCTTACTCTATCTTTTTCAAGTCTGATTTTTGCATGAGAGAAAGGATGGATAGTTCAAAAAACATTTATTGAACCTTTATTATCAATAAATGGCACTATGAATCCCCGGGATCATGCCTGCTTTTTGACATAATCATCTGCCATAGGGTTAACACGTGAAAACATGGATTTTAAGAATGATTATAGTTCCTCTGGTATTTCCTTGAATTTCATGTAAATGTGGCTTACATGTAATTTGAGACTCTGAACAAGATTAATGATGGCTCAAAAAGTGGAAGGGACCCCACATAAATCCCCGGGAATATGCATGCTTTTGGCCTTCCAGCTCCCATAGTTTAACACGCAAAAGCAGGGATTTTTGAATGATTATAATAAAGCCCCCAGAATTAGATTAGAATTTTGAAAAATGTGACTTAAATAAAATTTAAAGCTCTGAAAATGTATGATTAAGTCTCAACTGACCCCGCATAAATCCCAGGGAATATGCATGCTTTTGACCCCCAAAAAGTCTCGCCTGCCATAGGTTTACACGCGAAAACAAGGAATTTTTAGGATGATTATAATTCCCATAGTTTTTATTTGAAAATATAAAAACTGTGATTTACATGTAATTTGAGGCTTTGAACAAGCTTACTGAAGGCTCAAAAAAGTGAAAAAACCCCACATAAATCCCGGGGAATATGCATGCTTTTGACCAAAAAAGTCTCGCCTGCCATAGGTTTACACGCGAAAACAAGGAATATTAGGATGATTATAATTCCCATAGTTTTTATTTGAAAATAGAAAAACTGTGATTCACATGAAATTTAAAGCTCTGAAAATGTATAATTAAGGCTCAATGAGTCCATTAAACCTCCATAAATCCCCGGGAATATGCATGCTTTTGGCCTTCCAGCTAGCTCCCATGAAAAGAGGGATTTTGAAGTGATTTTAATTCCCCTAGTATTTATTTGAAATTATGAAAAATGTACTTTACATGAAATTTAAAGCTCTGAAAGTGTATAATTAAGGCTCAATGAGTCCAGTAAACCCCCTTAAATCCCCGGGAATATGCATGCTTTTGGCCTTCTTCCAGGTCCCATAGGTTAACACATGAAAAGAGGGATTTTGAAATGACTTTAATTCCCCTAGTATTTATTTGAAATTATGAAAAATGTAATTTACATGAAATTTAAAGCTCTGAAAGTGTATAATTACGGCTCGATGAGTCATTTTAACCCCGCATAAATCCCCGGGAATATGCATGCTTTTGACCAATAAAAATAATTTGTCATTTGACACGTGAAACCGTTTGTTGTTATTGATGACGTAATGTGGGCGTGTAGTATCGGTCACGTGAGATCGACGACATCCAATGAGATCGTGCGCTAGCAGACGACCATGTAGCAGACGTACGTCCGCCCGCCCAGGGGCCAAGCCTAGCCGGTATTAGAAGAAGCTCTCACTAAATTCCAGTTCACTATTATATTTCTAATGTACCAGAAGCAAAATTCAATGTATTAAATTCATAAATTCATATAATCAATGTTCTACCACCGAATTACGCTTAGCCAAAATGACTGATGTGAGATCATGCAATCAGCATGAAATAGCTGAGCTGAATAGCGACTGACAAGGTGTCTAGCTCTAGCTAGGCTATAGGTCTACCCCTCTGCGATCCCGATCGAGGTGGTGATGTTGCCGATGGAACTCCGTCAGTTTGCCAAAGGTGTTCTCCTCAAACTTCGCTCATCAAAGTTTTTTACTTGCTGATCGTCGTTACTTTGGCTTCAGCCAACGAGACCGACAATGTAGTGGGAGGGGGCTTCTGAACCCTATTATGGATATGAGTCTGACACTGACAGTCCATGACAGGGGCGAATGCAGGATGTAGTAAAAAAAAAAAAGAATAAAAAAAAGAGGGGCACAAATGCAGGGCTGTCAACTTTTTGGAACGGCTAGAAGGGAGATTCGTATTTTTTTTCTTCTCACCATTCCTCCAAAAGTTGCTCCGTGGGGGGGGGGGGGGGGGGGGGGGGGGGGGAGAATTTTTTTCGCCAGTCCTCGAAAAGTTGCTCGGGGGGGGGGGGGGAGGGGTGAAAATATTTTTTTTTTTCTTCTCGCCGGCCCTCCAAAACAATTTTTTAAAAGGGCCCGGGGGACAATGATGTATGACTTTCTTTAAAAAAGGGGAGGGGGCATGGGCAGGGATTGTGCCCCCCCCCCCTAAATCCGCCACTTGTCCATGCCCGGACTGTCACGTCAGTCTTGCGGGGTGGGCTTTTTTACAAGTTTTCTCGGAGGGTTAATAGACCAACATTGTTAGCCTCGTAGGCTCCCAAACTAATGGTGCTCGATCCGGTTTTATTTACATTTAAGGCCAGAGTCCGTGTATGTCCTGTAGTTTGTAGTTCAAAAGAATGTAATTCCTATTTCAGGGGCGGATCCAGGATTTTGTAGAAGATGGGGCACAGAGCCGACAAGTACACAATTGAAGAAGTAATTTTCTTTTTATTGTGTACTTAAGGTATGCCAGTTGGGTTCCAAAAAGGGGGCGCGGTCAATTCGCCCCCCCCCCCCCCACTGGATCCGCGCCTGCTATTCTGTCATGGATGTGAAGAATGGGATTGCATGATGTTGTTGGTCGATCTCATTAAATTGAACCATTGAAGGAAAAAAAAAAAACAATAAGAGATCATTATTTTGTCCTCATTTCTATTAGTGGAGTCATTTTTATAGATCGGTTGTAAGAGAGAATAAGAGAATAAGAGATTATTAGAAAATGAAAGCCTGTAAGAAGGGAGGGAAGGGAGAGAGAGAGAGAGACAAAGGGGGCTGGGGCAAAAAGAATGGGATATTCCTACAAAGACAGAATAGGACTGGTAATAAATAAATTATATCATCAGCTGCTATTGTTGGTTACTAGTTAATTCAATTCAAAATAGCCCTATACTGTTTTCTTAGCCTGTCGTCTCAAACTGCTACAGCAGAATATTACAAATAACTTAATGTAAGTTATTTATATTGGTGGAGTATCCAGGAATGCAGGGGAGGGGGGGGGCTCACACCTGACGACAAAAAAATTATCAGATGCTGTCTATTCTGAATTTTCAGACAAGCAAGGAAAAAAAAGTCACATTTTTCATGTTCCTTCTGTGCCGGTGGAGGGGGGGGGGGCACACAATTCCTTTCATTCGATGTGTAACTATAAGATATGTCAGATTTGGTTTTGGCTGGCACGTAGGGCACGTGCATTCCTGGATACGCCACCAATAAAAATAAGAGAATCTTGGATACGCCACTCTTAATTAATCTTTGTATTTAAGGAATTGCTCTCACGTAATCTCATTTTAATAAAGCCTTTTCTGTCTTGACTTTTAACATAAGGTCATAGATTTACATTATACGTCTATAATCCCTAAAATTTACATAAATCATGATATCAAATGAAATATTCTGATTTAGAGAAATAAAGATAGCATTTTATTTATTCATTTATTTTTATTTTATTTATTTTTTTTTTTCCCGTCAGATATCGCAGTGTTTGCTCATATAGAGCTTAATATCAGGGAACATGTTTGGACCATTCCCCCCCCCCCCCCCCAATCACATAAATATTAATAGAAATTTCACAGCAAATAACTTTAACAAAAATACAAACATCTCTCCTAGCTCCCCCTCCCAACTCTCTCCCTCTCCTCCATTGTGCAGTTAGAGTATGTTGATTCTATCTGTTTTGGGACATAAGTTTGTATTTGAAGGGACAATATCAAGATTATGCCCTTTACGGCTTTACCAAAAGCGATATACAGAAAAAGAAGAAAAAATAAAGGAAATGAAAAATACAAACATCTTGATAAAGACTATAATCTTCCCTCTCGGCCGATCGACATGTACAACAATATATACGCGTGCTTTATTTCGGGACTGAGCACTCTTCGTATTTAAACTCTTTGACTGAACTCAATGCGCGCTCCTTGAATCTGGCTACCACAAGTTCAGCGACCAATTAGGGTGTCGCCGAAAAGTCCAATCGAAAACGAAATTTTTTTCTAAAAAGAAAAACTAGGCACAAGGGAGTTTATTTCCTAGTGTGGGAATGTGTAAAGGTATAAAGAGGGCCCATGAGCATGATTATCTTTCAATTTGAATATCATGGGTCATACGAATGATGTATATCGAAAAATATTGCGAATCCAACATTTTAATACACGTAATGGTGAGCGGCGTACTGTGGCGCAGGACTACTCGCAACTCAAATTGAAGTTCTTCAATAAAAGTAATATAAAAACTCGCTCGACATTTCTTATTCTTAGCTGATTAGTGTTTCAAATAGAGGAGATATTCAGCTTTATTGTGGTATAGGTCAGTACTCGGAGCAAGTTATCTGGGTCTTACTGTTTTAACTCAATTGTGACCTACTCCCCCCCCCCCCCCCCCCCGGGCCTACCCCCCGTTATTTATACGCTCCACTTCAACAATAGCGCCTAAATACAACATTCGCATAACTCAAAATGAAATCCTTTAATAAAAGTGATATAAAAACTCGCGCGACATTTCTTATTCTTAGCTGATTAGTGTTTCAATTAGAGGAGATATTCAGCTTTATTGTGGTGTAGGTCAGTACTTTTAGCAAGTTGTCTGGATCTTATTGTTTGAACTTAAAGTTGCGACCCACCCCAAGATATGTACGCTCCGCATGAACAATAGCGCCTTAATCCAAATTTCGCATAATTCAAAATGAAGTCCTTCAATAAAAGTAATATACAAACTCGCTCGACATTTCTCATTCTTAGCTGATTAGTTCTTCAAAAAGAGGAGATACTCAGCTTTCTCGTGGTATAGGTCGGTACTCGGAGCAAGTTGTCTGGATCTTACTGTTTTAACTGAAAGTTGCGACCCACCCCAAGATACGTACGCTCCGCATCAACAAAAGCGCCTTAATCCGAATTTCGCTTAACTTAATATGAAGTCCTTCATTAAAAGTAATATACAAACTCGCTCGACAATTCTTATTCTTAGCTGATTAGTGCTTCAAAAAGAGGAGATACTCAGCTTTCTCGTGGTATAGGTCGGTACTCGGAGCAAATTGTCTGGACCTTACTGTTTTAACTCAAATTTGCGACCCACCCCAAGATATGTACGCTCCGCATCAACAATAGCGCCTTCATCCAAATTTCGCATAATTCAAAATGAAGTCCTTCAATAAAAGTAATATACAAACTCGCTCGACATTTCTCATTCTTAGCTGATTAGTTCTTCAAAAAGAGGATATACTCAGCTTTCTCGTGGTATAGGTCGGTACTCGGAGCAAGTTGTCTGGATCTTACTGTTTTAACTCAAAGGTGCGACCCACCCCAAGATACGTACGCTCCGCATCAACAATAGCGCCTTAATCCGAATTTCGCTTATATTCTCATGATGACGTCCTGAATACAAAGTGCTATACAAACTCGCTCGACATTTCTCATTCTTAGCTGATTAGTGCTTCAAAAAGAGGAGATACTCAGCTTTCTCGTGGTATAGGTCGGTACTCGGAGCAAATTGTCTGGACCTTACTGTTTTAATTCAAATTTGCGACCCACCCCAAGATATGTACGCTCCACATCAACAATAGCGCCTTCATCCAAATTTCGCATAATTCAAAATGAAGTCCTTCAATAAAAGTAATATACAAACTCGCTCGACATTTCTCATTCTTAGCTGATTAGTTTTTCAATTAGAGGAGATATTCAGCTTTATTGTGGTGTAGGTCAGTACTTTTAGCAAGTTGTCTGGATCTTATTGTTTGAACTTAAAGTTGCGACCCACCCCAAGATATGTACGCTCCGCATCAACAATAGCGCCTTAATCCAAATTTCGCATATATTCTCATGATGACGTCCTGAATACAAAGTGCTATACAAACTCGCTCGACATTTCTCATTCTTAGCTGATTAGTTCTTCAAAAAGAGGAGATACTCAGCTTTCTCGTGGTATAGGTCGGTACTCGGAGCAAGTTGTCTGGATCTTACTGTTTTAACTCAAAGTTGCGACCCACCCCAAGATACGTACGCTCCGCATCAACAATAGCGCCTTCATCCGAATTTCGCATAACTTAATATGAAGTCCTTCAATAAAAGTAATATACAAACTCGCTCGACATTTCTTATTCTTAGCTGATTAGTTCTTCAAAAAGAGGAGATACTCAGCTTTCTCCTGGTATAGGTCGGTACTCGGAGCAAATTGTCTGGACCTTACTGTTTTAACTCAAATTTGCGACCCACCCCAAGATATGTACGCTCCGCATCAACAATAGCGCCTTCATCCAAATTTCGCATAATTCAAAATGAAGTCTTTCAATAAAAGTAATATACAAACTCGCTCGACATTTCTCATTCTTAGCTGATTAGTTCTTCAAAAAGAGGAGATACTCAGCTTTCTCGTGGTATAGGTCGGTACTCGGAACAAGTTGTCTGGATCTTACTGTTTTAACTCAAATATGCGACCCACCCCAAGATATGTACGCTCCGGATCAACAAAAGCGCCTTAATCCGAATTTCGCATAACTTAATATGAAGTCCTTCATTAAAAGTAATATACAAACTCGCTCGACATTTCTTATTCTTAGCTGATTAGTTCTTCAAAAAGAGGAGATACTCAGCTTTCTCGTGGTATAGGTCGGTACTCGGAGCAAATTGTCTGGACCTTACTGTTTTAACTCAAATTTGCGACCCACCCCAAGATATGTACGCTCCACATCAACAATAGCGCCTTCATCCAAATTTCGCATAATTCAAAATGAAGTCCTTCAATAACTCGCTCGACATTTCTAATTCTTAGCTGATTAGTTCTTCAAAAAGAGGAGATACTCAGCTTTCTCGTGGTATAGGTCGGTACTCGGAGCAAATTGTCTGGACCTTACTGTTTTAACTCAAATTTGCGACCCACCCCCCGTTATTTATACGCTCCACTTCAACAATAGCGCCTTAATCCAAATTTCGCATAACTCAAAATGAAGTCCTTCAATAAAAGTAATATACAAACTCGCTCGACATTTCTCATTCTTAGCTGATTAGTTCTTCAAAAAGAGGAGATACTCCGCTTTCTCGTGGTATAGGTCGGTACTCGGAGCAAGTTGTCTGGATCTTACTGTTTTAACTCAAATTTGCGACCCACCCCAAGATATGTACGCTCCGCATCAACAATAGCGCCTTCATCCAAATTTCGCATAACTTAAAATGAAGTCCTTCAATAAAAGTAATATTAAAACTCGCTCGACATGTCCTATTCTTAGCCGATAAGTGCTTCAAAACGAGGAGATACTCAGCTTTATTGTGGTATAGGTCAGTACTCGGAGCAAGTTATCTGGGTCTTACTGTTTTAACTCAATTGTGACCTACCCCCCGTTATTTATACGCTCCACTTCAACAATAGCGCCTAAATACAACATTCGCATAACTCAAAATGAAATCCTTTAATAAAAGTGATATAAAAACTCGCGCGACATTTCTTATTTTTAGCTGATTAGTGTTTCAATTAGAGGATATATTCAGCTTTATTGTGGTGTAGGCTTTCTCGTGGTATAGGTCGGTACTCGGAGCAAGTTGTCTGGATCTTACTGTTTTAACTCAAATTTGCGACCCACCCCAAGATACGTCGCTCCGCATCAACAATAGCGCCTTAATCCGAATTTCGCATAACTTAATATGAAGTCCTTCATTAAAAGTAATATACAAACTCGCTCGACATTTCTTATTCTTAGCTGATTAGTGCTTCAAAAAGAGGAGATACTCAGCTTTCTCGTGGTATAGGTCGGTACTCGGAGTAAATTGTCTGGACCTTACTGTTTTAACTCAAATTTGCGACCCACCCCAAGATATGTACGCTCCGCATCAACAATAGCGCCTTCATCCAAATTTCGCATAATTCAAAATGAAGTCCTTCAATAAAAGTAGTATATAAACTCGCTCGACATTTCTCATTCTTAGCTGATTAGTTCTTCAAAAAGAGGAGATACTCAGCTTTCTCGTGGTATAGGTCGGTACTCGGAGCAAGTTGTCTGGATCTTACTGTTTTAACTCAAATTTGCGACCCACCCTAAGATACGTACGCTCCGCATCAACAATAGCGCCTTTATCCGAATTTCGCATAACTTAATATGAAGTCCTTCAATACAAGTAATATACAAACTCGCTCGACATTTCTTATTCTTAGCTGATTAGTGCTTCAAAAAGAGGAAATACTCAGCTTTCTCGTGGTATAGGTCGGTACTCGGAGCAAATTGTCTGGACCTTACTGTTTTAACTCAAATTTGCGACCCACCCCAAGATATGTACGCTCCGCATCAACAATAGCGCCTTCATCAGTATGGCCATTTAGGATTTGTTCATTTAACCACATTCCCTAAAGATATGTATTAAGATTTTTACCCATATCCATGCAGCTCTCAGTCTAGATCATCAGTGCAAAATTTTGATAAGATTTACCTATTTTCAATATTTTTATGAACATTTTTGGATTTAACTCCTTTTGGAATGAAACATCGAACGATTCACTGTCTTTAGGAAAAAAATGAGAAATTCATTAAAAAATCAAAAACATATTTATCGATAAATAGTCATCTTAAAAGGTGTAAAATGTATTCTGCTAGCAATATCAATGTGTTTCGTGTTGAATTCCTATTGTTAAAGGTGTTTAAATGTGCAGAAAAGGACAATCGACTAAAGTTTTCATTCCAAAAGGAGCTAAATCCATGGAAATTGAAATTATAAAAATTTCATAAAAATTGAAATTCATTGCTAGATTTTTGAAAACATGATAGAAGTAATCTAAGACAATAGCCCTACAATATATATCAAAATAGAGTAGCAGTGGACAAGGGAAAGTGGTAAATTAAAAAGCCTTGATTTACTCAAAAACACTAATTGTGGATTTAGCTCCTTTTGGAATGAAACTCTTCAAATATGAGAATGTTCAATATTTACTTCAAAATGACATAAAATATGCACATACTTACCTTGTTTCCTGCTTATTACAAGACAGTCTACATATTATTAATGCCTGTGTCTGCAACATTCGTATTTAGGCATAGAAATATACCTTACAGGTGTTATTTTCAGCATGTATCCTTGTACCTTGCAATATAAGAATCAGTTGTCAGGAGATGTTTATGAAGGTTATTGGTATTCACAGACCTTATGTTCCACATGAGCTGTGCTTATGACGACCCCTTTTTCTATGTATGATTTTATGTGACCATACATGAAGATTGTAAATCTATGATGATGTACATGGAAATAAAAATGAACATCAAATTAAATCAAATCAAATGTATTTTTTTTAGGAGATTGCTCTGAACGTGAAGAATTCAGCGTAAATACATTGGTATATCGTGAGTTATGGTATCGGTGGCTAATCTAATTCTCCCAAATAAACAGAGACCAGGGCCCCGTTGCATAAAAGTTACTATTATGGTAACTTTGCCATCGATGGTAACTTCCATGGTAACAATGCTCAACAGCCAATCAAAATCAAGGTTTCCATGGAAGTTACCATAAATGACAAAGTTACCATGATTGTAACTTTTATGCAACGCGGCCCAGGTGTAATTATTTTTCTTTATTACCCTTTTGGTACCTTTATGTGTGTATTCGAATATGTCACTAGGTTTCGAATTTGACCGAGCGACGTTCCGATTCTTTCTAACTAATATTATCTGTCTAACATCATATTATGTTGAACATGTTGAATGAAATATGCTGAGATGAGGTATTTCTATGAATATAAAGAATAACTTGACATTATTTAACGAAGTTATGAATAATATAGGCAAAACGGTGATTTCTTTTTTAAAATCCAAAGTCATGACCCCAACGTACTGGGATGGAAAGCTTTATAGACACTATCATGACTATGATTTGAAACTTGAACTTAGAGGGCTACATATTTGATATAAACTGACGATTGGACATTACTGACATCAATGGTACACACATTTATGTTTGTGGATTAAAGTGAAATCTGATTTATCAGGAATTACGTATTGATAACAAAGTCTCTGTGTAGACTATGTAATTTGAAATGCACAGCTAGCCGGTTACATTTTGCAAAGTAGTCATTAGATATCATTGTTAAAATACATGTATCAGGATATTGTGACCTTTAAAAAAAATCTCTGGAACTTCACAGCAGTTTGAAAATATCAAACGATAATCAGGATACGATTTTAATACGCTTCAATAAGTCTGGCGAATTAAATATTTATCATTTTTAAAATGATTGTAGAGACTAGAGCTTTTTCCTGGAGCATTTTCAGTGAGGTACATACATTTGGTTGGTATCAAAATGAGCGGAATATGATTCTAAATACGATGACCAAGTTTCAATGAAATGGTTTATTATCTTCTGTAAAGCTTGTGCTACCGCTTTTTGAAAAAAAAAGGTCTGAACATTTTTAATGAATCTTTAATGAATGAATTTTTAATGAATTTACAATTTAGATCAGTAATAAAACAAGTAATAAAACAGTTGCTGGTGATTGCAATAAACATATGAAGTTATAACGTCAATCCTTTTCCTAAAAATGCGGTTTTACCATTTCAGTCAAGAATTAATGTAAATTATATATCAAACCATATTAACAATCACAACAACCCATAATTCTCATTGTTAAAAAGTACTTATTATAGGAATAAACTCCTTACGTGGGTTAAATCAATCATATTTTCCTGGTACGTTTGTCCAACGTCGAGTATCCCATTTATAAATAAAAGAAATGAAATAGGAACAAAAATGATGACTGTTAATTTCCATATTTGTTTGTCATTCTTTAGAGGGATGGGGGGGGGGGGGTGCGGCACGTAGATCCCACAATATATAATCATGATGATTTCTGACAGTATTTGTGTAAGTCTGGACCCCCGAACCTTTGTTTGCACCTGATCTCGCTTAAAATATAGGGGGTGTATATTAGTAACGTCTAGCAGTCACTCTCCACCACTTAAATCGTCTAGTAGTGGTCATTTGTGCATCTTTGGACTATGGCGAGTAATTTCCCACAGGTTTCATAAGGTTTCCTTTCCAGCTGATCTAGCTTAATATTAGGGGTTGGGGTAGTTTAGGGGCGTCTGGCAAGCACTCCCCACCACTTAAATCGTCTGGCAATGGCCATTTGTGTATCTTTGGACTCTGCCGAGCCATTTCCCATTGGTTTCATCGGGTTTCCTTTCCAGCTGATCTAGCTCAATTTTTTGACTCCCTTTGGGGGCATCTGGTGGGCACCCCCCCCCCCCCCCACCACCACTTAAAACGTCTGGCATTGCCCATTCATGTGCCTTGGGACTATGGCGAATCTTTTGATATAGGTTTCTTGGGGTTTCCTTTCCAGCTAATCTAGCTCAATATTGGGTGTTGGGGTACTTTAGGGGCGTCTGGCAAGCACTCCCCACCACTTAAAACGTCTGGCATTGTCCATTCATGTACCTTGGGACTATGGCGAATCTTTTGATATAGGTTTCTAACGGTTTCCTTTCCATCTGATCTAGCTCAATTTTTGGACCCCCTTTAGGGGCGTCTGGCGGGCACCCCCCCCCCCCAACACTTAAAACGTCTAGCATTGTCCATTCATGTACCTTGGGACTATGGCGAATCTTTTGATATAGGTTTCTAAGGGTTTCCTTTCCAGCTGATCTAGCTCATTTTTTGACCACTTTGTGACCTCCCCCTGGCCACACCCACCACATAGAACATGCCAGACGGTCAATTCCCTATATCGGACTATGCGATCTTTATATTCCTGCACATGAAAATTGGTTTCTTTTCCAGCTAGGTTGACCCCCCCCCCCCCCCCCTGGCTCCCGAACTATTAGATCAAGTCTAAGTACGTTAGAGTGTCAGTTTGCATTTGTTGTGTGGTTCATTAGTCAAGATGGCGACAACACTTGAACACTTCTTTGCGGCAAACGATATCCATGAGGGGAAGAAAAAGTCTATTTTGTTGTCTTCAGTAGGAGCTAAGAATGACAAGTTGATAAATACATTACTAGCCCCGAAAAAACCTGGTGAGAAGACATTTAATGAACTTGTAAAATGGAAGAACATGAATGCCCTACACCAAGTCCGATAGTACAGCGTTATAAATTCAACAGTCGTACTCAACAGTCTGGAGAGTCAATTGCAGAGTTTGTTGCAGATCTGCGTAGAATTGCGGAACACTGCAAATATGGAACTAGTCTCGAGAAAATGCTGCGTGACAGAATTGTTCAGGCGATTTGCAGGGACAGCAGGTTAAATCTATGCACAAGCTTGGACGTCCTACGTCACTTCTAGGGAAACGTGGAAAGTTGAGAGGAAAGTGCTACAGATGTGGAATCACTCAGCATCAAGCAAATGATTGGAAGCACAAGCAGACGGTTTACCATAATTGTGGAACCAAAAGACATCTACAAGGGGTGTGTTTGAAGGCAAGGCGAGAGCAACCCAAGTTTCAAGGGAAGAAAGTGGGGACTCTACAACTCATCATACCCATGAACTAGAACAGGAGGATGAAGAAGAGTATGATGTGCCTACTTACAAGCTTTTCACACTGGACAGTTTTAGCCCATTACGTACAACCACAGAAATTGAAGGCAAGAATGTGTCTATGGAAATTGACACAGGGGCAGCTGTGTCAGTAATGGGTGAACAGGATTTCAGACATAATTGGCCTAATTATGAAGTGCAGCTGATGGAATCTTCAGCTCGTCTCAAGACATACACAGGCGAGAAGATCAGAGTTCTAGGAAAATGTTATGTCAGAGTAGTAAGTCAGGGAAAAGAAGTAAAGCTCGCTCTACTGATTGTCCCTGGAAACGGATCCAGTTTGATAGGTCGGAACCGGCTAGCTCACATCCGCCTGGATTTGGGTGAAATCAAGAGAATGAAGGAGTTGTTAGATGTTTCCCCCCTTCTCAACAAATACGCCGACGTTTTCCAGAATGAGCTAGGTGAGATCAAAGATCTGGAGGCTAAGATCTTTTTGAAAGAGGGTGCCACTCCTCGATATTTCAAAGCTCTACCAGTACCGCTTGAGGGAGAAGGTAGGAAAGGAACTTCACAGACTACAAGCTACATGAATCATCACTCCTGTTGATTTTGCAGATTGGGCAGCCCCAATTGTGTCCGTAGTGAAATCTGATGGCACTGTCCGAGTATGTGGAGACTACAAGATGACAGTTAACCAAGCAGCAAAGGTTGACAGATACCCACTCCCGTTGATTGACGACCTATTTGCTCAGGTTGTAGGAGGGAAAATCTTCACAACTCTGGATATGTCGCATGCCCATCAAAAAGTCAAACAAGAGGAAGTTCTAAGCAGTATTCAACGATAAACACTCATATGGGACTTTTCAGATACAACAGACTTCCTTCTGGG
Source organism: Heliocidaris tuberculata (assembly GCA_025618425.1). Classification (NCBI taxonomy): domain Eukaryota; kingdom Metazoa; phylum Echinodermata; class Echinoidea; order Camarodonta; family Echinometridae; genus Heliocidaris; species Heliocidaris tuberculata. The sequence continues at coordinate 24,858,500 of CM046839.1, forward strand.
ATTTCTTCGGCACCAGGAATCTTTCAGAAATCTATGGATAGGCTCATACAGGGACTTCCAGGTGTGGTAGCCTATCTGGACGAAATTCTTGTGTCAGGTGAAACACAGGAAAAGCATGATGAGAACTTGGAAAGAATGTTACGTCGTTTCCAAGAAGCTGGACTGCGTTTGAAACAGGAGAAGGGCATATTTGGTGGAGCAGAAGCGGTCTGTCTACATGTAGGCTATAAGACAGACGCACAAGGTCTTCATCCTGTTGAGAACAAGGTCAAAGCGGTGTTAGACGCTCCTAGCCTGTCAAACGTGTCAGAGTTAAAGGCCTACTTAGGACTTCTGAATTACTATGGGCGGTTCTTACCATCTCTCAGCATCAGATGTTCTTGTCCACTATGACCCTGCAAAGCTGTTGGTGCTTTCCTGTGATGCTTCACCCTGTGGAATAGGGGTTGTACTGTCTCATCAAATGGACAACGGAGATGAAAGACCAATCGCCTTTGCATCAAGAACATTGTCTAAGGCCGAGCAGCGTTACTTTCAACAAAGGCCTGGAAATTGTGTATGAAGTTAGAAAATTCCATGAATATCTGTATGGACGCAAGTTCAAAATCTTGACACATCATAAGCCTCTTGAAGGGATCTCCGGTGAAGCAAGGGGGATTCCGCAGATGGCCTCGCCAAGAGTGCAGCGCTGGGCACTGACACTAGCAGCATACGTGTATGAGTTGAAGTTGCTTTCCTGTGATGCTTCACCCTGTGGAATAGGGGTTGTACTGTCTCATCAAATGGACAACGGAGATGAAAGACCAATCGCCTTTGCATCAAGAACATTGTCTAAGGCCGAGCAACGTTACTTTCAACAAAGGCCTGGAAATTGTGTATGAAGTTAGAAAATTCCATGAATATCTGTATGGACGCAAGTTCAAAATCTTGACACATCATAAGCCTCTGGAAGGGATCTCCGGTGAAGCAAGGGGGATTCCGCAGATGGCCTCGCCAAGAGTGCAGCGCTGGGCACTGACACTAGCAGCATACGTGTATGAGTTGAAGTACAAATCTTGACGAACACACCAGAATGCCGACGCTTAGTCGATTACCAGTGGATGCAGCTCCAAGCATCGTACCTGTACCAGGAGATATTATCTCCTTACTGGAGTACATGGATGGTTCTCCAGTTACATCGAAGCAGTTTGCTACCATGACTACACGAGATCCAGTCCTTAAAAAGTGTACCAACTACGTCAAGAAGGTTGGAAAGAAGAATGCAAGGAAGAATCCTAAAAGCCATACTACAGTCGCAGAAGCGAGTTGAGTACAGAGAGTGGTGTTGTGTTGTGGGAATCCAGAGTAGTTGTTCCATCACAAGGTCGTGATGCTATCCTACGCCAACTCCATGAAGGTCATCTTGGGGTTACCAGCATGAAACAAATGGCCCGTATCTACGTGTGGTGGCTAGGAATGGATAAGCAGCTGGAGGATACCTTTAAATCTTTCAACAGTGCCAAGAACACCGCCGAGACCCTCCAGCGGCTCCGCTCAACCCGTGACCTTGGACAATGGACACTAGTACTGCTCGAGCCACGATCTCAAGGTTGAGGTGGTTGTTTGCAACGCATGGTCTTCCAGAGGTACTTGTGACTGACAATGGCAGCAACTTCACAAGTGCTGAGTTTAAAGAGTTCTGCAAGAAAAACAACGTGAAGCATGTCCGTACAGCACTATACCACCCAGCATCAAATGGGATGGGAGAAAGAGCTGTCCAGGTTGTGAAGGAGAGTTTGAAGAAGATGTCTAGTGGGACTCTTGAGACGAAGTATGCCCTCTTCTTGTTCCAATACAGGAACACGCCACATACAAGTACAGGACGGACCCTTTCTGAGCTGATGTTCGGGAGAAAAGTGAGGACGCACCTAGCCGCGGTCAAACCTGACCTTGGTTCTTCTGTTAGTGGCAAACAAGCAACACAGAAGGAACAGCATGGTTCCAAAGCAAGAGATCGAGACTTCCAAATTGGTTCTCCTGTGTTCGTTCGAGATGTCGTCCGAGGGATCTGGTTGCGTGGCATCATTACTGAGCGCACTGGACCTGTCTTTTTCGTGTCCAGTTAGATGATGGCCTTGTCATGAGACGCCATCAGGATCATCTTCGACATCGTTGGATCGCCACAGGATGAGTTCCTACCTGAGCCAGAGTTTGAGGTTCCAATATCTTCATCTTCATCATATAGCACATCTACCAGTAGGAGTGTGGAAGGCGTGACCCGCGATGACACATCATCTGGCAACGGTCCTACGCCGACGCTTCGTCGTTCTCAACGAAAGAGAAATCCACCAGATAGGTTAAATTTGTAAATATAGCAAATCATCATGAAGGGCAGAATAATCCCTGACGATTGATGATTTATATAGTCCAATAGTTCAGGGTAGTCTACCCCTGACTCTGAGTTTATTTTAGGTGTTAAATATTTTTATGCCTGATTTTGGCAAGTTTAACGGTTACCGCCAGATAGGTTAAATTTGTAGATGTAGCAAATCATCATGAAGGGCAGAATAATCCCTGAGGATTGATGATTTATACAGTCCAGGGTAGTCTACCCCTGAGTCTGTGTTTGTCTAAGTCTGAGTCTGAGTTTATGTCAGGTTTAAATGTTTTTATGCCTAATTTTAGCAAGTTTAATAGATTTTCATTGTTCAAGTTTGAATGTGGTAACCTAGACTACATGTTTGGATGCGCACAGTGCATCCTGCGCGTTGTTAAGCGCTCGCTCTACAAGATGGACTGACCAGGCTATGGAAGCAGCCATTCTGTTCCCGGAATAAAGATGCAATTATGATCCGGACTTCATGTTGTCAGGATTCTTTTATTGATCACATGTGTGGAGTCATGTCAATGCAATTTTTGGTCGGTGGTAAAAATAGACGTGTTTGAGATCGCCAAATTGAAACGCAGAAAATGGTGCGTTTTGTATCACGTTTCTGCCAGAATCACGGTCGCTGAAATTGCATGAACGCAACGGAGATCTCAATCATGATTTTATTACGTCATTAGAGTAGAAGAATAGATGAGAGAAGGAGAACCATATAGAAAAATATAAGAAGCAAAAATAGAAGATGAAGATAAAAACAAAGAATAACATAAGGAAAGAAATAAAGAGAAGATGAAAGTAAAATCAAAACAAAGAATGAAATAACGAAAGATATAAAGAAAGGAAGAAAACATAGGAAAATAAAAACAAAAAATAACACAAGGGATAGATGGAAAGAGAAGGAAAGAAGAAAATTAAAGAGATACATAGGAAAGGATAGATGAAAAGATAAAAAGAAGGAAAGAATAAAATCAAACATAAGGGAAAAGAAGGATGATGTACTGGATAAACACAAAGGACAACAAAAAGACAGACAGAAAGACAGAAAGAGAAGATGAAACAAAAAACCCATCAAAACAAAGAAGAACACAATAATAAAAAAAGACAGAAAGAGAAGAAATATCAAACCAAAGAAGAACTGGAAAAATAGAAAGAATAAGCATGAGAGAAGAATAAAGACAAATAATAATATAAGCATAAAGACAGGAAGAGATGATGAAAGAAAGATTTTTAAAAATAATAACATAAAAAAGATAGGAAAAGAAGAGAAGGAAATAAAGAGATACTTAGGAAAGGATAGAAGAAAAGATCAAAAAGATCAAAAAGTTTCCAATTGGTTTTCCGCAAATAAGTTACAGATTAATCAGACCAAAACAAAATTCATGTTATTTAATTTTAGGAACAAAAGTAATAATTCAACTGAAGAGGTAAATTTGAAAATAGATGGTAACATTATTGACCAAGTACAATTTGTACTCATTCTTGCAAAATAAATCTATTAGATATCAAGGACCTCTACAGTGGAACTCTATGAATAATCATTTGAAGGGTGATAAGAGCTATAACGCATTTAAAATGAAACTGAAAAGAACAAAACTTGATTGATTGATTGATTGATTTTATTTGCCAAGCCTCTAACATACAACAATAAAAGAATATCAAATCAAAATTATGTAAGCTTGAACAGGATAACCCACGAAAGCTCGAGAGCTTATTTCCAGTGGGGTCCCCAACATACAAAATTAATTAGTTCAATTTGTATTATTTACAGACTGAGAAGATTTTTTTTTTTTAAGAATAATAAAAATGATAACAAAAACAACATTTATAACATGTAATAATGATTATAATAACAACAACAACAATAATAATAATAATAAGAAGAAGAAGAAGAAGAAGAAGAAGAAGAAGAAGATGACGAGGAGGAGGAGGAGGAGGAGGAGCAAAAAGAATAATAAAGAATATGTTGAATCTCTAAAACGTACAAAAACAAAAGTATATACAAACTTAGACAGCATGAACCTGGCAGAGAAAAGAAAAGTGTTCTTTCTTCTGGCAATTTCAATCACATACCATGTCATTTGCTTCTCTCCTCTGACTCTCAAGTGATAGGTATTCCCTTAATTTCCTCTTAAAAAGAGCAAAGTTTTCTATTTCCTTTATATAATTAGGAAGGGTATTCCAATGTTTGATGGCAATGTAATAAAACGAATTTTCAATGCTACCTACTCTTTCTGGTAAGTTAAAGTTGAATCTGCTATTTCTTGTATCATAATTATGTAAGTCAGTAACAAGATTGAAGTTGGATCGAATATAATGATTTGACCTAGTATGATATATTTTATGCACGTGATGCAATACGAGTTGTTTTGATCTTTGGTTAACTTAAAGAAAACCAGCTTTAGAAAGTTCGCTGTAGCCAACATGAGTTCTTGGACCAGAACAGTTGATGAATCTCACCATTTTGTTCTGTATAATTTTCAACTTCTTTTGTTCTAACTTGTTTATGTTACTATACCATACAGGGTTAGCATAGTCAAACAAAGCAAAACAGAGTATGCTTTTAAATTCAAACAATTTTGATATCTGTACAAAAATTTTAGACGAGAATTTGCTTTTTTTACAACTGATTCTACTAAAGAAGAAAATGAAATTGCGCTAGCCAACTCAATGCCTAAATACTTCACAGATTCTTTTCTCTGAATTACTTGATTATTGTGTGTCACTTTGAATTCAAATGACTTTTTAGAACTACTTTTAGAACAAAACAAAATGCTTTCTGTTTTGCCCAAGTGTAAAGAAAGCTTATTATCAGTCATCCAATCGACACATGTAGATAGCTGTTCACTGAGCTTCTCCTCAAGAAATTTTGGATTAGGATTTGAATAGAGTAGTACGCTGTCATCAGCGTACAATAATAGTTTACAGTCTTTTATACAAATACACATATCATTGATATAACTTGTAAACAGAATTGGGCCTAAAATGCTTCCCTGAGGAACACCGCATGTTATCGGCATTAGTTTGGAACGAATATCATGAATGGCCACTACTTGGTGTCGATTAGACAAGTAGGATCTGAACCATTCTAAACTTGCCTTGTTAAAACCCATTATTTCTAACTTTTTCAACAAGACGCCATGATTAACTGTATCAAAAGCTTTTTGCAGATCAAGGAGCACCATACCAACAAAGCGCCCTTGGGAAGTTTCTGTCCTCAAATAATCAGTTAAATGAATTAGACATGTTTCAGTCGAATAGTCATGTCGAAAGCCAGATTGAAATTCATAAATTATATCATTTTCTTTGAAGTATTTTTCAATTTGAACACAGACCGATTTTTCCAGAATTTTTTATGCTACGCTTAAAACACTAATAGGTCTATAATTGGTTACATCAGTTTTATCTTTCTTTTTATAAAGTGGAGTCACTTTTGCTATTTTCATATCCTCAGGAAAAGTGCTCGTCAAGATAGATAGGTTCATTAAGTAACTTAAAGGCTTATATAAAACCTTCGCACCATCTTTCAGAAATTTAGCTGGAATCATGTCTAACCCAGTACTTTTTGATATATTTAATTTATGTAACTCATTGAAAACAAATTGTTCACTGATTGGTGATAACTCGAAGCTGTTTTCAAGTACACCTTTTCTTTCGTAAAACTCACGAATACAATCATTGTCTGCGCTGAAAAGATTTTTACAAGGAGGGAGTTTGTCTACTAATTTGGCGGCCACATTTGTAAAATAAGAATTGAATTCATTAGCAATGGCCATCTTATCATGACATAATTCCCCATCGATTGTAATGACAGATTCTTGTTCTTTTCTCTTCTTACTTTTTAATCCTAAGCTTTTCAGATTCTGCCAAAGTCTTTTCGAATCTTGTTTATTTTCTTCTATCTTGTTTTGTAAGTATTCTAGCTTAGCCTTTTTCACCTCTCTTTGGACCATATTTCTTAATACTCTGTATCTTTTAGAGAGCGTCTCATCTTTTGCTCTTTTCCTCATTTTTTTGTATACTATATTTCTCTCTTGAATTAGGGAAAGAATATCTTTAGTCACCCAATTTTCTGATCTTTGTTTTATTCTTACCCGTTTCTGTGGCGCTATCATATTCAAAGTTGAGATAAAAACATGTTGAAATATTGACCATGCCTCATTTACATCTGTACAGTCAGTTATTCCTGACCAGTCAACAGCAGACATTTGAAGATTGAAAGTCTGTTCTGTATATTTTTTCATGGATCTAATAGTACTAGTCCTGTGATGACCTATTGCCAGTCTAATATTTTTCCGTGTACAGAAAGTACAAGAATGGTCGCTAATACCAAGATCAATGATACCACTTTGACTTATTTTATTTTCTTTGCTACAAATAATATGATCCAGTAGAGAAGAACATGTAGGTGTAACGCGCGTTGCGTCTTTAATGAGTTGACTGAACCCGTGAAGACTCAACAAGTCAATATATTTTTTAGCCAATGGCGATTTGTGAAGAAGACAAATATTCATGTCTCCTAAAAGAATAATTTCGTCATCCTTCTTTAGTATATCAAAAGAACTGGACAATTTCTCGATAAACAAATTGTTCTTAGGAGGTCTATACAGAACACCCACAACAATTGGTTTTGATCTTGGTATAAGCAAATTAATCCACAATGATTCCGCATCTCCTGTACATATATCATCAATAATATTAAATGCAATATCATTTCTGATATATAAACATACACCACCTCCAGAGCCAGAGGGTCGATCACGGCGTATGATTTTATATCCGTCTATTTCAACTTCTTCATCATTTATGGAATTATTTAACCATGTTTCAGTGAAAGCAATAATAGACAGGCTTATTCTTTTAAAAAGAATTCTAAGTTCCGATATCTTGTTCAGAATAGACCTCACATTAAGGTGTAAGAAATGAAGACCTTTGCCGTTAAACTTTTCTCAAATTCCTGATAAAGAGAAATTTTTTCATCTGTGAGGTTTGGCAGAATTGTTTTTGCTTTCACTTGGTTTTCAGGTGTTTGACTGACCCTTAAATAGTTTTCTTTTAGTCTATCATCAATTTGGTTTTCTTTCTCTAGACAATCGTCCGTAAATAATGAATCACAGAAAGATGGCAGACTACATGTTAAACAATTCAAATTCTCATTAGGGCATTCATATAACCTACAGTACTCTGATGAACTTATAGCTTGACAATCAGTGTGAAACCATCTTTTACAATTAGAACACAAAAGGCCGCATTGATTAGATTTGACTGGCTTATCACAGTTTCCACACGGGAACTTATATTTCCGACCGCCACCTAATTTATTCGGACCATCACTTAATTCTGTCAGACTTTCACTTAATTCGTTACCCTTCTTACAAATTGAAGGTAGTTCTCCCAGTCTTTCATGTCCACCTTGGATGGTCTGAAGGCTGGTTTGAAGGCTGGTTTCAGTCGTGACCTCTGACTGACTGCGCTGAAATCCAAAGATCTCCCAGAAACAGCTTCGGCGTAGGATCTTACATGGCCGCTGCTCTGCTCTTTGCAAGGTTGACTCAGGTTTACTCGGTAGAGTGCTTGATGCCACCTCGCTCCATGTCGACTGCTTGTATCCAGATCAGACGACCGCTGAGTCAAGCCCTGGTCTCGTGTTGTTCGTTGGTCAGCACGGTTGATTAGGCGTTGCAAGTTGCCTGCCAAGATTCGTTGACCAGCTCTGTTGAGGTGAACACCATCACGCCCGAGATGCTGTTCCCTGATATTATCGTTGATGATGAAGCCCCACCTGTTCTCGTTGGCCACCAACTCCAGCAGATTGTTGATATCATCAACCCGCTTCTTGTCCGCTGCACTCTCCCACCTACGATGGATGATCGTCGAGAACGAGACTGCGAACCCCTCAGCAGCAACAGACTTGCAGAGGTCTGTGATTTGATGAGTGACTTCACTAGCACCCTCCGTCATGTTGTTAGTGCCCGCGTGGATGATGAGTTCTCCCCCTGGCTTCAGGAACTCGCAAGGCGAAGAGGTAAAGATGTCTCTCACTTTTGCACCGGGGAAGGAGACGCACTTCACGTTCTTGCTGCGAGAGAGACGTCTTCCGTCGATGTGTTTGACCATCGAATCTCCAACCACAACTACATCGTGTTTGTTGCGGTTAACACGATGTCGGTGGCGGTAGCTCTTTATCTGCTCCTGGTATGGTGGTGAAGTAGTAGGCGATGTTTCTGTTGTTTCTTTGACAGCAAGAACTTCAAAGCGATGTCGGTGGCGGTAGCTTTCTATCTGCTCCTGGTATGGTGGTGAAGTAGTAGGCGATGTTTCTGTTGTTTCTTTGACAGCAAGAACTTCAAATCGGTTAGACGTCGGCACCGTAATTATCTCCACTTGTCTTCCGTCGTTTTCGGGCAGATCCTCGACACTGTTATCAGGGATAGTACTGTCGACGATGCCCTCTTCTACAAAGGAGGTGTTAGTTGTGGCGTCGTGAACTTCCTTCTTGGCCATTTCTAGATGTTTGAGTCTTTGGTCAATGCTTTTGACGAACGCCAATATTTCCAGAAGAACGCGATTGCCCGGTTGTTCTTCAGTGCCTTCATCAAGCCTCTCTATTCCTTTATCAGCATTTTGTGCTGCGATCTCAAGATCCAAGGCTCTTTTGAGACGAGCGGTAAGTGTTGCCTTCACGCCGTTTTTGTCAAGACCTCTCTTTTGCAGCTCGCTACGAAGTTCTTTGACACGGAGATGTTTGATGTCGTCTAAGGACACCATTGTGACGTAATAATATCAGGACCAGTGAAAAAGATGCGCTCTTCCAGATTAAGGCGCAAGATATTGAATTGAAACAGTGAAGTTTTATTGAAATGTATAATTCATTCACATTATTTTTTCATTATCTATCCATTAAAATCTCGTATTTTTCTACTTTATATTTTTAGTATTTATTATTATTGGTATTGTATTGCATTGTATCTGTATTTGTAATGTTTGGGGTTGCTTGTTTACAAGTTTTTAACTTTTTAGCAATCCCGGCATGTCATCCAATACACTGTATTTCTAATTATTTCATTCTGATTTTTATCTTTTGCCGAATAAATGTGAATTGAAATTGAAAAATTGAAATTGAAATTGAAATTGAAAATTGAAATTGGAAAGAATAAAAAGAAAAATAAGGAAAAAAGAAGAGAAGATAGGATAAAAACAAAGAATGACATTAGGAAAGATCGAAAGAGAGGATAGAGGAAGATGGATAAAGAAATACGCAGTTAATGACAAAAGCGTAATTACAGGAGGAAAGATAGAAAGAGAAGATGAAAGAAAACGAAAATGCATTCAGATAGAAAAAGAAGATGATATAAGGCTACAAACGTGGAATTACATGAAGAAAAAAATGTTTTAAAAGAAGATGAAAGAAGATAAATAAGAAAATGTATAAAAAAGAAGGAAAAGTGCACGCCGAAATTGACCTTTACTTCTTGGGTCAAACTGCAGAGTTTAGCTGCGCAAAGGCGGAGCTTCATTCGAGCTAGAATCAGCGTTATAATTGCATGAACACTCTCCACAAGAAACTGTGTTTTAAAACGGCGTTTTTTATTGTGATTCATGTTCGTGATTCTAGCTTCAAAAATTGCTTGAACGCACCCCGATGGATATGTCCGATAGTTTAATCCGGATAATAGTTTGCCCGCTGCATGTATACTGGATGCATGTTGCGTATGGTGTAAAATGTCTAGCTGTAAGTACTGTGCATGTACTTGACTCACTAAACTCTGACTTTTAACAAAACGACTGAATCACACATATCTCAAGAGTTAATAAGCCAATCAGGAGCGTCGATTTTCCTCTAGTGACTTTTCAATCCTCCGAAAAAAAATATCGCGTCCCGCATGCGCGGGCCTTAAGTTGTAAGTAAGTTATACGATCGTTGGCACACGTTCACACACGTTACTTGAGTTAAGTAATGTAGCTGTCACACCTTGGCGTTTTAACCAGCGTATGCCGACGTATGAAAAATTGGGCGAATGCGCTGGCGTACGTCGAATAAGTTATGGGTAAGTTTTGTATAAGTTAAGAGCACGCTGGTATACGTCGTACTTCGGCGAGGTCGTCGCAAAAAATTGTGCATGCACAAAAATTTTCAACGTGAGCCAGCGTATGGCTCATATTAGTTGTAGGCTCATATAAGTTGTAGGTAAGTTATGCGATCGTTGACACACGTTGACACACGTTACTTGTAAGTTACTCATAAGTTACTCATAAGTCGATATACGTCGAGATGATGTCTAGAGTACACAAAACATGGGCTGCGGAACCGGGGGGCTGGGGGGGGGGGCTGCAGCCCCCACCCCCACCCCACTTTTTTTTGAGTAAGACACGTTAAAAAAAAATCTCGGAAAAAGGCTCGAAAATTGTCTTTAATGAGTGAAATCAGATCAGCCCCCCCCCCCCCCCACTTTCAAAAACGCTCCGCGGCCCCTGCAAAACTTATGGGTAACGTGCGTTGAACCTGTGTAACTTATATCGAACATATCTCAAACGCATATTGACGTATGTACGTATTTGACGTGTTCCGGACGAAGTTTTTTTTTTTTCAATTTTGGGCGTATACATAACGTTTTAGTAACATATATAGAACGTCTCGATAATTTATAGATAACTTATACCAACGACTGCTTCAGCGGGGTGCCGACGCTCACAACTTACGCCCAACGATAGAGTAGCTTATGCATAGCGCGCGGCACCGTATCGCCGACGATCACGTGTCGTAGCCTATAAAAAGGCTGCCGATCGACGATTTGAGAACGTTAAATTGTATTACACTCACAACTCACAAAAGGAACATGAAATTCGAAAGTGCCGTTGGTTGTGGTTTAATGACATTACAACATAATCTTTATGCATACATCAAACTTTGGACCTCCAAATCACCATCATATGGCCACGCCATTACTCCAAAGTAGCGAGTAAATACAACTTAATTGAAGTAGACTGCTTCAGCATAACCTCTTGGAAGGACCCGGGTTTTCTTTGATCCGAAAATTGTATAATAATCTCAATCAGGCATCCGCACCAATAACTAGGCATCCACACCTTCCTCCCCGCATACCACAGGCGAGGAACCACTGCGAATAAAACTGGTGCATAATCAAGATGCGACAATCAATGCCTCTCCGCATACAGGGTGCCAGCCACGGAAGAGGAAACACTACAAAGGACGACATCTTGTAGGGCACCGAATAATAAACAGGTGCATAATCAGTGGCGGATCTACGGGGGGGGGGGTTAAACCCCCCCCCCCCCCTTGGGCTGCCAAGTAAACATTTAATGTGCATAGGAAAACGCCATCATATGTCCAGACTCACACAATATGTTCCTATATAGCACTCTGTCTCAGGCTCAGCCTCGGGCAATAGGTTTTAACCCCCCCCCCCCCCCCCCCCCCGACTACCAAGTGAACATGTGTTACTTTTTCTATGCTCATATCAACAGGCGTCTGTTAACGATTTTTAACGATATGTGATTTGGCCATAATGTATGTTTCAAATTGGTAACGTATGTTACATTAACGTTGTTTGAATACAATTTTGGCCTTAAAAATGATTGCTAAGCTCACCCAGAACCTCATATATGGTGTAAATTTAAGTTTGCTACCAATTTGGATAGTTGTTACGTATATCCTACACACATTTTTCACGTATGATAACGGACGTTTACGGTTACATCACGAAAGTTACATCGTGACCTTCAATTGGCTGAATAAGCAACATTTAGTTGAACTTAATTTTAATTTCTACTTCACTGGCATGGCCAGTATCATCATTTACATCATAGAGGTTACCTATATTTAAGATTTGTGGTACTATACAAGTCAACATAATGTTACACTGTCATAAATCTACCTTTTTATCACGAATCTTTCTTATATTCCCAGTAACTTTTCTTTAGTATCTTGACTTTTAAACATGTGGTTAGAATTAGACCAAAAAGAAATAACACACACTGGAGAGGAAAATTTCAAGTGAAAATATTGTGAGAAGATATAATATTATTCAACTCATCTGGTAACTTATTAAGTTGATAACCAAACACACGATAACTCTGGATATAACTGTGTATTAAACTGTTACTTGATCTAAAAAGACGTTATTATGGACTGCTTTTTATGGTCTCCATTGCGTTAGTAGATGCTAGGAAAACATTACTTACAGGGATTCAAATAGCAAAAAACAAACAAACAAAAAATCGACGCGACGCTACGCGGCTCACAGACATCGCCGTTTCGCATCTTGTGGACGATGCTCTGCATCGCCGTTGGGACAAACCCAGGGACCGCGGAGCCAGGGCCGGGGGGGGGGGCGGGGATGGGGCTGTAGTCCCCCCCCCCCCCCTCCCCAATTATTTGGGCAAAAAAGAGAAAAAATAGAGCATGCCAGTATGCTTAAAATCGCAAGCTGGCAACCCTAAAATTGAAAAATCTCCCTACTGTGGAAGGGGGGTATCCCCCCTCCCACACCCTCCCCCCTTGGAAAAAAAACTAGATCCGCCCCTGATAATTAAGATGCAATGGCCAATAAATCCGATTCCAAATCATCTGAAAAAGATAAACCTTCCTGATGAGGTATGGTGAAGCAGCCGCTCACAGTTATAATTGATATAATAGATATGCACAGGGGCCAAAAATTGTACAATTTACCGCCATACGGGCAAGGCCCGCCGCCACTGGGCATATCGTTACGTTATCCCTGCCCTCGTTGGCCCTTGCCAACATACAACCATGGCCTATAAACCATTCGCCATTATTACTGTTACAAAATTATTTCCATGCATTTAACTGGTAAAATGCAGAAACGTAACCAAACCGATTTAAGACCTTCATTAAACCGCCAGGTCGTGCAACCATTAGGGTAAATAAAACTCTATCGAACACAAAACCAGAAAACATATACAGTGGCCCTGTCTTAAAGGGGGTACCCAATGCTGAAACAATGTTAGTTCATTTAAAAGATCATGATTTTATTAGCAGAAAATCATCTGCCTTAAGTTTTTTTTAAATTCGTGTTGCCAGAAAAATCCCCGAAATATGGTAAGACTTCAGGATATTTTGGCCCCTCAGCTGTGTCCCAATTTCAGCTAGGTAACCACAATGACGTCAAAGTGGTTACCAAGGTTCGCGTATTGCAGATGTGTTGCGCGCTAGACTGTACAAAATGCATTACACCTTGCGCGCATTTTGCTATAATTGCGCGACAAGGTAACCACTTTGACGTCATTGTGGTTACCTAGCTGAAATTGGGACACAGCTGAAGGGCCAAAATATCCTGAAATCTTACATTTCGGGGATTTTCTGGCAACACGAATTTAAAAAAAAATTTAAGGCAGATGATTTTCTTCTAATAAAATCATGATCTTTTAAATGAACTAACATTGTTTCAGCATTGGGTACCCCCTTTAAGAGATACCAATGTATCAAAAGTCATACTGCCCTAAGATGGCAATCCAAAATGCGAATCTGCCAAATACATCGCTAAACAATTACGATATAACAGCTTATGTTTAAAAGAGATCGTTACACAAATACAATATACAACGTAGTGACATGCCAACTAAGCTTTTGTAGTCATGCCTTAAGGGCTACCATTGTATCAAAACTAATCTGCTCTAAGATGGCAATTGAACTTTCGCCTATGTACAAAGTGGTTACACAAATACAGAAGCCTATGCTCAACCTACGTCGCTACACAAATATATGTACCTTATCACAGATAGGCCTATATGCCTACCTAAATGGCAACCATGAAACGTTGTTTCAAAAACATGTCATGCTACCTCTTTCCAATAATATGTATTCGAAAAAGCCAGGATAATGGTGAACTTAACTGCAAAAATAGATAGTATAGTTTGTGCGCCCAGCCCTAGAATTACAACATGGCCCAACATTCCAGGTACAGTAGGGTAAAAATGAGTAACCGGATGTTAAGTACCCCTCCTAATGCTTGACGGGGGATAAGAAAGTAAACGAGTAGGAAACGATGTAAAATGCTGGAAGTGAACCATTAAACTTGCATAATGATGCCAGCAAGGCCGTCATGAAGACTGTCCAAGAAGACCTTTTCTTCGCCTTCTGCTTCGGCATCCTCTCGACGAAACGAATTACAATGAGTAGAAATTTCAATCGCTATTGAAATTATTAAGCACTATAGTAACTAATTAAAGCAAGTTACTGTAGATGGAATGATAATTAAAAAATTTACGAATGAGAGCAAGCGATGAAACACGACTGATGTTCATGAAACCACAACTCAAAGTGAGGCATGTTTCTCACGACTCAATGGGGATGTATACAATTCACAATGTCCCACGCGTATGCGCGCACCGAGCATCCTAGGAATGTGTAGTTTACTGTTGCATTTCTTTTGTCCGCGACTGCGTATATTCCTCGCGGCTACATGTACCGACCTCTTTCGTGGTTCTTTTGATGGGCGGCCGCCTTTGTTCAACGCGACCGCAAATCTTGCCTCCACGAGAAGTGATAATTTGTGACTGTAAATGGTTTTAACGATACTATACCGTTAAAACGTCTTATTTTATATGATTAAAGTGTATCTGTGGAAGAAAAATAACGAAAAAAAAATTGTTGGTTATAATAGTCAAAAATGACTGATTACCATTTAACACGAATCAACAACTACCAGGACCAGTTTTATTAAACGACATAAGTTGAAACAACCAAATTCTTAGGAATATACATCGACAACAAATTAACTTGGAAAACACACATAAATAACATAAGTAAACTCATATCCAGAAATACAGGAGTTATTGGCAAGCTAAAAGCTTCATTTCCTACTCATGTCTTACTTTCTTCATATTCTACATTAATCCTACCATACTTAAACTATGGAATCCTTACATGGGGGAATAGTGTTAAAAATCCCTTATCAATCAACTTCTACTTGTACAAAACGGGCTATTAGAATAATCAATAATAAATCTTTTCGTACCCACACAACCCCACTCTTCCACTCGTGCAATATTCTTAAGATTCATGAACTGTTGACATATAATCTAGGAATATTCATGTTTCAACTCACAAAGCATGAACTTCCTAATCCTGTATCTTCTATGTTCGTTATGAATTATTCACTTCACTCTTATCCGACCATACAAAGCCATTCTTATCACCTTCCACGTACTCGAACAGCTTTTGCACAAAATACAATTATATTTTCACGACCAAAACTGTGGAATGACCTCTCCCCAGACTTAACTAATACCGGCTCACTATACAGTTAAACGCAAATTCAAAATATCCCTCTTAAATACTTACGCAATCCATCCTATGGCTCCCTAGTAATGTACTGTATTCCTCGTCTCCCCCATTTTATTTCTTTTTAATGTTTTATCAAGATCATCTCTCACATACATGTTATAATCTCAAAGACTGTTTTTTATTCTTAAGGGAATCTACAATATTACAAGCCTAGCTTCTTACTAGATTCCCTCATATTTCATGCCGAATTATTTTGTCTTATTCCAACTTTAAAATGATGGAAATACTGATCTGTGTCTTTGTATGTTTACTTGTATTTTTTTCTTCTTCTTTTGTTGAAAGTATTGAAGATATGTTCCTGTATTATTGTAATAATGCAATGGTCATTGTTTGTGTTCCAATTATGTTCCAGTTATGTCATTTGAAACAGGGGCGGATCCAGGATTTCGTGTAAGGGGGGGGTGCATACAACTGCACGATTGTCAACTTTGGGAAACTGCTTGGAGGGAGACCCATATTTTTTTGGTCTCGCCAGCCCTCCAAAAGTCGCTCAGTGGGGGAGGGGGGGGGGGTTATGGGGTCGAGTTCCCCTCCATAATTCTCTGACAAGCCAAAAAAAAAAAAAAAAAAGTTTCTGGTCGAAAAGGGGGGGGGGGCACAATCGCAAATGGGGGGGGGCACAATGCATTGTTTTCCCTCAAAAGGGGGGGGGCACGGGCCGGGATTGCCCCCCCCCCCTAAATCCGCCACTGATTTGAAAGATGAATTAAACTGAAACTGAAACTGAAAACTGAAACAACAACGTCGGCATACGCTGGCTAAATCGTCAATATGTGATAATACAATAAGATAGCATTTTCACTAATAGTTACGTTCACACGATGGGAGCTAAACTTTAAGTTTCGCTTGTAGTTTCAAAACTTTAAGTTTACTTGTAGTTATCTTGTAGTTTCAGACCGTATGAACGGACTCGTGGTTTCGAAACTTTAAGTTTACTCTTAGTTCTAAAACCACAAGCGAGCTCGTGGTTAAGGCCGAAACCACGAGCAGCGGGGGTCCTCCGTCATAGTGGTTTATGCACGCTTGGGCTAAAACCACTTGGTCTAATTTCCAGATGGGCTACCTTCATTCGAGCTAAACCCTTTTGGTCCACTCTTCATTTGGTTTAATTTGCACTTGGTCTAATAACCAGAAGGCCCAATCTGCACTTGGTCTAATTACCATTTGGTCTAATTACCATTTCGTCTACTTTATTTTGTTGTCACTTGGTCTACTACCAGTTAGTCTAATGTCAGTTTGTCTAATTCTCAGTCACTCTAAAACTATTTGGTCTACAGGTACTTCGTCTAAAATCCACTTGGTCTAGTATCCATTTAGTCTACATGTCATTTATATGGTCTTTCATTTAGTCCATTTTCCATTTAGTCTAATTGTCAGTTGATCTAAATGCCAATTTGTCTAAACATCACTTTGTCTAATTATCACTAAGGCTAATTGCCTGTTGGGGTAATTTTTTTCCCCTTAAAGCCCAGAGACCAAATTTTGTCAGAAGGAAGAGCTATGGATGTACATTCCAAAAATATAAAAAGTGACAAAATTTTCCATCGGGAAGGGGGTTTCAGACCCCCTGAAATGAAAATCCCAATGTGCCCTTTGACAACGCTTTGCCCTCAAAAATGCTCTGTATGGAAAGAAAAACCATTTTCTTACCTTTTGACTATTGATAATTCAAAAGCGTTTCATTCAATTCACTTAAAATTTTCATAACATAATTTTGAGTATAATAATGTTCTTGAGGTGCAATTTGGTGTTAATTGGTATTTTGATTAATAATATATTAAATTGTGAAAAATGTATTGCTTTCTCAAAAGTAGCCAAAAAATATTGTCAGGATTATGTAAACACAGCCACTGACCATCTGACAAGGCATAATAGAGGAGCTTGCTTGGTATCTGTGCAATTAACGCATGAATAGTACATTTCAGCCTGGCAGTCACATACCACAGATACCTGAAAAGCTCTTCTATTATACTATTAATACATGGTTGGGAGTGCGTTAGTGCGATCTGGCAACACAAAGGTTTTTATCGTGGTGTACTAACACACGAGGCGTAGCCGAGTGTGTTAGACACCACGATAAAAACCTGCGTGTTGCTGGTTCGCACTAACGCACGAACTCACAACCATGTATTAATAGTTTTATAAAACGGGTCTACAATTTTAGTGTTTTCTTACAATCTTAGTGTTTGATCCGGATTAGCCGTGCGTTAGTCCCCTCGCCGTGCGTTATCGCTTTTTTTTTTTGCACGGTCACGTGATGTTATTTGACCAATCTGGATGGCTACATTCTTGAACCCGTTTTATAATATGCCTTGTCAAACAGGTGAAGATTAACCACAAGGCTCGCTCGGCTTGTAGTTTCAGCTCGTTGTTTCGACCTCGTGTGAACCCTCGCTGTCGTGGTTTCGTTAACTTAAAGTTTCGCTGACTTAAAGTTTCGAAACCACAAGTGTCGTATGAACGTAGCTAATGAAATCCACCTTGCATGCGTCACCTGTTAGAATGTGGAGCATGCGTCACCTGTTAGAATGTGGAGCACACGTCTGACAGGCAAGAATTCGTATCGTCAAAAGCAACGGTTGTATAGAAGTGTACTTAGCATTCGAATGACTGATTTTTCAATTAGATCGAAAATGGATCTAGTTGGAACAGAGATAAGCTGATCTAACTTTGAATGTCCTGAAAACGTAATTGGCTTTTATATTTCCCCCTTCTCCTTCTACTCCACGGTGATTGAGCGAGGACATCTCAACGGTATCATCTAGAGCATGTCTGGGGCTGATGTTAGTCTAATATTGAGGTAGGCTTTCTTTTTCCTTCCTGTGCAAACAGCCAATCCACTCCACTCGAGGGAATACAATATTTGGACATGTTTTGCACTGGCGGCTTTCAGTTAAAAAGAGAGAGACAGAGAGACAGAGAGACAGAAATCACAATAGCCACCATCGCAACATATAACATTGATCACTTTTGACTTCCGACTCTTGTTTTTGGCAGACAGGGTCATTAGACTCAATGTCCACTCAACTGGTCGGGTGATTACATTGATTCAATGGCTACTCGACCTGGTACTATCATTTAATTGACTCAATGTCGACTCAACATTAGATTGCCTCAGTGTCCAATCAAACTGACTGGGTAAATTTATTCACTCAGGGTCCTAATTTAGGGTAATTAGACTAACCCACTGTCCACCCAACCTGTAAAAGTTATTGTATTGACTCGATGTCCACTCAACTTGATAGGGTTACTGGATTCACTCAATGGACACTCAACCTGGTAGGTTCATTTGATTGACTCAATGTCAACTCAACCTCGTAGGGGCAATCGGATTGAATCAATCTCCACCTAACCTGGTAGGGTCATTGGATTGACTCAATGTTTACTCATCCTAATTGGACGACGGTGATTGTATTTACCCAATGTCCACTGAGCCTAGTAGGGTCCATGGATTGACTTAATTATTTGGAAACTCAACCTTGAATGATTATTGGACCGAGTCAATAGTCAGGTTCACACGGTGGGAGCTAAACTTTAAGTTTTGCTTGTAGGTTCAAAACTTTAAGTTAACTTGTACTTATCTTGTAGTTTCAGACTGTATGAACGGACTCGTAGTTTCGAAACTTTTAACTTGTAGTTCTACAACCACAAGCGAGCTCGTGGTTAACACCGAAACCACGAGCAGAGGGGGTTCTCCGTCGCAGTTTCGGACTATGTGAACGGAATAAACGACTTTAAGTTTCGCAAGCTCGTAGTTAATGATGACCTCTCTGTTCATGTTAAACTTCGGGTCATACCTTTCGCACGAATGATGAACACAGGAGCTGTATGTATACACAATCGGTATCTACTTCCGGTGTCAACCAGGACGATCGCTAGGCTCTTGTAGTTTTAGAACAACGATCATCGTTGTTTCGGGCCCATGTGAACCCTCGTCGTGGTTAGTGGGTCTTTGTTTCGTTAACTTAAAGTTTGGCTAACTTAAAGTTTCGCTAACTTAAAGTTTATAAACCACAAGTCCGGTATGAACGTAGCTAATGTTCGCTCAACCTGGTAAGGTCATTGAATTGACTCAATGTAAAATCCACCTGGTAAAGTCTTTACGATTTGAACATCACATTGAAGCAAAATCATAATTGTTTTTTTGTATACGAGCATAAATGTAAACAAGCTTACTGTCAAGCTCTCACAAATTTCCATGATACTGGCGGTGTAAAATCACAATATACTATGAGTCCTTTTACACTCACAAGTCTACAAAAGATACTTCTCGTCTATTACAATAATTATGTTATTTTTGACCATTTGTAGTGGAAACAGATTCCATACAATGACATAATAGGTGATAACATGTCTTCTACGAATATTTCAGTGGCGGATCTACGGGGGGGGGGGGGGATTAGGGGGTTTAAACTCCCCCCCCCCCCCCCGACTACCAAGTGAACATGTGTTACTTTTTCTATGCACATATCATTGTGATAGAATAGTAGCCAATAGCTTAGTTGTTTTATATCACTCATCGATAATACTTGAGAATAGATGTGAAATTATAGCTCTACTGCGCATAAAAATCTGACGTGATGTGACTTGATGACGACGGCATTGCATTGATGTAGTGCGCGTATTGCATTGATGACGGTGCGCGTATTGCATTGATGTATGGCAAGCCATCGGGGTCTACTTACGTCTACTCACCACGCGTACTTGATTTTCGATACACGTACCTATATTGACCAATCAGAAGCCAGTATTCAGTACGCGTACTGTTTTTGGTCATCACGTCACGTGTGTTTAAGGGTACGTGTACTTTACTTTTACATACGTTCCTGACCCCTCCGGCCATAGGTGGCCAAAGGGTTCAGAAGCGTCAGTTACTGTAACGTGTGCTTTGTCATTTAGGTAACGTGTACCTTGACTAGTCATTACGTGACGTCTATACAATTACGTGTGCTCTGGTCATTACGTGACGTCAGCTAAGAGTTAGTCTATTTCCAGGATTTTTTTTTTTTTTTTTTTTTTTGCTGTCAATAAAGCAAACCATGTACGTTAATAATATTGTTCAATAAGGGAAGTATAGGGCTTGGCAGGGGCTCAGGGTGTTTAATATATTTCTGTTGGTGACTGATTATTTAGTCGTCCTATAAATTTTTAGAGTAGTAGTAGTAGGCCTACACTCCTTTTAGCAAACTAACAAAAAATCAAAGTAAAGTATAAACCGTGCGGAGTTGGTTTATTATTGTCATTACTACTACTACTACTACTCATTTTTATTTCATTATTATGATTGTTACTATCATAATTATCATTATTATTATTATTATCATTATTATTATTATTATTAATATTCTTTTTATTATCGTCATAAAAAAATTGTCATAATAAAATTAATGTATAAAGTTTATTCATAAATACCATGTAATGAGCGGAGGAAAGAGAAACAAGTTGATGATTTAGATTAGGAGAACTCCCCACATGTACAGCTCATGTTTACTATATATAGTCAAAGCTATAATAGTGCATACAAAGTATACAATTAAACTTCTACTACATGGACACTATTCACGCTCTTATCCTCCATCTGTTGTGCAATTAAGGGTCATGACCTCTGTGGACTCGTTGTCATGACCACTGGAAGGCCGCCTGTTTACCCAAGGATTAACCAGCTGATATCCAGTGCATAAGGGGTACTAGTAGGCCTACATGAATGGGGAGATGGCTTGCCTATCCTTGCTATAACCAGGGAATCCTACATTCCCATGCTATAACCAAGGAGTTATCTGCTATAATATTTGATACGAGACATCCTCGTCCTCTTCCCCCCTCCCCGGCGAAAAAATGTGAACCCCCTCCCCCCCTTGCACACGAGTTAGCTTCCCCAAAAAAAAAAAGAAGAAGGAGAAGAAGAAGAAGAAGAAGAAAAAGAAGAAAAAGTAGTGTAAAATAATGATGAGTAAATGATAAAACAAACGGTTTGTTTTCTTAACAATTAAAGAAAAAAATCTTCTTCATCGGTTGTTACACTCCTTGGCATTATATACTTGAACTTTGAAAAATCATAGAAGATTTGTAATCCATGTGGAGGCAGAGCTAGATTCCACTAAATTTCGTCATATGGCCTATACTAAGGCCGGGGGGGGGGGTGTATCGGCTGTCAATGTCACACAGGCCTAATGAATATTCTAGTCGCAAAGGCGTTAGTGAAAATTCAATGTATTCATTAAAACAATTATTTTTTTTAAAGACTGAATGTTCGTACGTTATACAGGGAGGGGGCGGGGGGGGGGGGTGACTGTTGCTGAGATGGAACAAGAACACACGCAAACAATTGTATGCCTTTTATAAATTAAGATAGATAATTTTCTCAATGAATCAGTCGAAATCAGATAAATTAGAGGACAATTTTATCACAGGAATGGCAATTGACAGGAGGGGCATTTGTTCCTCAGAAGATTTTCTTTTGTCATAGCATTTCGTTATTTTTTCCTACCCCTTTCTATTTATTGTCTTGCAATCATGAACATTTACTACTGGAATTCACCAGGCAGCCCTTCCCTGCCGATCATTATTACCATTTTTATCGAGGGGGGGGGGGGGTATGGGGTCTTATCACTGTTGTAGCCCAACACTGTCATCCAGATGTCACTTGTAATACGTGGAATCATGCTTGATATTTATCCCCTGACTTTTTTAGATATTGAGGTTCTCCTACTGATCCATTTAATTCTGACCTCCTCCATTCACCCCCTTTTTTTTGGGGGGGGGGGTACTTGGCAGGTACAAGCAACCATTTAAAATGACGTGTGACATTACACAGTCGTGACTATATTATTCTGCTAGAGTGCATTGGGTTTTATACCTTTCCAACCTAGGCCTACCTCGCTCAGTGAGGGAGGGGGTGGGGGCGTCTGGCGGGCATCCGAGCATCTGCCGCAATTTAAAATGTCTGGCAGTGCATGGCCATTCATGATAGCGGGAGTTTTGCTGAACTTTTTCCTCTAGGTTTCATCCAGTTATTCTCCCCCCCCCCCCCCCCCCCGGCTAATCCAGCTCAATTTTGATTGTCCATCGAAAGGGTCCTTCTGATTACCCCCACCACACTGTTTGAGTCACTATACCATTTCCTTACATGAACAAAGCAAGAGAAATCAGAAGAAGACGGGAAGGGAATAAATGAACAAGGAAAACAATAGACGAAGAGAATATTTTAATAGGACGATACAAAAAGTGGCAGAGGGGGAAAATACAGGGCTGCACCGACGTACCAATGCACATACAAAATGTGATTATTTTTTTCTTGTGATTACTTATTATTCATTCCCTTATGGAAAACGAGTAAAACAATGAACACATATAAAACAAGAAACAGACATGCTTACAGAAATATAGTCCTGCAATAAACCTTTTTAAGGGCGCACTAATATCAAGTTTGTACTGTAAATGATGTTTCTATAAGTGCAAAATATAATGCATGATTTTTTTTTTTAATGGAGGGGGATTCAGAGTTTTATTGGAATTCCACGGTATTAATTAATAAGCATAATGAAACGAATTTCAAGTGTGTAAACATGGAGGGTTGCAGCCCCCTAGCCCCCCCCCCCCCCCCCCCAGACCTCCCGTTCTGCGGCCTCCGAATTAGTTCACTATGAGGCCGGCCCCGCAAGTCCTGACAAAAAAAAAAAAAAAAAAAAAAAAAAAAAGAGGGGGATACTGTAAATTCAGTTTTCAGGTTTTAAAATAACCCGAACCTTCGGAAAAACGAACCTACGGAAAAAACGAACCTACGGAAAAACGAGTGTCCCCACGGAAAACAATGGATGATAAGCGTGCTTCACATTTTGCAATTTGGGGGGGGGGGTAAAATTTCTAAATCTTCCAATTTCAAAATAACATGAAATATGTATGTATGGAAAAATAGGGGAATGGGCTTCTTTGGGGGGCGGGGGGGGGGGGTAGGGGTAGGGCTGTGCGCAAGTAGTAAGCTTTTGAGGTGGGCCTTCAGAGTGTTTGCCCCACCCCCAAAAGAAAAATTAATATAATAAATAAATAAATAAAATAAGCTAGAACCCTAACGGGGCACCTAGCGTAGCGCCGGAAGTGAAAAAGGGGGTTAGAATGAGGAAGCCTCACCTTTTAGAGTACTAGAAAGCTGATCCCAATGGTAAGTTTGATTGTCGTGGAGTGGGGGCAAAAATACTTCCCCCGACAAATGGAAGCAAGCATCTGCTACATTGTGTCTATCAATACACGAGGGAAGATGGTGACCGTGTGAGAAAATTTTGTTTTAAATGATGAAAGTTTGCATTTTTGAGCACTAATAAGCGTATTAAGCCTGTACATCGTTGGAAAATTATTATTACATGTAATTTTCCTTTTCTGTTTTCTTGTGAGTTTTTTGCCCCCAAACTCGAGGGCATGAGGGCTATCATGCAAGTATAGTCAAGGATTGTAATTCCGAACAGATTGTATTACCGAACGTGTACAGTTAAGCGCCTAAAATGGGTTTTCATACGCGTGGGATTACGCGTATGAAAACCACACTATTGAAACAAATGTGTGTCTTTTTCCCATAGCCATAGGTTTCACACGTTCGGAAATAAAGTACCTTTTTCAAGGGACCAAAACGCCGCGTCGTTGGGAAGGGGTTCACTCGGAAGGGAATATCGTATTAAATCTACGTTGTCTTTTTAAAATTTCATCAACTTCTTTTTCTGTAGGACTTTGAGCATTCATTATGTAAGTTTGACAGATATTCGTTTGATATTTTAGTTGCTATCGTTGATTTTCTGAAAAGTGTTCGGACACTGGATCAACCACCATACAAAATGTAATTTTCTTTTTTTCATTTTCTTCTTTTTTAGTGATTGCCTGTCCGATCTTCTATTATGAAAACGGTTACCTTTCCCTCATTTTCAGTTTATGCAAAAGTGAAGATAATAGACCACAAACCGCAGTATACATGTCTTGAAAAAAGGCTTGAAATAAAATACATGTAGGGCACCCTAATATCAAGTTGGCTAGGCCTGTAAACGACGTTGGTATACGTGGAAAGACATCATAATTATTTGTTCACGGGCCACAGACTGTTTGAAAAGTGGGGGCAGGAGGTTGAGCACGAGTAAGAGCATAATATGTTATTATTAATATAAGCAAAGAGGAGTGTGGGTGCGTGTGTGTGTGTATGTGTGGAGGGAAAGCCTGCACTCCCTAGCTTATAGATCACCCCCCACCCCCCGGTTCAGCGACCCCTGAACTTCATCATGATAGAGCCATCCATTTTCATAACAAAGAGGGGAATCCTGATAATTGGGATTTGATTTCCCAAACTCTCATATCCCACATCCCCTATGTCGAGAATAGAAGCGGTCTCATTAAAAAAAAAAATAAATAAATAAATAAATTTTTTTAAAAAAAGCCTTGAATTAGACCATTTCAAAGTAGACGTGATGTATTGAATAAAGCACACGTATTGAACAGACGTGACGTGACGTAAGGTCACGACAGAGTACACGAAATTGGGTACACGTGATGTAACGAGTAGACGTGACGTACCGTTCGGTTTTACGTGACGTCTACTGGGTACGCGTACTAGTAGACGTAGGTAGACCCCGATGGCTTGCCATATTGATGCAGTGCGCGTATTGTATTGATGCAGTGTGCGTATTGCATTGATGCAGTGCGCGTAATATCGGCGCGACGCTACGCGGCACACAGACATCGCCGTTTCGCGCCTTGTGGACGATGCTCTGCATCGCCGTTGGGACAAACCCAGGGACCGCGGAGCCAGGGCCGGGGGGGGGGGGGAGGGGGCGGGGATGGGGCTGTAGTTCCCCCCCCCCCCCCAATTATTTGGGCAAAAAAAAGAAAAAATAGAGCATGCAAGTATGCTTAAAATCGCAAGCTGGCAACCCTAAAAATGAAAAATCTCCCTACTGTGGGAGGGGAGTATCCCCCCTCCCACACCTTCCCCCCTCGCTCGCTTCGCTCGCTCGGGCTCGGTCACTACGCTCCCTCGCAATACCCAGCTCAGCCCCTCAAACTCCCCCCCCCCTTGAAAAAAAGCTGTATTTATTTAATTTTAAACTAATTTATTTTGTCGAAGACTAGTGTTTCGCCGCTCTGTATCGATTATATGGGATTGGTCTGAGGATTCATTTCATGAGTGAAAAAGGTTCAGGGGCGGATCCAGGATTTTGTAAAAGTAGGGGGGTCACAATTTTGAAAAAAAATATCTCATAACCCCTCCCCCGCAAAAACACACAAAAATATTTTTTTGATTGTATATTTGAAGTATGTAAATGTGGGTTTTAAAAGGTGCCATGTGCCATCCAAAATATCCGCCAAAGAGAAGGTCCATCGTCCTACTCGCACTGATAATTTGGAAGTTTCCAATTCTTTCTAAGAAACCATAAACATCTTGCTAAATTAAATTAATGGCCTTGAATGAATTAGGACTGTCAATTTTCTTGCCAAAATAATAATTGACTGCCTTTTGGTTGTGATTTTGTTTCAAATGATGCTTTTTTAGGGAAAAGCTTGATGTAAGATGAACGCTATAAACCTGTCTTTTTGAATTCCTCAAATATTTACAAGACATTCTTGTGAATCTCCGTGAAAGTTGAATAAAAGTATATAGCGACAATGCAAGATATGATGTTTATGATTTTTAATCCATGATGATATTGAGAATTAATATTATAAAGCATGGAATATCATGCATGACGTTGTGATTTATATTTTTTTATACATTTTAATTCAAAAGCCCTTAGGGTGTTTAGTTGGAATGAGAGTTTCCTCAAGAGCTTACTCTCTTTCATGATAAAACACGTACCAGTAGTTTGTTTATGTATCAGTTATGATATTTGTATATGCTTGTTCCGATCCAAAATCCTAAAAAGATAAGAATCGAACAAAAGATATTAACTTCAGATAGTTTTTTGCTTTATTTTAACTATTTACGATGATTTTAGAAATTACAAATTTTAGTTACAAATACACTACCGTAGACTGCCCGGTTTCCGCTCACCTGCGCGACAGGGCTTCACGGACACACCGCTCGAGTTTCTTCGGTGCGCAATGAGGCGTGCAACTCACTAGCCTATGGCAGCATACACACTGCAAGGAACGTGTACAGCAAAAATGGTTCACTTTCGATCGCGCGTAAAACGGAATTACGCGAATGACGTCACTATGCAGTAGTGAGCAATCCGCTTGTTTATGTATGAACAAACTATTTAAAAAAACATAAACCTACTTTTTAGAACGGTCAGAAAAAAATTGTAGTAGAATATGAATGTTTATTTACAAAGATATTTATGCTACAATTCCTGAGGTTTTACCTGGCCAAATTTCTAGTGGGAATTTATATCTTTAAAAAAATTATCCAGGATTAAACTCGGACGTGCAGCCGCGTGAAACCCCTGCCCTATTTTCGCTCACCCTGTATTATACAGCCTTTTACTTATCGGGACGCCGCGGCTAGCATGCTAGCAGAGCTGCAGCTAATGAGCGCAAACTCAACTTCAACCGGCCGAGTTTTTATAGCGCGTAATGTGCTAGTACACGCACGATATAAAGGCGCAATGCCAATGATTTGAAAAGAAAAATACTATATAATATGGCTTATCAAAATATTGCGTGGAAATAATCATTCGTTAGCTTGCATTTAAACCGATGTAATCGTTTTATTGCATGTGCGCCCACTAGCGAGCGGAATTAGGACGGGTCATCGCGGAAAAGGGACCGGAAAATGCTTCGCGCAGTCGGCGCACTACAGACGGCCGCTTAGGAATTCAGGAGTACGAGTGTCATGGTACGATTCGCTAGAATTTTAGCGTCAAAATGATGTCCATTAGCGCCTGTATAATTCTTTTAAAGTAAAACTATCAGTAAAAAACTGCAAAAGTGAGCGGAAACCGGGCAGTCTACGGTACATGTACTTAAACTAGCAAAGACTTACAATTTCTCAGCTGGGAAACTCCTAATTCACAGAATATGAATGCAAGGTATGAGTCCAGAATGTTCTTGAAGTGTAGAGTAAGTTGGCTGATTATCTACAATAAAAATCCAAATGGTATGGTGTCCAACTGGTAAAAGAAGATTCCAGAGGATCCAGCCGAAGAATGTCCAAGGTAATTCGGGAAGTCATCGATGCCGATTTCGATCACGATGTCGATAATGATGTCGACCACGATGTTAATAACAATGTCGACTGCAATGTCGATAGCGATGTCGAACACGATGTCAAATACGATGTCAAGAATGATGTCCAAGATAATGTCCAAGATGAGGTCCAAGACGATCTCGACAGGTTGATATCAATATGATCAAATATCAGATGATGATACCTGAGAATTTACGCAATGTATGCTCCACGATGTTAGTATAAATTCTGAAATTTCTGTGCAAGCTCCCAGCTTACATAAATCTCAGCCCTCAACTAGAATTTTCTACCTTCAACTACAACATTCATGATGATTTGGAAATCTCTTATAAGTTCTACATAGTTCTAGTTATAACAAACAAAAGAAGGGGATTCCCATGATCTATTTATAGACTCATTTCAATGTTACACTCTTACTAAGAAGTTCATCCAAAGGTCAGGATAGTCTCCAAGTTACAACATGCAATTACATTGTTACTATCATACAGTACATCACACATAATGTAATGATCTAGAATGTTCTTCATCTTTTGGATGTGCATTATTTACTATGTAATTGATGATTCTTTCACTGTTACAGAGTACACTCACTTTTCACATATGAATAATGATTTCTCTTCTAGAAATGTTTATGTTCATAAATACATAAATAGAACTGGAAAATAACTTCCTTCCAGAAGATTCTTCACTTATATAACATGCTGTACAATATTGCAGTTCAGGCAGTTGGCTGCAAATGAAATTTTCAATTACCATTACCATGGCATTACCAATACCATTTCCATCATCATTACTAATTAACATTACGATTACCCTTACCCTTACCCTTACCGTAATCATTATCGTTATCATTACCATTTCGATCATCATTACCATTACCATTACCCTTACCATTACCATTTCCATTACTATTATTATTACCATTATCATTATCCTTACAATTACCATTACAATTACCCTTACGATTACTCTTACCCATAGGCGTCGGAAGTGAGGGGGGGGGCAGGGGCGGCAGTCGTCCCCCAAACGAAAAAGTGGGGTGGCAAAATGCATTTTCGCCCCCCCCCCCCACAAAAAAAAAGCCCCCCCCCCCCCCATAAAAAAAAATCAGTAGTAAAGGAGTAAAATTGGAGGGGGAACCAAAAAGAAAATAAACAAAAATAAAAAAATTATTACTAACATTTTTATTATAATTATTATGAAGAGTGCGCCGATTCACTATCACGTTTGTATTTGCAGCCAGAGGGCGTTTCACTCAATCACATTAAACAAAAATGTTATTACCTATGTAATATTATGTAACATTTCTTTTTAATTTCATGTCTCTTTGTAACTAGTACCTACATACATGTAGTTTAACAGTATGGTACATGTATTCCTACTTGATTAAACATATTTTAATTTACTTTAGATAGTATTACATCATAAGACACACTGACACCCTCAAAGAATGATATTGGCTTCTAGTCGCAGAACGTATCCATCATAAGAGCATTACACTACTTTTCAAAAAATCGTGTGTATATTAAAAGCTTGATTGCTTTATTACGTAATTGTAAGCCTTTGTATTCATTTTTCGTATTCATGGAGATCACTGAAGACAGATAAATTATTCAAACTTTTAACTTTAACGTAGTGGAGGTTTTGTATTAGACGTGTTTAATAGCGAAATATTCTGAAAGGTGTGTACGTGCGTCTGTATTGTTGTGAGAGGGTGGGAAAGTGTGTGTGTTTTTTTTAGGGGTGAGAAGACACGAGCCCTTGAAAGGTGAGCCCCCTTGAATGTTTGCCCCCCCCCCCCCCATCCCAAACTGCTTCCGGCGCGCCTGCTCTTACCATCATTATCATTATCATTACCATTAAAATTACCAATACTAAACAAAAAACTAGTTGTCCTTAATGGTGGGTTCCCACTGCCGATCAAACCAACCCGACCAAGCCCGATCAAGCCCAATCACCCATTTTCCCCCGACCTATCCCGACCACATGCCTAAACACGAGCTCTTCCCGACCGCTATTCGACCATTGACGACCCACATTCGACCATTCACGACTCCTGCACGACGTATAGTCGACCACAACTTCGATCTCTTCTCGATCATTCCGATCTAAATACGATCCCAACGCGATCCCTACTAGACCAACTGGACGTCCACACGATCTCTACACAATCTCGACCCGAGCAGATCGACCTGTTTGAACAGGGATCCAAGATGAGTCGTGAATTGACTGTGGTTGCACAAAACATTATCGTCAGCTGATCAGTACTCATTTTTGATCAGCGTTCAGTTCATCTCAGACACTCAAGAGATGGAAATCGAACAGTTACAGTTGTGGGCTAGGTGGTTAGACCTCCAGAGAGACAGGGTAATGGCTGTGGTTCAGCTCGAAGAGGGAAAAGTCGAGGAACGTAGACGCAAGAGGACGCGTAGGCAGCAACGGCGCAGGGAAATCTGGGTGAGTGTTAATGGTTGACTCGGAGACCGCTCTTTGGACAATTTGAACAGCTGCTGAAGGAGCTCAATAGGGAGGACCCAAAAGGGTTTAAAAATTTCCTGAGAGTGGACGCCGACATGTTCGGGGAACTTCTTGACCGCATATCGCCTCGAATAAAGAAGCAGGACACTAACTTCAGGTAATTACACCTTTTTAAAACCATGATGAAATAGTCGTAATATATCAAATCACTTTCTTACAAATATGAATACTCATTTTGTAATTCTTTGGTAATTACCACAGGAAAGTACCACGGGATACGTCCTGTATTATTTTGGGACGTTACCACAGACTCGCTATGTCGAAAGGATAGTATAGTATCACACACTGGTAATCACAGGACAGTGCCACAGACCCAGGGAATACTTACCACCAGAAGGTATCTCATACTTGCTACCACAGGACTACATGCTCTTTCCAAGTCATTGCACTAAGTCTTACTATCATGTAGTAATTACAAACGAGTCTGTACTAGTGTTCTGTACAGTAATTGTCTTGATATTGCCCGTTCTCTGGCATTTATCATCCAGTTTTATGCATAAGGTGTCATATGAAAGGGAACATACTGAAATTTTATGTGATGCTATTCTTGTTTTAAACTGATCACGCTTATATCTCTGAAAACTAAAAAGTCAAAGTTGAAATTCGCGCGTGCAAATTAAATTTTGGTAACACATCTTTCCTTTGTTTTGATTCATTCATGCGGGATTAATGAATAATAAGTTGTACATCATGAAAGCGAGAAGAATACCTTTTCATCCAGGTTTATCTCATCAAGGAATTTGTTCATAATATGCACTGTATAGTATGTTCAAACAGTTCTAACAGCACAAAATGATGGAGCAATTATGGCAGAAAGTGTATGGTTTTATGTTTTATTGATACGGTATTGCAATACACCACTGGAGAACCACAGAGGCAAATTAGAAGAGGCAATTTCTATGCCTAAATGTACCATGAAAGATGTACCACATCATGACGGTTTTGTAAGGGCTATTAATATTCAAATACTTTCTTAATTTTAGGGAAGCCCTGCAACTTGGATTAAAGTTGGCCGTCACCCTTCGTCATCTTGCAACTGGTGCCTCATATGCAGACCTGATTACTCGTTCCGAGTGGGAAAAAATACCATCAGCAAGACAAAATAGTTCGTCCCAAAAGTATTGGAAGCTTTGATACAGGAGTATTCTGAAGAGGTTCTGCCAGCCATCGCCACCCCTGAGCAGTGGCAAGAAATTGCCAGCGAAAGATCGAGTGCGGTCGAGAAGTGCTGGGGATGTGATCGAGAAGCAGTCGAGAAGCAGTCGAGAAGTGAGCGAGTTCGGTCGAGTAACTGTTTAGGGCAGACATGTATCGATCGTGAAGCGGTTGAGTTGTTGATCGAGTTGATCGGGAACCAATCGTGTAGCAGTTGTGTATAAATCGAGATGATTGGGTAGTGATCGGCGGAAAAAATCCACCCCGACCAAACTAGACCTCAATACGATCGATTCCCGATCAGCTCGACTTCTACTCGATCAATACACGATCGCTGTACGATCGCTTGCCTTCTCGACCCCTACACGATATTTTTTGACATGCCAAAAATTGTCGTGTAGGAAGCCAGATCGATACCGATCAAGGTAGACCGACCCCGATCGCCCTTGCCGACCGAGACCGACCAGGCCAAAATAGCTTGATCGGGCTTGGTCGGGTTGGTTTGATCGGCAGTGGGAACCCACCATAATAGTTCCGACAATAGGCAATAGATATTAATGCACTATGAACAGTAGACAATTTTTTATTCCACTTTTTTTTGTTGAGGCATTATATCGCTTTATCTCCAAACTTACGACCGGTTGCCGACTTCTGACACCCACCGATCGGTAGTTGGTTGTCTGAGATCGCAATGAGGTTTTCGTCAGTCTTCATTGTCTTTTGCCGACCAAACTGTTGTGGGGAGTTTTTTTGTGTGTGTTTTGTTTTGTTTTTTCTTTTTTCTAAAGGTGGGTGACAGGTCTCAGACTGATCGCCGACTGATCTTTAGTGCTCGTCAACCATCGCCAAATGGATTTGGATTGAAAATAAGGTCGACGAATGATATTCGATTAATAAACGACCAATCGCCTATTGATTCCCAAACCATGAGGACCGACAATGAACAATAATCAAAACCATTCCAAAGACTTTCATGATATCAACCCAAGGGTCTGTTGTATTGAAAAACAGCTTTACTTATAAAAGAGATTATTTAATATATGGACCACACACTTTCAAGCAGATGGTAGAAATGGGAGAGCCATATTGAGCTGTTTCCTCTTCATGAGCTTGTTAAATTTGAGTAATTTATCCAGACAACCTCGTATACATCCTTGCTTTGCACCAAAACAGTTATGTATTATTCATCATGTTATTCATCTATCGCAATATTTGGTGACCTATTTGTCATAACCTGGCATAAATATAATTTAGACATTTTTGCACCAGTAATTCATAGACCTCCTGTAT
The DNA here is from genome assembly GCA_025618425.1 of Heliocidaris tuberculata. Lineage (NCBI taxonomy): Eukaryota > Metazoa > Echinodermata > Echinoidea > Camarodonta > Echinometridae > Heliocidaris > Heliocidaris tuberculata. The sequence continues at coordinate 24,891,332 of CM046839.1, forward strand.
ACCGCCGACTGCCGTAAGAAAATCAGCCATCAATCTACGACCGGTTGTTTATAATCGCCAATTAATTGACAACCGTTCCTACAAGCGGTGGCCAATCACTTTGATGATTGGCGATTCGATTGGCCTACAACCGAACGGAGACTATCCTACAACCGATCGGAAACTGATAGCGGACCAATGTTTTTTGCGCATTGGTTGTCGATGGTTGCAGATTTGGTTGTCATAAGTCGGCAGCCAGTCGTAAGGCTGGTTTAATTCAATCATGTCAATAGAGTAAGTTTTAAAAAAAAGAATATTTGATTTATCTAAGTGAAAAAGGGCACTCAACACTTGGGCTGATATTTTAAGAAACATCCCATGACCTTATACTAATTATACTAATAAGTCTTTCTGTTTTTTAAGTCACAAAACGGCGCTGTGAGATATACTTTTCAAGCTTATTGTAGGAAGGGGGGGTTGATGTTAGTAGTAACAAAATAGTTAACTCAGGTACTGTTTCAGATTCAGGATTAAAGGTACTGCTTGTTGCGCCGATATTCTGCCGTTCACTGACATTTATAGTTGAATGACACCTTGTTATGAGTCTACCCCAATGAAAAAGAGCGGAGTGACAGTGAAAATGCGCATGAAGTAAAGACTGGTATTGATTTCACTTCCTAAGCTAAGCGGAGAGCAAACACAGGAGGCATTGGTCTCCCTACCGTGTTATTGCAGCGCGACAGTCAGCAAACAAAGTCCCTAATAAGGAAATACGCCGTTGATAAAATGGATAACCTATCTTTAATTCTTCCTATTCCCCTGATCCCATTACTAGTACCCGATCAGAGTTCACTTTGTGAAACATCTTGGCTTCATCCCGCTTGCAGCCATTTACATTAGGTCAAGCATGTGACATAACATTTCCTTCTTACTGTGAGAGCAGAACATGATGTATTGATCAGCTCTCACAATGTCTCACTAGACGCGGAAGGATCTCGGGATTGAAAAGTAACATGATACATAATCAATGGAAGGATGGACATAAAAACCCGAAATAAATGAATAACAATTTATGATTCAAAATTCAAGTATTATTGTTCATATAGAATACACAAATCTGACTTTCACCGGCGTTGCATGCGATGTACACGTATAAACAAAACATGATATCGTGTGCTTGAGACTAAGAAGGACCTCAACACATTTATAAGCAAAACGCCCTAAGCTCTCAGAGAGGTCAGCAAACGATATAACGCATGAAACTGTGTAATATAAAGTCTGCTAAAATCTATTTGAAAATGTAAGAAAAAGTAAGACTGAAATTAAATGAAAAGTGATTTCCAAATCCAGCATTTTGATAATAGAATATATAATATAGTCTATAATTTAATGACAGATAATAGATAGAAGAATCCCAAAGTATTTTATTCATTGAGCGGGTTTATTGAAACAAATTCCATAATCGCAGTCCTAGGACTGAATTGATATGGATTACAATGTTTAAAAAGAAGTATATACAAATTCAAATTCAAATTCAAATTCAATTTCGGTTTTATTAAAAAGACTCAGCAAAAAGTCCGAAGACTAACAGTGTGAGTTTACAATTTTTAAAAAACATATAAATATAAATATAAGTACTAAGGTGAAAAAAAATCACAGACAAGATAAGTAATTTATACATATTAAAACTATTCAACTTCGTATATACAAACTGACAACAACACAATATAAGATCTATTTATTTTTTATTTTTTTAAATTCATTTATTTCCACATGTGGGGTGGATTACCCTTTCAACTTCAGTTGATTTTCAAAGGGGTCCACATCAAAATACAGGCATTTTTTACATTATATCTCTAAGTTTTGTTGAATTGAGAAGCTGAGAGAGTGGGAGAAAGAGAGAGAGAGAGAGGGGGGGGGGGGGTGGGGGAGCAAAACCAGCAAACGAATAGAATGAGATCGAATAACCTCAAAGTATATCATTCATGTATTTTATTTATTTTACTTTTTTATTTACTAAGCAGCATTCCCTCAGCTCAGGAACAACCTACCAGAATGTCTCAAACAAGCAGACGCCACAAACAAATTTCAAGATTATGTTAAAACATATTTGTTCATCCAATGCCAAATTTCTCTCTACACAAACTTCTGATGAATCATAACTGAAACTACCCCTCTCCATCTACTTCTCTTCTTTTCATTTTCAGCGCATAGAGACCCTGTGGGAATAAGTGCTTATTAATAAGAATTGTACATTATCATTATGAGATGAATAAGGCAGGATATAGTATGTTAAAAAGAATGTCCGTTAAAGTAAGTGCAACAACTAATCCTTCAATAGTTGTATCAATCAGTGATAATGTAACACATATACCCATTCCATTTTCAATGTTCAATAATAATAAATATAGTATTCTGGATTTTCCATAGCGCCTGTTACATCCACGATCTCTCCAATGCCTGTGCACATGAGGCTTCATTTGGATTGCGTCATTACCTGCGCTAATCGAGTCTGTGGAGGTAATTAGTGCATACGCCAGTATTTCAAAGCAATGTTTGTGCACTGTTCATTGAGTTCACATTCACAATGTGCGTTAAAGGCCTAGTCAATCGCGGAAGCAGTTATACGTCAGGCAGGTGACGTCCGAATAGTGTGCAATGGGCAATGGGCATTATTACCACTGTCATATCGGATTTAATATGCTCGCTCGTTCATAAATTTTGAACATTTTCCACTCAATGGAGAGCATTCAAACCAGGCGTCATTTACAGTCTCGCACGCACCACTATGACTCTTGCATCTTACCGGTTACTAATGCAATTTAACCTACATGTATTAAAGAGGCAAAGTTACAATTTAACAAAATTGAAACGTTAAAAAGGGGGAAAAAAGGAAGAAACACCCAAATAATTCTGTTACCGTCCATGTGGAATTGCCCCTCTGATGGCAATGAAAACATTTTAATTGGATGATACTTTTTGTGAAAGTGTATCTTCCCTGTCCTAAACGTGAATAACCTTCGAACTTTTTTCGTCTTCAAAGCTGGAAGAATAGGTTTTGCGAAAGGGGAACATGTGGCGCCAAAATAAGGAAAGGAGTGTTAGTCGCATGGAAGACTTCGCTGAACGCCTGGGGCACTGAAAGGAAACGTAATCACCTGTCGATAAGAGGGGAGATGCACCTGGGACCAGCGCACACGACCCCCGAGGAAAGCATGAGAGGGAGGACAAATGTTAGCAGAGGAGCTGTATTAAATGGCGACATACAAAACGATTTGGGATATCCGTCTTCATCTCGTATGTTGAGTCAGCATAACGCTGATAGGGCAAGACAGGCCACAAGGTTGATGAAAACTTAAGAAAATGGGGGGATACAAACGTTTTGACCTAAATATTTGGAAGACAAGAACCACTACGACGTCAACATGACATAGTTTTTAAAGAAGGCGGATGTGAATTAGTCTCGTGGTCTCGTGGTGTACCTATGCAACGACCCTGGGTTCCATCCTGAGTTGCGTCTTTTAGATTTGACGTGAAGGGTCAGGTGAGTCCCATGACGTACTAATCAGACCAGATTGATACACGTCTGTAAAAACCAAAGTACACATACACACTATAGTGTTAGACTAGAGAAAATGAGAGAGACTATCGCCATGAAAGTTAATACGATTGTAGGAAACTGAAGAAGTCGAGTATTATACTTTAAGAAGAAATAACGAAAATAAGAACATAAGGGAGGGGAGAGGAAGAAAGAGTAAGAGAAGTAGAGTGAAAATAAGATTAAGACTTGTGGAGGAGAAAGAGGTCAGCGCAAGGGGATCGTTGATAACCTTTTGAGAGAAATTCCTTCTCGTCTATCTGTAGATTTAGATTAAGTTTGAATGAAAACAATTCCAAGATGGTTACCCAGTGAATTAGGCCATGGTATTGTGTCTAGTGACTGAGATTGGCGCCTCTAGATCCCGAAGACCTACAAACCGAGATAAGGTTGGCTCCTCAGAGAAATACTACTAATTCAGGGTTCAATCGAATTTGTAATCCAATTTATTGTCCCTTACCTCTCGTAAGGAGTGGATTCGACGAAATTAGATGGATGAGCGCAAAGCCTTTGACTTTCTTACATCGCAGTATGATGGATGCACGGGGAGGACTTCAGGACATTAGGAAACTTCAAGCTTGAAATAGTGTCAACGAAGTCTAGACCCTACTCGAGAGGTGTGTGAAAGTAATCTGATTGAGACAATCTTCCAAATATTTTATGTCCCGAGTTCTATTTAATTATAATCAAGTGTTGAATTAATGGCTAATACATTTTAAAGTACCTTGAAAGTTGATTGTCTGATGTACATCGTATACCCACCACATATTTATGTCTGACCAGGTTGGTTATCGGGACATATCATTTCAAACAGGAATTTGAACAGGTCTGCATGACATATTTCACGAATCTTTCGAAATAAATGTTGACAATATCATAAATTACGAATATTAATGGTAGTTGGTACTATTTCATGCATATTTTTCCCTAAAACCCAACTAAAAATTGAACAGCTTTAATTTTGTTAAGTGTCCTTACACACACCCCCATCCTACTTAAATATTCTTGACTTGATATCGAAAGTAATTGATCTTTTACACCTTGTGTCCATAACCTTCAGGGGTGGCTTTAAAAAGTAAATTTTAAGTTTAGCATTGTTTTATTTCCTTCCCGAGTGGGTTGCATGTCTTATCCATTGGGGAACTATAGGGATCGCAAAACCACTTTCCAACCTGATACCTAAGTAATGTTTATATTGGAAAAGAAACAAATATATATATAAATAAATATATATATATATATATATATATATATATATATATATATATATATATATATATATATATATATATATATAAATATATACACACACACACACACATATATATATATATATATAAGTTCTATAAGCTGGCTTTCAGACGACCTTCAAAGGTTTCCGATGCTTCTTGATTTTCACCCCCTGAAGCGTTAACGCCACGCGCGAGAGATCGTGACTATGACGCGAGTGGTATCCATCTATATTATGATTTGGCAAACAGTGGACTCAAATCGATTTTTTTTTTTTATCTCCTTTTTTTAGTACAAACCTAAGAAGCAGTAACAATCCACGAGATTAGAATGTAAGATGAACAGTTTAAAAACCGTTTTGGCTTAGAGCTTTCAGAACTTAGGCCTGTCCGTGTGTCGATACATACAGTGTCGGGACAAAGGCATGGTTATAATTGGGTCGTAGGGGGTATTGGATCCTAGTGGTGTTGGAACATAAGGGGATAAAACCACCGAGTGTCTGAACAAGGAGGTATCTTGGCATATGGATGTCGGGCATAGGGATTAGTTTAGTTAACATAGGGTGCAGTAACATTGGGATGTATATAGAAACATATGGAAGAAGGGATTTATCCAGTGGCGTATCTAAGGGGGGAGGGCATGTGCCCCGGGCGGCCTTTAAAGGGGGCACAAAAAACGCAAAAGAAGCAAAGAAAAAGAAAAAAAAAGTAGAAAATGAAAATTATGATCATTAAGGATAATGCGCCCTTAATCCGCATGGTAAATGCATTAGAAATGAGCAATTCAAAGCAAAACATGACAAATAGGAAAATGGTGTTTTCTACATTACATTTGTTAAGGAGATGTATTTTTATGCCTCCGCCCACATGTTTTCGGGTTGTCGGGTCTGTCCGTCCCGCATTCTCCACTTCAGACTTGGTGCTAGTATGTTTCACCATAAGAAGACGATTTGATTAGATTTTGGGGTATGTAGGAAGACGATCTGATTAGATTTTGAGGTACGTAGGTCAAATGTCAAAGGTCACAGAGGTCAATTCTTAAATTTCAGGTTTTAGCCTCGATATCTCTAGAACCATGTGAGGTATGAACTTCAAACTTGGTGCCACTATGTATTCACCATTGAAGACAATCTGATTAGATTTTGGGGTGAGTAGGTCAAAGGTTGAAGGCCATAGAGGTTATTTACCATGAAATTTCAGGTTTTTAGTCTCGTTATCGCAATATCTCTTGAACAATTTGAGCCATAAACTTAAAAATTGGTACTAGTATGCATCATAATAGTGAGTGGAACTGATTAGATATTTGTTTACGGAGGTCAAGGGCCATAGTGGTCGATATCCATGAAATTAAAGATTTGTTAGTTTTGTTGTTACTATATCTTAACTATTTTGTATCAATGACTAGGAGATAAAGTGATTTAACTTTTAAGTTGTAAGGTCAAAGGTAAAAGAGGTCAATTAACATGTGATTATAGTCTTTTTTCAATTCTGGTTTTCACAAAATTTCAAGAACAGTTTGAGCCATGAATTTAACTAAATTTAGGTGGAGGCATATAGGAGACACAGTCACATTCATCTTGTTTCCTCTATTATACAGCTTTGATTTTCCTATATATTAGATCATAATATTGATTTAGAAGATAGTATCAAATAAAACAAATCATATCATGAAATTTGGGAATATCGAAAAACAATAGATGACATAAGAAATTCATAAAACAATGAAATGCATGTAGTATAAAATGGAATGTAATGATTAAATCTATCTGAAAGTCTGTTAAGCTTGCCAGAAGCATTTTTCACAAATAAATACTATTTCGAATTTTTGAAAAATCCAATTATTAACAAAAATATGAATATATGAACGAAATTTGCATAAATGAGAGTAAATTGATACAAACTAAGAGAGTTGTTTTAACACATATCTTAGGCAGCGGCGAGGGATCGTAGGGTGTGGGGAAAAATCACAAAACAGAAAAATTAAAGGGGGAGCGCGCCCTTGGTGCCCCTGTCTGGATCCCCCACTGTTAGGCCATCAAAAATTATCAATCGTTTGCTCAATCTTTGTTTCCAACAATGTTTAAACTTCTATTTACATAATATGAATTGTATACATTATTTCCCATATAATGGGAATATATTTCCGTAACGGTCATTCCTTAGTGCTGTTTCATTTCATATTTTGCGTCATATTTCAAATATTTTTCAAACAGATTTCCAGGAACATGGTGTCACATCAAAGCTAACATACTAAAGAATGCCACAGTAGTCTTGAAAACCGCATACATATTTAATTTTGACAGATTTGAAAAGTCATGTCCTTCCTGTGTCATTCCGTAACAAAGCAATATAATATTTAATATTTCATAAATTTGATGAATGGTTGACATGAAACTCAACAGTTGAGAAAGTACCTCATATTAGTTTATGAATTGTACTATTAATTTGTAGATATTCATTTCGATATTCATAATATTCTTCTTTCAAACTTAAAAGTGCTTTGGGAATATCATTCCGTAAAGCCTGGAATTGCCCAAATATACAGTTCTTTTTTATTTATTTAGGGTTTTAAAATGCGATAATTTTTAAAATCTCGATCGCTCTACTTCCAGAATCTCGTAATTTTGAGCCCAAGTATAGAATATAGTTTATAAATAGCGTTTTTAAAGGGTTCAAAATTTGAAAAATAAAGTGTAATTCTCGTTGCTTTGCTTGCTATCATGTAAGTTTCGTCAGCCTCTTGTATATCATTGTCCCCGCAAATGTAGGTTAAAGTGTATAAAATAGCATTTGTATAGGTTCAACATTTAAAAGGTATCTCAACTTTTGATTGACTTTCTAAATTACTCTACTAAGTTTATTTATCAATTGGTTTTCGTTAATTTTGAGCAGGAAGTGAATAGATGACCGCTTATCAATATTTAAAATTCGAATTTCTACTCCGCATATACCATTCTAGTGACAATGACATTCGCATCCTACCGGGTGGAGAGTGGCAAATGTAGATTAATGTCTTGCCAAAGGACATTAGTGCCGCGGCGGGACTTGAACCGCGAAGCATGTGATCCACGGTCCGGTGACGTATCCACTAGACCACGACACCTCTGTCGTATATTTTAAAAATCTACCGCGGTCGCTTTGCTATGTTCAATAACGTAAATAAATTTTGGAAGGCGGGGGGGGGGGGGGAAGGATGGAGGGGGTTTGGATGGGGGAAGGGGGGGGGGGCGAAGCTGCATTGTTTTCCGCGGGCGCCATTATCCCTAGATTCGCCACTGTGTCTATCAACATATGAGTGTAGGAATATATGGGTGTAGGAACATAAGAGGTGTAAGAACATAGTGGTGTAAAAATATAGAGGTGTAAGAATATAGGGCTTATTGAAGTGACAGAATATAAAGGAGGAATCTTAGGTTGCTTTTGATATACCTCACTTTGCTTTCCCATTATTAACTTTATTATAGTTGCATCACTGAGCTGCTGAGAAGATCTTTATTTACATCCAGTTTTTAAAATGATAGTTATATACGTTATTAAGATTATTATATGTAAGGCGCAGAGAGAATTAAGTAATAATTATTATGCGCTGAATAAAGTGAATATTATCCTCGTATAAAAAATTAAAATGCAATACAAAAATTAAATCCTTACAGGTTTAAACTAACTAGTTGTGTGTTGAGAGACGCAAGTGAAGATGAAATGCTTTGACTTAAAATATGAGGACCAAACTATCACCATCTCGGTATGCGCAGAAGGAAACATATTGTATCTGCATCCATCATGCAAACTCATCATGATTTAACAATTTATAACCAGTGTATTGATTTTCAAATTGATACACTTGTTTATCATGAAGAACGCACACCTAAGAATTGGTATTAACCAATACACCTTACCTATCGGTGCTAAAAGAAATGTGAAATGCTCCAAAAGTACGGGACCTATACGCGCGTGCATCTTCCTTGAGTCCTGATATCATTAACGTCTGTTTAAAGCCAGAAGAGCATTAACCTTAATATTATTTCACACAGTGTTAACGCCCTTCTGGTTCTCAACAGACATGTATTTCGATGATCTAAAACATTACAACTCGCGTATTGGCCACGCTTTAGCCGTGAGGCTAGAAAGCAGAGCAATACGACTTTTGGAAAAGCCTGAAATGAACACCTCTTAGATTGATAACGTCATGTGCATTGAAACCTATCAGCTGGCCATGTTGCAGTTTGATCCTAATGACATTAGGAAACATGGGTGCATAATGTAATAGACGCCGAAAGGTGAGAATGGCGGTGCCTGTGGGCTGATATTAATTTGTTACCCGCCCTACGTCCCTAGTGATGTTCGCAGAGAGAAAAAAAAAAACATAACACCTCACATGACACATTGGCGTCCTTGAGAACGGATCCATGCATCATGCATGTATAATTCGATCTCGAATCAAGCATCATGTGTTTGTTTATAATTAAACTTGGATATCTGAGAGGGAATGGTGATTGAGCAGGTAATCGAAGGATGGGCCAATAATATTCATGTACATACAGTCTTGTCGTAAGATGATCAATTATAGACTGAAGTGAACGAGAGGGTTTTAAAGGCAAAAGAGAGCGTCTTTTGACACACTCTAGGTGCTCTGGGTGCACGTTGGGTCTAATAAAACAGCGATAAAACTTAAAAAAGAACAACACGTGTTAGATCTATTTGTCCGGTCGGGCCAATATACCCTTTTCACAATGCGCAACATTATTTTCTTCATGTTTTCAAATTCAATTAGTGAAAAGAGATTTGTATATATTTGACTTGCCTTTTCAGAAACAAAGTGATGTTCAAGATTAACTAGAAAAAGAAGTGTAACAATTTCTAACGGAGAGAAGGGTGGGGGGGGGGGGGTATGTAAGGGATTGTATTCTACTCTCTATGGCTCATGACAGTATTAAATAGCATGCAAATGAATTAAATCTGTCATTCTACCATTTCCATCTATAAGGCTGTTGCCTTATAGACGGAGAAAAAAATAAGAAAAGAAAACAATGTTAATGACGAATAAAAAAAATTAAAGTGCTTCTACGTGGGGGGAGCAGGGGTCAATTCCCCTACAATTAAGTGTGTGTGTGTGTGTGTGTATAGTTGTTTTTTTTTACAGACGTGTATCAATCAGATATGATTATTTACCTCTGGGGACGAAAGACGTGACTCAGTTTCGAACCTGGGTCAGAATCAGTTTGCAGGCGAAGGCAGAGAGCTGACCGCTGAATTATCGCTAGACCAACTCACATTTACATCTACATAGTAAAATGCTTTGCGTTTTTTATCTGCAGATTTGGAAATTTGTCGAACCGTCGAAATGACATATGCGTTGTATGCGACATGAGCTAGCACCTAGATATTGGTTAGCAAATTTGGATTAGTTTCCCCCATAATATTGAAATCTGGGCTACGCCTGCTGTTTACGTGTAGGGTTGACCGCACCATTATGGTGCAGCTCTGTAGCATTAAACCCCGTTTCATTTTATGCCTTTGATGGAAATGGATCTACGTATATCAGAATGATGAAGAGACTTGCATCAAAACATAGGTATCGGGTTAACATTTTGAATTAGCAAGAGAGGTTCCTTGTCTTCGCTCCTGAATTTATAGGTATATAGATAGAAAAAGAGAGAGAAAGACAGACAGAGAGAGAGAGAGAGAGAGAGAAGAGGAAGGAAAGTGGTTTGATCGAGGAAGAGTTTGGGAAAGGGGATAGAGCGAGGGAGGAAGATAAGGCATAGACAGGCAGAGAGAGAGAGAGAAAGAGAGAGAGAGAAAGAAAGAAAATACTAAATAAAAAAGCAGATAGAGAAAGAGATAGGGATAGAGAGAGAGAGAGAGAGAGAAGGAAGGAAAGTGGTTTGATCGAGGAACCAATTTGCCATTTACCGATAATGCATCACAGGGAAATAGGTCAGACGCACTTATTTGATTATGGAAATTTCAAGCTTGCCTATGCTCACACTTAAATCGAAATAGAAAAGATGATGTTCATTCATATAACTATACGCTCTCAAATATAATGACATCTCTAGCAAGAAAGTCTTAATACACACTGCACCTATATCAAGAATAAGAACATGCTCACGTAAGGAGATCTAATACCAAGTCCTGTAGGCAGTATAGTTAACCTTTTGACGTATTATTTATTATTCACCGAGACCATCCAATAACATATATGGGGTGATGTTCCTTTTTTATGACCATATTGATGATAATCACAATAGTAGAACTAATTATGGTAATATACTCTAAAAACAATCTAGTCAAATATAACTATAATCTATTAAGATTTGACTAGAATAAATATTCCTACAGGCACCTGCACTATTCTAGTCAAAACTACCAGCTTCGAGTTTGAAGTGAACACAATCCTAGTCAAAATGAACAGAAGCTAGTCAGAATGACTAGCTTATGATTAAGAAAATGTGACCAGGCGATCTGGTCACAAAAAAAGGACATTTTATAAGGTATAAAATGGAGATAAAAACAATGATAATGATGATAATGAAGATGATAATAAGCAAAATATATTCAACAATAAACAGTAACAATAAATGTAATAATACATGGAAATACTATATAAGACTACCTACTTGTACAAAGATTTACTGTGTTTTGAATAGGTAGGTCTTAGTTGGGGAACCACGGACAAAGCTGTGCAGAGATGAGAATTAGATTGACTGACTAATGCACTTTGATAACTGGTAGCTTTTGTTTGAGCCCTTGAGAACGCAACAAGAGTTGTTGTTGTTGTTGTTGTTGTTGTTGTTGTTGTTGTTTAATGTTGTCGGCGTTCATTCATATCATAAGAATATTTACGTCTTTTACTATTATATTATTATTATCAATTTAATGCATCTGTGGTTTATATGCTCTTTATAAATTATGTACATCAGTTTCTATTTTTTTCCCCTCTTAATTACTCGTATGGTCTAGTTATTTATTTCTTTTTTTGTTTTTGTTACTAAGAAGGAGTATGATCTCTGATCCACTGATCCTGTCAATAGGCCACAAATATCTTCTTATCAGACCGGCGCGTAATGCTGCGCAGTCTTCTCGGCCAGATCATGATGAGGCCTAGGCAACTCTGGTGTCTGATTATCGGTCTGTTGATGGGGTGGATCTTGATTGAGTCTCTCCACTACTGCCGTCTTTGATTATACTTATTTGTACCCAATAAACAATAAACAAAAAACAAAAAACAACAAAAAAGACAACAAAAAAATCCCACAACATTTTAGGGAATTCGTAATGATGTGCGGTTTGTGAGAGAGAAAGAGGAAGAGAGGGAAATAATATAAGTCAAAGGAGAAAGAGGGAAGGAGGGGGGGGGGGGGAGAAGAAAGAAGAAAAGAAGAAGAAAAAAAAATGGGGCGGGGCTAAGACTCAAAACGCTTCGTTCTACGAACGAAGCTAACTATAGCCCTTTGGACTGTATTTTCTGTTGATTTTAGGAGTTTCAATAATTCACTGGAGTTAGCAATATTACTTTCTATCATTAACATTGCTCGTTCTATTGTGTATTTGGGACATTCTGTTAGGTAATGTACAATTGTTTCAGGGACATTGCAGTGATTACAGTTTTTGTTCTTCATGGTTGATTCAGATGTCCATATTTTAGCAGGATCTGCATTAAATCCAATATTGCATTAAGAGTGTAGCGCTAAGACCATTTTCAAGTAGGAGTTAAGAAAAATTAGATAGTCACATTTATAATTGACGTCATTTTCGGCAAACGTTAGGATTTACAGGGGGCTTTTTTTTTCTTCATTTATTTATCTATTTATTTCCATCAATAGTTTAAACATACATACAAATACAAGTCAGTACAAAATATAAAATAACAAGATAGAGGAGACAGCAAGAAAAGCAAGGAGCTTTATAAAAAGCTGCCACCTTTAGTGTATACATAAATACATAAAATGGGCATATTGCATGGATAAAATGTAGATATAATATGGCCAGTAATATAGGATTTGAAAGAAAATTAATCAATCAGGACAAACCCAACACAAATAATGTATGATGCCAGACAAAGAGCCTAATATTGTTCGAGTAAATATGACTTATAATTGCGTTTGAGTGAGTTTAAAGATGGATTTAACTTTATATCTGGGTGCAATTCATTCCGAATCTTAGAATCCCTATAAAATACACTTACTAAACCAATATTTGTTCCATTTAGAGACAAGTGATAATCTGAGGAACTTCGAGTAAAATTGTGCCTCTTGCCCGATGATAAAAATTGCAGTGCCTTCTTGCGAGCGATCAAAGCGAGCGGGCAAAAGACAAGACAATTTATCATGGTAACAATTTGTTATTTTGTTTAATAACAATACACTATTAAGTGCATTCCACAAAAAAAGAAACCCCAAAACAAAGGCTTATTAAGATTAAGGTAGAAAATCCGAAAAATTTCTCTGCCTTTTCTTCCCTTTATACTACACTCTTCCATTTGATGACACTGGAAGGTGCATTCTACTTGACTCTTATATCGTCTCGCTATCCGCCTTGCTCTTTAAAGAAGTGGCAGTTCTAAACAATGCAAAAAAATTGTTTGGTCACAATAACCCTTTGTTTAGGGTTTCGTGTTTTTTTTTTCTGGGACGCACTTTATATGACATAAAAATTACCTATTCGAGCACCTTACTGCCTGAATATTAGGTTATTCGGTCACCTCGCTTCCCGAATATTGGTATTTTCACAATTGTCTTGTGTTTGTGTGTACGTTTATGAGGAAATACTAGCACTGCCCCTTCACATTTCCTCAGCACTTTCAGGTGGAACTCTATACCTTACTTGAATAAGTTCCTGAGGTAATTTCTGTGTCCTACATCTTAACATGTAGTCTGCTTTGAGACAGTTCTAAAACAAACGTTTAACCCTGGGCGATATATCATTTCAATTTGTCTGGTAGACAAATACACTCATCCTTCTCGATGCTTCAATGTGAAGGGCATGACGGGAAGGGGGATCCCCTAATGTCAATCAACCATCTTTCTGCAATACTCTATCCCCATGATCTTTTGTTTCAGTAAAACAGATCAAAGTTTAATCCAAGTCACATTTGATGCCTTATTGGTTGGTATCCTGTATTGGGATATCGTTAACATGGACTTCTTCAATGTTCATGTTATTGTTTGTGTACCTCTACCACCAGGTTAAGGTTTGCATGGTGACACCCTCCAGTCATCCTTCTTAATAATCTCCTCCAATGTTTGTAGGCTAATTCTTCAAGCCAATCAACCCTTCGATTTTTCTCTTCACTCCGGCGACACTTTTGTTTGTTTCTCCGTCCCTCTCTCAACCCCTCACCACCGATCAATACCAGCGCCAAGGGGTACCTCTCTCTTCCATCTCATCTGTCTTCCTTTCAATTAAGCTCCATCTCAAGTCAACCAGTCCTTCTTTCCTCTCCATTATCCTGATTAAAAATCAACGTGTAACGCCTATCTAAATAGGAATATACACAACCAGATATTTATTTCAAACAATCTATTCTTGAAGTGGCTTTTAATCAATGGACTCTAATCGGTTTTTGTCAGGCCCGTTTTAAAGTGGTCAGTTTGGTTTCAAAACAATGAAGAAAACTAAACCAACAAGAATTTTAAAAAGGGAGGTATGCTCAGTTCCTTCACATTTAAGTTCATACCCTTTCTTCATATTGAAACAAATAATTGTGAATTTTGAAGAGGTTTATGAAGCAAAGAAGAAATGTTATCAGTCACTGTAGAATTTCATTTTACATTTATTACTTTTTTCATTAAGTCCTTGAGAGAATCATTTTAACTTTAGGTTACAAATTATTCATCCAAAAGTACACATTATTGACATCATATATTTTGGGACTATTTAATTCTTCCTAAATCTTGAGAAATGTAAAAATATAAATGAATTCCATGTTTTAGTACTTTTAAAATTGATTATATCCATCTGACTTTTAGAGTAGCCTATTCCCTCTTCACTCAATCCGAATGAAATTGTCTTATTCATTTCCATGAAACATCCTCACCACCCACTCTCTCTTCTGCTCCTCCCCCTTCTTCTCTCCCTCTCCCTCCTCCACTTCTCTCTCCCTCCCCTCTCTCCCCTTCTCCTTTATCTCTCACGCCACCGCTCCTCTCTCATTCTCTTTCTCTCTCTATCTCTATGTTGATTACTATCCCTCTCCACTCGACTTTACCTCTTCAATACTACCTTTCCAGACCTTGGGTCTTAGTATCACTTTGAAAGAAGAAGTATGTATGTAAAGATGTATGTACTTGACATCCTGGAACCATCATTGGGAAACAATACTCCAAAATATAACTCATAACTAGCACGTAAGGGGACTGCCCGGCATCGTACATTACAGATATTCCTTTCCGTTTGGTTCCATTTTGCCAGGCTATATCAATGCCAGGAAGGCTCTCAATGTCCTATAAATAGAGTACTTAGAAGGAAACACTACCCATCCTTCCAAAGCTATTTCTAAATACTCCAGGAACTAGGCCATGATCAAGGGTGTCCTCAAGGTCTTCCGCATATTGTTTCCTTTTATTGTACGTCATGAAAATACATCCTCTCTATTACCTTACGCTGTACCACGCTTATACCACAGCCTCATTCAAGATTGCTAGGAGCATCTTAACTGCTTCTATTCAAGTACACACAGCATACATGTTTAATACAATTCAATGGTCAGAATAATTCATCAGCATACTCATTGTAAATGTGTTATTTGCGACCAAGACCACCCATACGTCATTCACAAATGACTATTGCACATGAGGCGTCATTTGCCTGACTTAGGACTGCGTTAGGGACTGTCGCGGCCATCTGAGCGTGGCAATCATATAAATAAAATACAAAATGAGTGCACACATTGCGTAGCATTAGTAATGCATGGATGAATTACATCAAAATTATTAGCGCAGGTAATAACATAATACAATGGGCGCAGGTAATAACATAATACAATGGGCGTAAAGCCCGGCTCACAACCTCCTTTGCCGAGGTTAGGACAGCGTCAAGAACTTGAACGGTCTTTTGCCCGTCATGAATTAATCGCACACTATACGATCGACTGCGATCCGACTATATACATGATGTATGTAAATAAATACATCGCAGTAGCATTAAATGTGGGCATTTTAATCAATGAAATCTACCTGATTCAGGTTCTAAACAATAATATGAATACTAAACATAGTGCTTTGGTGCGCTGTCAGCCTTATACCCGGAATAAGGGCCAAATCAGGTTTAAATCGAAGACAATCGTAGGACTATTCTGACATCACTACGACTCGGAGCCGATTAGGCTTTTCTTCCTACTAGAAAGCTCGCAGTAGCCGTATTTTTACTATTTACATTTTACTATCTATATGACTACATGTATTCAGGACCTCAATTAATAATATTATATTGTTTAAATGTCTATATCAAATGCTACTGTTCATTTTCTTCAAAAATCTGATGGCAGCATTATTACCTACGCTAATCGAATAAATAATCGAAAAAGGCAATTAGTGCAGGAGCCAGTAAATCAATGTTTACACTCTCTATTTTGTATTCATGTTACTCTCACATGGCTCTTCAGAAACTGCGTCAGTCGCTGACGCAGTCATACGTCAGTAAAATGACGCCTTGTGTGCAGCGGGCATAAGACGGTGATCAACTACAGTCAAGGATTCGTCATAATTTTCCAGAGAATCAATTTCTAAAGTAGCGTATTGCTTTTAGGAGATCAGAGTTACTCCTAACTCCGAATACAAACGCATTATCATAAGATAAGAATAATAGCCAAGCAATAACAACAACAACAAAAACTACAAAAACAAACAACTGAAATAATTTCAAATTCGAAAAGAAACAAAGGTAAAACGCTGATAACTTAAAAAAAACAGGTGTCGCAGCGTTTGTGACAAATCAAACGTGTAAGAATTTCTAAGCTCAAAATTTGAGATTAATGATTGCACTGAAAGTACGTATCAAACCTGTACTGAACCAGTTGAAAAGATGACATATCGCATCTTAAACCATAGTCTCACTAGCCTTACGACCGGTTGCCGACTTCCGACAAACACTGGTCGGTAGTTAGTTGTCTGAGATCTCAAAGAGGTTTTCGTCAATCTTTATTTGGTTGTCAGTTACTGTAGTCGGCAACTGCTTGTTGTAGCATTTTGGTCGGCTGGAAGTTTACGCTGCTGCATCGAAAACATTTTGCCAATCAATATGGCTGTGAAGAGGTTTTTCCTAGTATTTAAAAGGTTGGCGACAGGTCTCAGACTGATCTCCGACTGACCTCTAGTGCTCGAAAACTGCCTGAAATAAGGTCGGCGTCTCGGCGATTGATCACCGAATAATAAACGACCAGTCGCCTATTGATTCCCAAACCATTACCCAGCACCGACAACCAATAGTAATAAACACCATCTCAAAGATTGTATTACCCAGCACCGACAACCAACAGTAATAAACACCATCTCAGAGATTTTCATGAAATCAACTCGAGGGTAATTTTGGTTGTATTGCCTATTGAAAAATAATTTTGCTTATAAAATAGATGATTTGATATATGGACCACATACTTTCAAGCCGATGGTAGAAATGGGAGAGCCATATTGAGAAGTTTCCTCTTGTTAAATTGAGTAATATATCCAGACAATTTTGAATGCATTCTTGCTTTGCACCAATATAATCATGTATTATTCATGTTATTCATGTATTTCCGATAATTGGTGACCTATTCATCATAACCTTGCATGAATACATAATTTATACATGTTTGCCCCAGTGATTCATAACCTGCCCACGGACATATTATCTCCGACTGCCGTAAGAACATCGGCCATCAGCTAGTCTAAGACCGGTTGTTTATAATCGCCAAAGAAACGACCGTTCCTACAAGCTGTGACCAATCAGTCTTTGGTGATCGGCGATTGGCCTACAACCGATCGGCAACTAATTGCCGACAGATTTATGTTTGCAGATTGGTTGTCGATGGTCGCAGCTTTTTTGTAGTCAGAAATCGGCAAGGCCCGTATTCTCTAAAGGCGCCTAACTTTAAGCCCCCACCTAAGTGTGTAGATTTAGTTCACCGAATTATGGAGAGCCAAATGTCTCCCTCTTTTAATCGTACAAAATCACCATAGTTCTGGGACTATTTATCTGTGGTTCAAATTTGCCCCTTTTCAAAATTAAAACACTATGTTATTGAAGATGCGCTTCAGTATTTTGGTGCATCCTAGTTAAAGGGCGTGTTGCACGACAAATACTGTCAGCGACTTAATCTCTACATGGTCAGCGTTTGTGAAAAAGACCGAAGTTACCCTTACTCTTCTGTTTCTATGTTGCACGTACGTACGTGAGGGAATAGCATGGCCCGTCCGAAGAGTTGCAGATAAACCCGATTGGCCCCGAGTCAGACCACGGGAAAGACACATAGTCTCATAAGTTTACACCCCCTTTAAGATATAACTCCCGGCACACAGTCTTATGAGAAAAAAAATCTAATTTTTTTTCAGACATAAATAATATACAAACAAATATAGCTTAGAGGTTCCTTTAAACAATGAAAAGCCAGCTATGTACAAGACAACACTTATCCTTTCTTCACAAATATCTGTATTCTTTATTTCCATTTTTACGTAATGTTTGAGACTCCTGATAGACATTATTGTCTTTTACTTTTAATCTCGGATTTAGATTTCTATGTCAATGTTAATCGGAATGGACATTAATTATATTCCTGTATTTAGTATTTATATTATTTACTTGCGTTTAACCTGTTAAAATAATTCAAACGAATCAAGTTAATCTATTACATAAGGAATAAGTATATCTCGATTTGAATTTTTTTTTTTTTTTTAAATTCTAGACTCTTCGAAGTTCCAAAAGTAAAGCAGAGAGGAGGAAACCCTGAAAGCGAAGATATAGCAAGAAGAAGAAGTGCAGAGAACAGTTAACACAATGAGGTAAATAGAAGAAAATTCGATGAAAATTAAAAGATGTTAGGCCATCCACCGACAGGGTAAAAAAAAACAACAGCGGTGTAGCATGGGTCCAGGTATTAATGGGGGTACTGGTCGTATTAGGGGTGAGGAGCCGGTGGGTGTACCGGTCATAGTTAGTCGGTGAATCAAATGCGAAATATCAGAGCCACTGAATTGGGGGTGGGGGTACTGGGGGGGGGGCTAACATATTTTTCCCCCTCTCATCCTTTCCCCATCTGCCTTTTCTCTTTTCTAATATTGATATCTTTTCTTTCTTCATTTTTTCTCCTTGTTTTTGACATTTGATTTTTTTGAAAATTATTATTCGGGGGGGGGGGGGGGCACGGTTCCTTCGTGCTCCTTTTAGCTACGCCAGTGTTGGGCCATGCACCGGCAGGGTGAAAAATGGCTGGAACCTTGAAAGCAAGTGTATTTCCTCCATATATCTTGATCACTGTCACGCTTATCATGCTCGGACTATTACTTATTCTCAGAGATATTCGACGTCTTATTGCTTTATCGAGGGAAGCAATGAAAGAGATGCTGGCTGGAAAAGGCCAAACTGAGGCATTCATCTTACTCTCCTCTCTCGCTCCCGGATATTAATAAATCTATTCGAAAGGCGACCGATCGGAGTCGTAGAAAGAGAGAGAAAGAAAGAAAGCACGACAAATAAGAGCAAACCAAGAAGAAAAAGAACCAGAACGAAGAAGTGTGGAATATCTCCCGCTAAGAGGTAAGATATGTACTCAATCTATATTAACATATAAGTGGCTGAAGCCTGGACATACAGAATATAATGAATATATTGACCCCATTACGTTCTATCAATAACAAGTGTATAATATCTATTTTTAAAAAAATTGACCTTACCAACTTTACCGTACTTCAGGAATTTTGGGCTTAATTTTTTGTATCTATTCCAATTACATTTTGAAGTTCTTTTAACCAAAAGCTTTTGAAGTAATAGAAGATTTACTGCGGCAGACCGAACGCGTAGCGTTCGGGCTGCGCATAGCAGTCATTTGAAAGGTGGGGTACCTCGTAAATCCCAGGTCGTTGGTCAAAATTATGCCATGAAACATGACATAACTTCATTTAAGGCTACTTTAGGTACTTACAATGCTTTTCGGATGACTGTCGTTTTATTTTCGATGAGGATGATATAAAAAAGGCCTATTAATTTCCCAGCTCCTGTACTAAACACTTTCGTAGGCCGGTGTATAGTTTGCAATACGCATGCGCGTCAGCAGCAGCAGCTGCAATGCTTTTACGTACGTTCTCGCTCGCGAGAGACGAGAAAGGAGGATTATAATTGAGTGTGAAAAGTGTCAAAAGATCGACTCTATACATTTGTGAGGAAGAGCTGATTTGCGGAAGGTCTATTTAGGTAAGTTGCATCGTATATATTCAATTAAATTCAATTTTAAAAAAATAAGAAATGTACCTACGATACAACTACACATGGTCATTGTGAGCTCCACGGAATAGTAGTGGTTTCAGTGGCTAATAGAAGATATACATTTGTAACGAAAATACACGTGCATTAGTAACTTTCATTAATACTACACGAAGTTGCTAAAATAATTATGTTTTTTTGTTTTTTTTTAGATAATATTTTATTTCCTTCCTCTTGTCATAAATTCACAATACATGAAATTATTACATCAAATCATGTTCTACTGAGATTTAACTGGAAGGGCGCCATCTCTCGTGTCATGTGCACCATAGGTTGAAAATATTTATTTCATACCCTTCTCTCACCTGCGTGCAAATATGATTGTATCTTTGATAGGTGCACACTTTCGAATTCGTTTTTCCGGTATTCTATTAGTTAACAAGCACAAACCATTGTCAGTCAAAACGCGTATTGCAGGGTCTGAAATGTAAGGCTGTCGACTGGAGCCCACAGGCTTTGTACTGTAGCTGATCTTATTTTGAAACAGCGAGAGACTAGACTGACATTGTTCAGCTAAGCTCAAGACTTTACAGAATTTGTTTAGTGTAAAAATGCTAGACCCTGTGTCTGGCTGTCTGCAGATTAGTCGCCCTTATTTCATTGATTTACTTTCATTTTATACCTAGTCATCATGGTCATGGTGTTAACGAATCATCTTCAGTTTTGCCAGGTTCCAGATATCTACAGATAATTCGAATCATACATAGTATAGTAGACTGATCTTATAGAAAGGGTGTATCTATGAATTGATTAATGGGGAGGGGTGGGGTGGCTTCACCCTGTGCTACATACGCCACTGTTATTATGCTCTTTTCATTTCTTTAATTATTA
This sequence comes from Heliocidaris tuberculata, assembly GCA_025618425.1. Lineage (NCBI taxonomy): Eukaryota > Metazoa > Echinodermata > Echinoidea > Camarodonta > Echinometridae > Heliocidaris > Heliocidaris tuberculata. Next base: position 24,912,428 of record CM046839.1, read on the forward strand.
TCTGAACTGATTAGTCATGGGACTGATATCACACTATGGATGAAGGTCGCCATTCATTCGTTTCTTTAATTGAGATTGATATGACAATACTAAGACATATTGATAGTTATAAGGAAATTCGGTAATATTGATTGTGTTAAAAGTGCCTGTGGAGATAGGTAGTGGGGTCAGGATAAATGGGAGGAGAGAAGCAATGATTGGGATAAAATCAAATGTAGGGGTGGGGAGGGAACAATAGAAAGAAAGAGCGCAGTGAAATTTACTCTAAGGTGAATGAAATGGAATGTTGTGATATACAGGAGGAATGACAATAATGCGAAGAGAGGGATTAGAAGAAGGAAAAGAAACATAGTAAATGTGAATAACCAAGGAAAGATAGATGATTAAAGAGACCCCCCCCCCCCCCACCAAAAAAAGAAGAAGAAGAAGAAGAAGAAAATGAACGTAATAGCTGTGGGGATGAGAGGAAAAAAACCCGAAGACAAGACGGAAGACGGATGAGGAGAGAATACTTAAAGGTCTGTACTCGGGCTATTCCAAGCGAAGTTCTCCTTTCAGAACTCGTTGACATTTCTCGTAAGGAGCGTCTTCGATGAGCATCCTACATTACCTGTCTGATGTTGTGTATCAACATTCTCTACCATATCGTAAAATTCAACACTTTCTTCATTCCACACGTTTCCTTCATGTCACTGCTTAGAATACTTTACTCTACTTCTTTTCAATTCCGTTCAATGTAATCGTCTAAAGTCTTATGATAACAGCAGCATAGCGTTTTCCTATACAGTATAATGAGGAATGTTAAACTAGTTCCATGAATATGTAACATAATGACAAACTTTTTAAAAGGGAAAGAAAACAGAAGTAAAAGAAAGAAGAACAGGGTACTGAAAGAAAAAGTCAAAGAATATTATATTTATTCCAGTTTTCCCTTGTTCTCTTTTTAATGCAGTAGGGATACATAATATAACAAGTCTCATCCTGTCTCATATCACAGCCTGTTTCGCCTTTTCATTATTATTTGCCTTGCTTGTAATCTCTGGTAAGTATAGGTAGATGTTGCCTTTAACTTACGCCATGGAGATGTAAAGGATATCATTTCCTTTTCTTATTTATCTCGTCCTCTTCTTAATTTGTTTCATCTGTAAGAATTAAGTAAGACAAGTAATGCCAATTCAATTCACCTAATCTTTATATTACGAATCACCAACAAGGTTACATCTCTTACTTCTTTTATTACGCTTTTAGAATTATTTTCATTAATTATCATTATTAATTTTGTCAATCTCTGATGTCTGCGAGGGGTAAAGCCGATTGCAATCATTGTGACCCTCGAGCCTCTTCTCTCTGCATAACTCATTAGAATGTGCATTGGATTTTTCCCCATACTCTCAGAACAGTTGGTTCAATTATGAAGGATTACACAAGGGACCTAAATTTAACATTCTAACCGAAGAGACGGAGAGGGGCATCTTTCATTCATTCTGAATAGGAGGTCATTACAGCAGATTTGCCCTTCCAAAAACAGTAGAAAAGAAAATTTAGAGAACAATAAATAAATAAATAAAGTTAAAATTATTCCTCAGATTGGGAAATTTGGCGACAAGGATTTTCTTTTTTGACAGGCTTTGACATTTTCTAACATATTTTGATTTTTTTTTCCTTCACAAATGCGTCTAAACATTTGTAGTTGTTTTTTTTTTGTGTGCATAAGTTCTGTTGGAGCTTAAAAAGTGTTTATATTAGGCCTTATATGAATTGGTATAATGTTTTGATATTATTTATTATTATTATTATTATTATATTGTTGTTATTATTGTTATTATCATCATCATTAGTATCATTACAATTATTATCAATATCATCATCATCATCATCATCATCATCATCATCATTATCATTATCATTATCATTATCATTATTGTTGTTGTTATTATTTTTATTATTATTATTATTATTATTATTATTATTTATTATTATTATTATTATTATTATTATTATTATTATTATTATTATTATTATTATTATTATTATCATTATTATTATTATTATTCCGCAAAACAGGATCAAATCCGTATATTTTTTTTCTTGAAAGACTTTGCTTTAACAAAAAGCACCAACTGTTTCCAAGTGCAACTTTATACTGCTAATTATGACCGAGTGTTTTTCTTATCAGTCTGGCTGTGCCCAGGATACCTACCTTCTGAAGGTCGTATAGGTGAAGATGAGGAGAGATCTTGGTGATGCAGGCTTCTATTCCCTTCTTGACCATTCCTATTATTATTATCATTATTATTATTATCATTATCATTATTATTATTATTATTATTATTAAATGTATCTTTATTATCATATGCAATAAATTTATTTTAGAATTATTATCATTATTATGATCATTATATTATCATCTTAAATCTATAAATGCTGATTTATAAGAAAAACTGACAAAAAACCCTTCTTGATTCACATTTCTGCATCAGCAGCACATTCGACGAGTGAATTTAGAAAAGATAAAAAGAGCGTACATTACGCATATTCTGAACATTTATCACTTCATTGTAAAACAGTTAAAGGATAGATCTGAATACTGTATGTGTGATTGAATCATATCATTTCAAAGAAAAAACTTAAGCAAAGGTGTGTTTGGGAAAGAAATAAGCAAGATGAGATGTATATCAAATAGTGTAACCGAGTCCGATCATGATTGTAGATCAGTTAATTATACAGACGCCCTCAGATTTGAAATGATGGTTAAGGTGTGAAAAGTAATTTCGTGCTATGAACAGCTTCTTGAATGTACTGTATCACAAGACCCTCTTCACAATTAGGTGTATGTGCGGTCATGTGTATGTGTGAGTGTTTGTGTGCGCGCGTGTGTGTGTTTGTGTGTGTGTGTGCGTGGGGGGGGGGGGATGACTTAACAATTTGTGTAGGTAAATCAATAGTTCTTCAAGCCTTGTCAACAAATGGTAAATACCGATGGCCCTTTTCCTTTTCTTATTTGCTTGTCGGAAAATTTGAAAATATGACGAATGTTCTTATTTTTCCCAGTCGGCAAATTTAAGAATTTCTTGTCGAAACATTAAATGACAAATAGGATATGATTCAATATATTAGTTATCTCCTACACAAAGCACGGTTGTGTATCTAGCATAAGATGTTGGCAACATTAAAAACCTTGAAAAAATCCCAGGTACCTTTGGCCTCTGGAGGGGATTTCCCCTCTTTATCAACTTCTGGATTCGTCATTCATTGAATTGTAATTCAATAAAGAGAAATATGCCCCTCGTTGAACCGAGATGGGTATGTTTGCTCAAAACAGCCTGTCAAAAGATTATATTGCAAATTAATGTACAAACAACAATTGGAGACGAGAAATATTTTAAAGATATTTGAAGTAAATGATGGAAAACAAATGATGTTTTCCACTTGAAATTTAGTAACTTTATATACAATTTATTGTGTGAATATTTCGACTTAACCTCCCACTTTCGTTTGCATATTTTTATGAAGATGCATTCGTAATTTTTGTAATGTACTGGTGGGAATAGAAAGGAATCTCCGATTAGAAATAACCGTTGAAAAGAAGAGAAACACAAGAAGAATTGGAAGGAGAGGTAGAAAATAAGTAATTGCAAAATTGGATCCCATGTGCCAACGAAAAGGGACTGGGATTTACTCTTTTATTTTCACCATGATCGCTTGTGACCTCGCGACTCATATTTCATCATAAGCCTTGCTAAGTATTGGATTGAAAATCTCCCTAACCAAAAAAAAAAGGAATACCCCACATCGGCGACTTCAAAGGCCAGCGATGATCGAAACTATTTTGGAGGGATATCTTATTACTCTTACAAACAAACATTAATGAACGTCTGCGCTCCAAGAATAAGATAATTCTTCACCCGACCACTTACCAAATACGGCGGTATAAAATTCATAATTCCATTCAGTTGTACAGTGGGCTTGTAAGAGACAGACTAAGAGAAATAGATAATAAGTGCAAGAAATAAAGAGTAAGAGCGAGAAGGAGAGAGAGAGAGAGAGAGAGAGAGAGGGGGGGGGGGAGAAAGGGGGTGGGAGGGGATATAAACACCACACACCTCCCAAATTAGAAATAAATGACAAGAGAAAGAGAGACAAAGTGGATGAAATGTTGAAGAGAGATAGAGACAGAAAGATAAGTAAGGAAGAGAGAAAGAGAGAGATTATACAGAAGAGGAGCAATGTGATAATGACAACTGATGAAGAAGATGATGATGATGGTGGTGGTGGTGATGATGATGATGATGATGATGATGATGATGATGACGGCAATTATAACCTACGATATAATCAAACAATAGCAATAAAAAATTGAAACAAATGATGCATCACCAATAGAAAATACTTAAAGTTTCTTAATAACCGATTCACTTTCGGATTAGTATTTCAAACAAGTATTTCAAAACATCCATTAAAGTCATATATGGTCCGTATTCTCGAAAGTGGCCTAATGTAAGCCTGGCTTAACTTAGGCCACTGATTTATGGAAGGCCATTCGTCAACCCCCAAGTCCCGGATAAATTACGGCAAAGAAACTAAATTATTTTCTGGCATGAAATGGGCATTAGAAATCAATTCTATCGTGTCGGTTTTTGTATTTGCATTTAGTCCCAGAACTATTGTGATTTTGTAAGATTAAAAGAGGGAGACATTTGGATCTCCATAATTCGGTGGTCTAAATCTACACACTTAGGCGGGGGCTTAAGTTAGGCGCCTTTCGAGAATACGGGCCATAAGGATTAAACAAAAAGTCGTAATGACTAAGCTAAAAGGTCATATTCCAATATATAGAAATTATTTGAATATGTTCGGTATTGAATAAAAACGGTCATTGTTCCGTTTGGAAAATGCACAGTGATTAAAACTCATAACGATTAAACAAAAAGTCGTGATGATTAAGCTGAAAAGTCATTTTCCAGGATATGGATTTTGATCGAAGATTATCAATAATGGATGATATAATCCAAATGCTAATAAGTTTTGTTTTACCTAGTAGACCATTTTTCACAAGGGGCTTTAAGGTAAACTGTTCGTTGATATGATCAATGCGCTAGCAAAATAAGAAAGCTATTTTGGGAACGATAACATTATTCAGTTAAATCACAAAGCACCTGTTTTGCAGTTCACTAAAGCGGTTGGTCGCTATTTTTGGATCAATGGTTAATCTAGTACTGATGTAAATACACTGTCTTCATGTTCTTGACGTTGAACTGACATTTAATTCAAAGCATTCTCTTGTTTTGGAGGAAGATTTTATGGCTCCATCCCTTCCTTGTTGCCAATGTATTTTTAACAAATCAAGGCGTTGAACGGGCATTTCCCTACAGTATCTATTTTTTTCCTCACTTATATGGAAGGACGATTTCATGACTCCTTATTTGTAGGCGATGCATGGAGAATGTATCTTCCCTGCAACTCAATCCTGTGATTGTTATTTTAGCCTGATATGTATCATACACAGTGGGACAGGAAGACGAATGATGTGTCCCATTTTCATAACAGCAGTATTGTACGACACATGCTCCAACGATATTTGCTCAGAGGTCAATACCCTACAATAAATGGATTCTTAACTTCAACCCTGGACCAAACACTGTGCCTAACCCTAACCGTAAACCTATCCTAAACTTACCAATTGCTACCCTGACCCTAACCCTATACATTGATCGAAAAAAACCCTGAATCAATTGTTGTCAGAGGATATTTCGGAGCATCCCATGTGGCGGCTACAGTGGCTGTAACGGGACTGCGCCCGGCTCACACGTCCGGATCACACGAGGTGTCATTTCATTTGCGTCAGTACCTGCTATTATCGAGCCTGTCAAGGCAATTATCAGTTATCAGTTATCAAGGAATTGTTTGCACTGTTTATTTTGCAATAACTTTTCAAACGATATCACTCTTTCATGACGTACAAAAGACTAAAACCAATCACTGACGTGGTCCTAACTTCAGCAAATGACGCCTCGTACGAGCCGCGCTTTATGTACTATGCTCTTTGGTCCTTTGGTAAGACGTTAATCTACATTTACTACATCTACTAGACCAAGGTGAAGTAAATGGTTACCCCGGAAGGAATGAATTCCTTGAATGCCTTAATCAATACTCGGCTATCTCTTGGGTAATATGCTGATGATGATATCTATTCATACGCCTAGAAATAGTTAACTCGATAGATAGCAAAATGTAATTGGGCTATTCCAGCGTAAGGGACATGACAGTTAGACCACTTTCTGGTTATTTAAGACAGTTTTATGGTGTCATGTTCGTTATGAATCCATTTTTCCTTCAACTATTCAGTGATATACTGTGAAGTTTTCCCCCTTTTTTTCTCTATTTTCCTTTTTTTCCTTTTTCCTTTTCCTTTTTCTTTTATCTGTTTTCCTTTTCCTTGTCGTTTCCTTGTTTGTTTGTTGCTCTGTAATACTGTTTTGTGTTTTCCAAGTCTTCGTAGGCACAATTTGAAACAATTTTATTTTCCCTGGGGGATCCACATATTACAAGCATTGCTTTTTAGTGGATCCCCCACATTTCCCCAGAAAATAAGAATTTCTTATAATAAGTTATTTATATGTTCAGTGTAGTTGTACATTTATCAAGAAAAAATGAATTTGTACATATATTTTTCATATTTTCTGTAATAATATCTGTAATGCCATTGTCTTTTCTTTCCGTTGGAAATGAAATAAATACGAATTTGAAATTTGAAATTTGAAAAAGTTTGCTGTATAAGTCCCTGTCCCTGATAGTCAAATATTTCTGAATCAGTTACTAAAATACATGAATGTTTTAGGACTTTTGGTTTTGATTAAAAATAACCTGAAAATAACCAGAAAATGGTCTGAGTGTCATGTCCGTTACGCTGGAATTGCACAATTGCTTAATTTTTTGATAATATTATTATAATCCATAGCGAAGGCCAACAAGGTGAAATCACATAGGCCGTCTAACAACTCTTCCCAGGTCCACGAGACCGGCAGCCGACGATAACAGCAATTTTCGTTCTTGTGGGGCTTCTGACAGCTTCCATTAGGGCTCACGAGACCGCAAATGTCTTTCTCGTAGGCCACGAATAGCTACCATCTTTGTTTTTTTCAAGAAATGTTTTATCCTGAAAAGAATGTATGGTGCCACAGAGAGGGGCGTCGATCCGTTTTTCAGATGGAGGGGTGGGGGGAGAGACAGCCTAACGTAACAATGTTCATTTCGCACTCAATTCAATCAGCGTCAGGGGTGGCGGAGCGTCTTTCAAAGTGGGGGGGGGGGGAGGAGGAGGCACCAACAAAAAAGGGGCACCTACAAAGGGTGTAAACAAGGCGGAAAAATACCACTTTTGGACATTAGTATACCGGTACATTCTGATCAATACACAACCGAGGATCATTTTCGATTAGAATTATTTCTAACGCTGGAGGCAACGGGTGTTGAATTATATACAGCGATTTTCTTAATATGATAGGAAGATAATAGTAAATGCGATCGAGCGTAGCGAGTGAGCTTTGGAAAAATTTTAGAAAAAAAATTGTCCTCGTTCCTTTTATAATTTAGGGGCACTGCTCATTGTGCCCCTCCTACCCCCTGCTCCACTGCTCCATTGTGCTGATTGTGCTGCATTGTGCTGATATTAGTAGGGGAATCTATTATTATGAAGCCTCCCTGATGATTTGGAACTATATGTATAATGCTCTTTTGTGGACTTTATACATACCTATATATATACTTTCCATATATACCAATATCTACCGATGTCGCTCTCATCAGAAAACAAGGGGGAACTCATTTCTGAGGTTAAAAGGGGCACTCATCAGAAGAAAAAAGGGGGACTAAAAGAAGAAAAAGGGGCACTTATCAGCTATGAAGAGGGGCACTTTTGTGGTACTTAAAAAAGTGAGGGGCACTGCCCCCTGCCCCCCCCCCCGGGGGGGGGGGGGCAGTTGCGTCCCCCTTAGACTTCCTCTCAACTCATCATAGCATTGATAAAGATATGATGGTAATTTGAACTTAAGTAAAGTATACATATCGATATCATGAACAGAAAATGAAATTATTATTATTATTATTATTATTATTATTATTATTATTATTATTATTATTATTATTATTATCATTATTATTATAATTATTATTATTATTATTATTATTATTATTATTATTATTATTATTATTATAATTATTATTATAATTATTATTATTATTATTATTATTTATTATTATTATTATTATTATTATTATTATTATTATTATTATCATTATTATTATAATTATTATTATTATTATTATTTTTATTATTATTATTATTATCATAATTATTATTATCATTAAGTATTTGGCGTCACCTGTGCCTGGGAGGGGAAAACGACAAAATGATGTGAAAATATATCTTACATAACAGCAAATTGAGGAGAGAAGATATAACACAAAATAATAGAAAAAATAAACACTAATAAAAGATGAAAAAAGTAGAGAAAAAAACTGAATGAATATGAAAAATCAAACTTTGCACTGAATTATGTATGTTCAGAACTTTTTTAATGGCGTCATTTCAAATGAAGGTATACAGTACCCTTCATGATTTTTTTTTACGCCTCTTAAAACAAGCTTCTCCACGGTTACATGAAGCAGTGTAAATTAGAGAATTTCCGCGCGGAGCGCGCTGCGAAATTGAATTCTGATCGTGTAATACCTTTTGTATTTCATTGTTTGGAAGGTTTCATTTCCCGAGTTTTGCATCAGTTTTTCCTTATTTTATTTTACACCTCCTGAATTATTAGGGAGGGGGGGGGCAAAACGATATGTTTGCCCCCCAACGTTTTGCCCCCTGCCTCTCCCCCCCTCCCCGGATCGACGCCCCTGACCTCAGAGATCTACTTACAATCACATCATTATGTAAGGTAGAAATTCATGCACAATCATTCGTAATGATTCCAATAAATCGACGTTAGTTTCACCTTGAAAATCAACTTTCATCTAATATGTGACATTATTTTCAAATGCAACATCAGCAACAATTTATACCTCCCTGCCGTAATATGAAATAAGCATTTACAATTTATTTCTGTATCTACTGGCAAATTTGGATTTTATTAAGAAAAAAGCTTTGTAAAATTGCCTAAATCCAAGAAATAGATATGATGGCAATACAATTATTTCCCCCTTACAGTAATCGTTAATCTATGTATTGTTGAATGAGCATTATCCATTTCTAAGATCTACAAAGAAATCAAAGCGTTTACATACTTCTTGTTTGTCACCTTTTTTCTATGCATTGACAAATCAATGGATCAAATTAATTATCTTAAGCATGCTTCGTAAAATATCATCTTCATGTACTACTGGGTAGTCTATGTATAGAAATTTTATCATGTACTGGGAGCAGCAAGTGTGGGGGCCACATGCCTCCGGGCAACAGTGTTGTACTTCACTTTTGTGCACCCTGACCCACTTGTTGTTCCCAATCCTTTTACATGTCCTTTACATGATCTTCCGCATTCTTATTATGTACTTGTATTTTGCCTTGTTGTATTGTACCTGTGCTTATTTTTATGAATGGTCAAATAAATAAATAATAATAATAATAATATGTATTTCATGCATGCACGATATGTGTCTTGAACATTATAAACAAATTGACTCCAGTGAATTAGGTCCTTTTCTTTCTTTTTTTCTTCCTTTTTTGTTGTTGTTGTTTATATGCTAAAGGTCGCTTACTTATCTTGTCTACGGAAAGGTCATCTACTGGGTAGTTTTGTAGATGGCGAGGACACCGTTATTGCATCTATCCCTCAAACATTGATGAAGATTGAATATCGTTTCTTACCTTGATGCATATAGCGAAACTCTATTTCAAAACAGCGCTCCAAAAGTAATGGGTAATATGACATATCGAATGACTGAATTGTACACGCAGCAAAATATGGACTAAATTATGTTATGTTATATTAGATATTGTCAGTATAACCATGGTTTGAAAGGACAAATGTAAAGTTTAGAAGAAAAAAAAATCGTGGAGGAGGAACTTGATAAATTTTCTTTTGGACAAAATCAAGTTAACTCAAGAAAATTAAGTGAATATATATTTTTTCCAGTTTGATGGAAAAAAAACCCATCAATGAATGCTTGATAAGGAAGGTTAACATGAGGAATTCAATGATTCTTAAATAATATTTTGTAAGTTTTTAATTCACAAGTTAAAGTTTGAATTAAAATACTCTTGCTGTACACAAAAGGCGCAAATATTCTTACTGAATGAGAAGCGCCTTTAAACTCAGTCAAACAAACAAAAGTAAGGTACAATACTAGAAATTTAATTCGTCACTGAAGACGAATTAGGTGGTCTGTCTGTCCCTGTGGCAAATTGCTTTGTCAGATGTGATAATATTTGTGCAAGATAATAATCATGACGACAATGATGATAAGATGGTCATATAAGTGATGACAATGACGATAATGATATATTGATATATTGATAATGATGATTATAATGATGACAATAACCACGATAACCGACCAAAGAGATTCGATCATACCAGTATGCCCTCCGAAGGAGGGCTAGAGACTCAACTAAATATGTGACCTTTGACATACCATAGGCTTTGAATTGGATGCATTGTGGGAGCTTTGTCCAATTTGAACAGTGATCTAGGAGGGTCAATTTGAATAAATGCTTATTCATGAGGAATGACGTCAAAAACTCGTCAAATACTGTTCGATAATTGGTTAGTGGCTCGTATTAACATAATGTTTTATGTATAAGATCATACATAAAACATTTTTTTCATTCCCACAATTCCTTACGATTTGGACACGAAATAGGGAAAATGGCGGCCGTACGGGTGGTGCTACTTTTGTGCCATTTCAACACAAATCTCAAAAAAACTTTGTTTTTTAAAAAGTTTTGTTTTAGAAGGAGTTTATCTGGTAAATCTCACGAAAGCAGAAAATCCTACAGGGAACATTCACATCAAAGTGAGGCCGTATGATGCCTTGAAATGTAAGTAAATATCAATTTCGTTTATCGTTCCTCTTAATGATTGGGATGTGTTCGTCGTGGCAGCGAGTGAGTTCACTGTACAAAACGTATTAACCCACATCCCACCCAGTCCCCTCTCTCTTGCATGACAAAAGAAAGTTATCAACTTTTATTGAACTATAAAACAGTCCTTTTGAATAGGGTACTGGTAATATTTTTCGAAAAGATCAGAAATTTCCCGTAGATCTGTATATTACGATAGTGCTCAAACCTCGCATGACTTCATTACCGACAATCTGCGGTAGATGTGGAGCTGTTCAAGATTGATCATAACACTGAATGCGCAAGATCCTTACTCTGGGCCGCGCCGGGTAAGATCTTGCCTAGCGGTCTGTTAGTTTTGGGTTCGCCGATCCTGGCCGGCTACTGCGCTTTGCCTACGAGAGCAAAATGTTGCAGGTGCCCTGGCTACGGCTATAGGCCTAACGTTAGACCTTCGCTTTGAACTTTGACTTTTGTTTAGGTAGGGTCCAGAAAGATCTACATAGAATTTGAATGGCAATGTCTTCCATTCTTGACCCATATCAATGTTCTTTAGTTTCTATAACCTAAGGCTGCTACTAATAAGTAAGAGTAGACAAGAGTGGTCTCATTCTCCATTTGATCATTGACTTGGGCTTGGATGAAATAGGTCTAGAATCTACACCTCTTTTGTGTTGTGACAACCATTGACGAGTCGCCAATGACACTAGAGACTAGACAGTAGATCTGAGACTGAGAGTATGAATCTATGATATCTGATAATCTAGACAGTAGATCTATGCTTTTATTACAACCACAATCCTAAATTTTTGTTCTCTTTTGATTGCAGAGCTGTCATTGTCACTGACATTGATCAATGGACCAAAGTAGTGGAACACAGTCACAGGGGGACCAGGACCAGGGCTAGATCATCCAATACCGTGATAGACCCTACCTGGGCTGTAGATTTTGTCATCCACTCACTGCAGGAAACCCAAGTTGAACTGGCTAGGTAAATTTTTTGTTGTTTTGTTTTGTTTTGTTTTGTTTTGTTTTGTTTTTTTTTTTTTTTTTTGGGGGGGTGAAAATGTAGATCTCTAAGTGTAAATTTCAATGTGGCCATAGCTTAGACGTAGTTCTACTAGTAGTAGCTCTGTAAGATTATGATATAGGGCCTAGTATTTAAACTCATTTGGCGTGTAGGTGTTTTTTGTAGACCCCTAATCTGTACAGTCAAAATCGAATTCTGAAGTCCACTAAATCATTTTCATTATACTTGCTGACTGATTTAACCATTTCGAATTACTAGAGGTCTTGGTCTTGAATCAAATTTGTAATGGAAAATATTTACTTCTGTTAAAAGATTTACACCTAGATTTACATTTCTATCATTTGAAGAAGAAAAAAAAATTGTAACATAAAAGTAGAGATATACCCATTTTTTTTCCTTCCTTAAAATCCAGTCTACAGTCTACAAGAAGTATAATTTTTCTTTTCTTTTCTTTTTGTTTTCATAATGCAGGTTGTCCAAGGAAGCTCATCAGCTACAAAGCTTGTTGAATGTGTAGTAATGCCTTGGAGTCATAAAGGATCAAAGTATTCTTATCTTTATTACTATTTCAAGTTTGATTTTTTTTTTTAAGAGATATTTATTGCTAATTTACATAATGGCAAATAATGAAATATTCGAAATCTAGAGATGCATATATTTCAGAGCTGGACATTGAACAATTGAATGTCAAAATATGGGTCAATTGGAAAGAGCTGTTTAAAGGGGAAACAAGCAGATTTGTAAAGTTGGGTGTGTGTCGAACTTGACCAATAAATCTGACTTTTTTTGGGGGGGGGGGGGAGAGATTGTATTAAGGCTACTGAATGGCCCTTATTGCAATCACTTGACGTTTTACTCTTGGACCCTTTATATATACACCCCGAAATTTGTAATTTTTAAATACTCTGAATACTTTGGCTACCACTGATGTCCCTTTTGTAGGTCTACATGTCCATGTACATGTAATTAAAAAAACTTGTAGTTGGCATACATGTAACTGGCCCATTTGAAACATGATTATGAGAAAGTCATTACTCTTGCATGTATTTAATTGTTTTATGGATTTCTTATGTATTCTGTACGTTGTTCTTCATTTTTTCATAAATTTCATCATACGATTCTTTTTATTTAATACTATCATATAGATCAATATTTTGGTCTAAAATACAGGACAATCAATTTAAATTATTGTCACACTTAAAATACAATAAAAAATCTTTTGAGTTCTGCATATTCAATTATCCCATCATGTAAGGCTTATGCAGTTTTGAATTCTAAATATAACCAATAAATTTGTATATTCCAAATAATTTTCCTTTTAGTTCCAAAGTAATTAGAAAAAGATTTTGAAAAAAATGTTGCATGACTATATTATGATATAAAAATGATTTTGGTTAATCAGCTTATAATGCAACTTGTGTTTATAAATTTAAACATAAGTAATGCATTCAGATTTAAAAATGATATTCTATTTGATCTTTAACCTTGAAGTGATAATCCATTTAATCAGCTCCTTGAAGCTATCCTGAGATACATGTAGCTATGATTCTATTTCTTTAAACACAAATGGTTCTAGAATCTGTAATTCGTTCACTTTTTTTCATCTGTGCAATCATTATATGCAATTAATCTGGGGTATGTTTCTACATGTTCTAGGCAGACGAATAAGGCGCTTGGGTGTTATAGCCCTCCCCCAAATTTTCAAAACTACCAATATTTGGACAAACACGACCTTATATCATATAAGGCAGTAAGGTAATCTCTTTGTACTTTTATTTCTTGTATATTCTGATGATAGTTTGAAAGGCTGTACATGGTTTGCTTGCAAAAAAGAATTGAAACAAAAAATAGAAATTGGTATCCCCCCCCCCCCCGTCCCATGATTTGTTTCCATGAACTAAATGTTATAATCTGTATGTGGCATTTGAAGAGAGCATTACGGTTTTACGTTGATAATTCAGTTATTTTAATAAAAATCATTTACACTGAGAATCTTTTTCTGTTGTTTTTCCCCTTAATTTTGTGAAAGCTGTGGTGATGATGATGATGCAGGCACAATAATATTATAGTATGTGTTCTGAAGTGTGATGCTGGATTTCTGTAATACAGTCTTATGCCACCTTCAATTACTGGATGATAGACTGATTTTCGTAAGAAAGTGCTAGGTGTTGTGTGTGGGGTTTCTGTTGATGGACTCATTCTACTCATATTACTACTGCCCCCCCCCCCCCCCCGGCTGATAAAAAAAAATCAGATTGAAAAAAAAAAAATAATAAATTTATTTATTTACATTTTTTTTTATTTGTTTATTATTATTTTTTTTATTTTATTTTTTTATTATTTTTATTATTTTTTTTATTATTTATTTATTTATTTTTTTTTTTTTTATTTATTTATTTTTTTTTTTTTTTTTTTTTTTTTTTTTTGGGGGCGGGGTACAAATGGGGAGCACATGCGCCGGCAGCCAGTGCATGGGATACAAATGGGGTACTCATTTTCTCTTTGTAATTCAGTTTTACTTCAGATATGCCAGATCTTCATGGCAGAAGGGAATGAATGGGTCAATAAAGGGAAATTTGATATCGCATGAGGGCTACAACAGAAAAGAAAAGTGGGAAAATGAAAAAAAAAAAAAAAATGATGATTCCAACTGATGCAGGAGGTGACAAGAGTTAATTTAATTGAAGCCTCAATCATTAAATTTTAGGGAGATAAAGATTAAATATAGGAACCTAAGGGTGAATATTTAGTTTTCCTTTGAGGGGAAACCGTTTTGCCCTTTGTCGTGGCCAGGGCCTTCCCCTCCCATCGTCACAACATAGTGTCACTTAGTCCCTATAGCATCTGCAGAAAAGGATCTTCCTCCTTCTATTTCTCAGACTCGGTGTTTCCTTTTCTTTTTCTTCTTTTTCTTATTCTTCTCCTCCTCCTTTTTCTTCTTCTTCTTCTTCTTCTTCTTCTTCTTCTTCTTCTTCTTCTTCTTCTTCCTAAATCTTCCTCTTCTTCTTCATCTTAATCTACTGCTTCTCATTTGGCTGCACAGCTACAGTACAAGTCTTTTACAGTTCAATTTTATGTTAATTAGTTATAAAAGTCATGAATATTCATATTTATAATTTCAATACTTTTACGCCCTGCGCGCAGACCAAAATCTGATTTTCGCTGGTACACTGAAAAAATTTCGGCTTCATAGGCTAATACACGAAAAGTGGGAGCAGTGTGCACTTTTGACCCGCCGGAAATGCCCCCATGGAAAGCCGGATGCAGAAGCGGAGTTGAGACCCCCTGTAACCGACGTGGCATAGCGCCCCTTCAGGTTCAATTTTATGGGCGATTTTTTGACAAGTGCTTGAAATGGCATAAAACGTGTGCAAAATGAATTTGGGACGATTTGGAGCATTTCTAAATTTTGCGCGCGCACTGACGCGCGGACGTAAGCGTACGCGCGCGTTTAACGAAATGACCTTGACTGGAATGACATTGATCTTAACTATGCCAAATATGAAAGAAAAATGACATTTTGTCATGAACATATGACCATATGTTAATTTTCACAAAATGGCGCCTGGATGGCATCACGATAACCTGATGACCTTGAAAAAGATGCGGGAACAGGACTAATAACGAAAATTTGAAGAAAATTGACTAAGCCGATTTTGAGAAATCGTGATAAGAAATTGGACGGTTTGATATTGCAGGACACGTGGGAGATTAACCCCATAGCTTTAATACACGACAGGGAATCAGATTGTACATAATCTACTGCACACTACCTTCCAATAGACATAACACGCAAAATAAGGCAATTTGTTACATTGTTTGTGATTGTATATATTACTTGCAGCACTACCCGTGGAAAAATTCCAAGGGTGCTAGCCAGGGGAGTGTGGATTAATTCTTGCGAAAACATTTTCCTTGGAACATGTAACTATTGAAATAACACAGCACTTTCCAGATGATTCATAATTGAAGGTTGCTGACTTTTTAAAAAGTGTTCCCCCTAAATCTCTCTCTCTCTCTCTTTTTTTTTTTTTTTTTTTTTTTTTTTTGGGGGGGGGTTGTTTGTGTTTTTTGTCTTGTTTTGTTTGTTTTTTTTTTTTTTTTTGTTTTGTTTTGTTTGTTTGTTTTTGTTTTTTGGGGGGGAGGGGGGGGGGGGTAAACGTTTCATTTTTACTGGTATCTTGCACATCATACACACGCCCTTGTTGACTTGCGCCTAGATAAACAAATACAGGTTAATGTATGACGTAGGAATTGTATTGTTTTACATTTCTTGCAGGTACTGCCAGCCATAGTTTTTTTAAGAATTGATTTATAGTTTTAAATGAATGGTTGATATTTAGATTTCACCATTACACAACTTTTTTGATTAACTCAGCTTGATTACACGCAATGCATTTGTGTTGTATTATCTTTCACCATAATTGATTTGTTTTTCATTCTGTGGGGGGTCATTTCTTTGATTTATTTTTGTTTACAAAGTTTCATTTCAAGGGTTGGAATATAGATAGATTTAACAGTGTTGTTAAACTGGTGATTACATTATACTACGGTTTATTGAAAGTATATTTGGTTTCTTTTTGGTATCTTTTAAATGCTCCATCTAAATCTTTAATTTCGAAGTAATCATTTCAGGCTGATATTGCACATTAATTTAACACACGCCTTTGTTGAGAAAAAAATTCTATAGAGACCATCGGACCCCCTTCTGCAGCGCGTGCAAAGTCAATCGGGGCGGGCGCAGGACCCCCCGCGTCGCCTAAGCGAATTAATTATTATAGATATTAGTCGAAGGAGATGGTAAAATGAAAGGCAAAAAGAAAGAAAGAAAGAAGAAGAAGAAGAAGAAGAAAAAGAAAAAAAGACACACCGGGGATCTAACCTGGGTCACCGGAATGGGAGGCAAGTGCTTTACCAATAGACCAAAATATTTCCGTAAACGAAAAACAGGATTCTCAAATGACACTTTGTAGTTTAAAAATGGGCATGATCACAACATCTGATCAAACATTAGAGGGACATTCATGAAAGCTTATAGTCTCAGCTATAACATATTAAAATTGGGAAAAAAATCGAGCAGAAATAACAGAGATACTGCTCAAAGAAGACTGGCATGTTGAATCAAGTTTTGAAAAAAAAAAAAGTCATGTCCCATAGAGAATACACGCAAAATGTGAAAAATTGACATGCATCCTTTATTCGCAAAAATACGACATGATGCCTTTGTCAAAATGAAAAATGGTGGCATTAATCTTATAGAGAATCGTCTCAGCTACAACATATCAAAATTTGAAAGAAAATCGACAACCTATTACTGAAATATTGTCAAATGAATACAAAAATTATGACGTTATTTTTTCAAAATCATTTTGTTTTTAGTTCATATGCAAATATGATGACGTCACAAAATGCGATCGCCAAAGTATGCATGAATTCAAATCTCAAACTAACAGGCTTTCAGAATATGTAATAAGATTTGGGGGTATCGGTTCATTCTGACGAGCTATGGCGGATTTTATATAGACATGTTTTTACCACTTTTTACATTATATTGCCCATTGACGAGCGCATGAATTTGAAAGTTTGACGCGCGCGTGTGGCATTATAGAAGGTTGAAAATGAGTGTAAATAGTTGGAAATTGTCAAGAATAGTGTCAGGAATACAAACCATGCGAAAAAATGGCGTTTTTACGTTCTCTACGTTCTGCGCGCGCGGACGCGCACGGACGGAAAAGTTTGAAATGCTTAAAATGTCCTGGGGAGCGTTTCATGACAGGAAGTTGTCGGATATTTCATCCGACAACTGTTATAAGCTACTGAAATCCTTGCATCTGATTGGCTGAGAGCAAATTTGTCGGATAAAATATCTGACAAGTCCTTTCATGAAACGCCCCCCTGAACCGTAGTCTAATTTAAAAAGTAATTTTGAGCATTTTTAAATTTTGAACCACGCGTACGTGCTCGTCATGATGCGCGCGCGGATTTTGTTGACATGTTATGTTGACCCTTGACATGTGTGTCAAATATGGTTCATTTTTGATGACTCGTTATGCAGATATGATCGATAATGGGATTTCACAAAGTGGCGCCTGGATGACGTCACGATGACCTGATGACCTTGAAATGTTTCGTGGCACTTGACCATGATAAGCCTGATGACTGACTGAAATTTGATGAAAATTGAATGAGCTGAATTTGAGTAATCCCGTTCACAAGAAAGTGAGAGAAAAATAAAAGACAAATAAAGAAAGAAAATTCTGACGAAATTAAGAAGTGATCTGTCGATTCCGACAGACCACCCAATACCGTAAATAAAGAAAATTCTGACGAAATTAAGAGGTGATCTGTCTACGACGTACCACCTAATTATAGCCTGAATTTCCGTCTAATTTTAAAATTGCTTTAAGATTGCTACCTTCTGAATTCATTGCTTTGCTCCGAAGAAGCTAGAATTAACCCTATATGCTAGGATAAGTTTCGAACAGTCACGTTAAATGTGTATCAACAGGATTAATTGTGGATGTAGATGTCCACGTATTAAAGGACGAATATGGAACTGTGCCACCTCGCTTTAAAATTAATTTAAAGAACATACTAACAATCAGATTCTATCCCTTTTAAATCCAACACACATATACGATCTGACTGCAATCCGATTTTTGAAGAATTTGCAATATCATGGGAAATGAACATCTAAACGTGTTATATCTCATTTATATAGTAAAATTAAAATTTCGTGGGCATTGCAGCTAAACTGAATTGAATTGAAAGGTATTTCTTAAAAAACATTTAGCAGTTCAAGAGCTGAATTACATGGAGTATACATAAATTATGCAAAAGAATGCACAGTAAAATACAATTCGATATGCAATTAGATAAACATTCATATTTACAAAAACATCCAAGACATTATGAGACAAAATAAGACTAAGATGCATAAAATATAGGGGAGAGAGAAAGAAAGAGAGAGGGGGGAACATGAATTATGCATCATATTTTTAAAAACAAGTCTTTATCAGGTGTAATAAGTCGAACAGGGGGTAGATTCAGACACATAAAAATTGTAATTATGAAGTTAGGCTCATAATCGTGGTGACGTCAGACTAGTCGTGCGATTGTCTACGATTTGAAGCAGATTTGGCCTTTACTCCCACTAGAAGGTTTACAATACCCTAAAATTCGATTTTTAGTTTTTAGTTTGGTTCACTATGTGAGAAAATGGGCTTTTGGATTTTCAAAATGGCCGCTATGTGTAACAATTGAACAAATTTGAAGATTTTTTTTAAAACAGAACCTCATCTTACCATGTATATATCATCATATTAAAGAGCATCAAATTGTCTACAACATGATACCACATTTAATGGGTTTGGTGATGATTTGCAATACAATTCTTGGCCAAGAATGTGATTGTTTACATGAATCTTTCACAAATATGAATTTCTTCAAAATTTTTCTCATTATTTTTCTCATTAAAAAAACCACAAGTTCATTGCTTATCAAACAAAAAAGTTATAGCGCTCTAAAGTTGACACTTTGATATTAGCTTAAGTAGAGAATCGATAACAAAAATGGTTACTATTAAAGTGCTGCCTTCTCCCCAACAACAGGAGACGTGAAATGGATTATTTCGGTAGTACATGCTATTGTAATGCAGATGGATATTTCAATAGGTAGTGTGATGTCAGATGATTCAGTACCTTCATATTTTAGTGATATATATATAATTGTTTATTAGTTCCCGTTGTTATGATACAAATGTGCCTAATAACCGATGATGTGTGTTCAGAAACGAATTAAGGCTAACTATCCAATAACGTATATGAGGAAACCTGATTTCAAGTGATAATCATAATTCACACTCCAACACACGTATATACTAGATGAGAGGATACAGAACTTGCACCCCCTACATGTCCATGCCTTCCCCTCTCCCTTTCTGCTTTGAACACGAGACAAGTTGGTGCAAAGTAATATTCATAAAGTACTTTGTATAATGGTAAGAAAATCAATGAGCCTTGACAAATCATTTAACAACTCATGGTAACTGGAAAAACATCTGCCAATGCCTTAATTTCCTTTCTTCCCGCCCCCTTCCCCTCTAAAGTTTAACTTAAAATAAAACCTACAAGTATTTTTTGTACAAGGAAGCAATTCAGGCCATCAAGGAAATAACATGGGACCTGTATTCAAGTGATAGACAAGATTTACACTCTAAAACATGTAAAAACTTGGTGGTGGGGTTCAAAACTTGCATCTCCCCGCCCCTGAGTTGTACAGGGAGGTCCTTTGAACATATTGATACCAAACAGTCTTTAACATCATTCCAAGTCTGGTTGACCCCCAAAATTGGGTCCCCTGTAACATTTCCAAGCACTTTCAAGATGAAAACGAGCATAGTCTTACGAGGTGAGGAGGGATGGCGGCTAGGGACTGAAAGTAAAGTTTACATTCGGGCAAGAGGCGTCAGCCCACCTTCCCCCCGCTTAGTTGTAGACATAGTTCATCGGTTGGTCTCAATCAGCGCATTTCACGCCACTCTACTTTTTGACTTTCTTCATTTCAGCATTGCAAAAATCTAGATCCTTCTAAAAAAAGATCCTTCTAAACTTTGGTGACGTTTTGAGACTTTTTCTATTTTTAGTAAAAAGTAGTTTAACACACAATTTTTCTTGTTACCACTGTTTATCTTATCTTAATAATTGTCTTACTTAAGCTTTACCATTTACCTCAAATAGCAGGACTGAAAGCAAATAAAATGTGACCTTTTGATATTTTTTTTTGGTGTTTTTGTACAAAGTGGTTAAAACGCAATGTTTCTTATTCTCTTTGTATAACTTTTTTCTCCTTATTTATGTTATTAAGCTTTACTATTTACCTTAAAAAGCAAAACTGAAAGTAAATAAAGATGAAAAACAATATGAAATGTAGGGAATGAGCATTTTAAAGGTTGTGAGCCGTCTGTGCGGTAATGGCGTTATCCTACATGTATACAATTGTAAAACGTCTTTAGGCCAAGTAAAGTATGTAATAATTTCTTGTACTGTAAAATACATTTATTTAGTTTGCACATGCTGGTCGACATATCAGAACATGAAGTCCATCTCTAGTTTGATACAGTATAATTGATTAGTAGGTTACAATAATACAGCTAAAGAACTGCAATTGGTATTTAATTCAGGGGGTAGTTATCCGGGTAAGGGGTGGGGGTAGTTGACCAGTAATGATAGTCCATGGGAAAGTTCATAGACTGAAAACAGAAGTCATTAAAAGTTACTTTACTTCATGTGTATTCTATTGTTTTTCAACCATATTTCTTGCTTTTTAGGTCTGTTATTATAGGGTCTTTTCTCTAAATCAAATTTCAGATAGAAAAGGGATAATAAAAGAAGAAGAAATTACAAATGGTCTACAAAGAAATAAAAATCATATTTCTGTTTTTCATTTAATTTGTACAAAAATATAAATTCTTGCCTGAAGAGAAGAAAATTAGAAACTGACTGTATAATTTTTCTAAACTTGGTGTCAAAATATGTGCAAGACTTCAAGGACAAAAGCCAGAACATGGCACTGTTTCAGTTTAGAGACGCAATGAAATTTGTCTGAGGGCCCCTATAGCCGCCCCCAAGTTTATAAGTTTGTGATAGCACCAAAGATTTCCCTTACAAAGGAAACATAAGCTTATCATATCTCATGTAGTTTTTATGTTGACCATACGTAGAGAAAGGGCAAAATATGCATTTTATGCACAATAAGTTTCTAGGTTGCCTTGAAGCAGAGATAGGGCAATATATATATTTCATGGGGGCCAATTTGAAAATCCAAAATGCCGCCAAGTGCGATGAAGAGTTGGAGTAGAGTTCTAGTAATGTCACAGATTGTTTTCTCGGCCCAAGAAACGTAGCATTAGCATATTTCATTAAGTTTCTACTTTGGAAAGAAGCCGACGTAGGGCAAAAAAATGTATTTGTGGCGGCCACTTTGAAAATTAAGAATGGCCATCATCTCCATTGAAGCGTTGAGATTGGAAGTTTTCCTAATGGTTTTCCTGACCCAGGAAACAAGTACTAGCATATTCTGTTAAGTTCTAGGTTGTCTGGAATATATATAAGTAGATGTCTAGCGATGTCACCATTTGTTTTCTACACCCAGAAATAGTAGGATTGGCACATTTCATTACGTTTATACCTTTAAAAGAAGCCGAGATAAGGCAAATTATGTATTTTATGGCGGCCATTTTGAAAATCCAAAGTGGCCATCATGACGGTGTTTGTGCAAATGCCAACGTCAGTTTTTTGATTATCCATGCTCTAGCGATTCCGAAAAAGTATAGTTTTGCTAATCTCCCAAAAATTTGAACAAAAATACATAGCGAACCTGATATTGCTATTCAGAATCATAATCAAGAGGATTGTAGGTGCTTAAATTTCAATATATGAACATGCAATTCTTTGAAAATCGAATGACAGTTGGATCGTATAGTGTGCAGTGGGCTTTAGATATGTATCAATTGCTAGAAGGCAGAATGTATTCGTTTAGAAAAAAGGAAATGAAAAAAAGGAGAAAAAGAAGAAAAGAAAAGAAGATAAAAAAACCTCGACAAATCCAAAACCCTCTCCGCTACACGTCGTGATCTTCAAACTTCCAAAGTTACCTAATCCCTAGAGGAATGCCAACCTCCCAAGCACATGGTAATAAATTCTAAGAGTAAATTGTAAAAATATTATGGTATATTATCTCTCTTTCTCTGCCAAAGCACGATAAGTAGCTTTAAATTTGAGAATATCATATTTTTCAACAAGAAGAAAATGAATCTCTGCCCTACTTTCGGATTTCCCCACTTTGATTGATGTTATGAATGATTAAAGCACCTAGAGGGGCGTAGATGATTGAATATGTCATTCAATAAACGCACGAACATAATAATCATGTTAAGTAAATAGACGACTGAAGCTAAAATAAGCTCACCCTAATCCAATTGGAAAACCAAACTAAGCTCGGTTTGGCAAATCTCGCGATCTGAATTCGAAATTAGATGTAAGGTTCGTCAATCCTCGTCTGTTCAACTTTAACGGAGAGATGAATAAGAGGAAGAATGATTGAATTGAAATGGACTCGAGTATGTGTCGAAAATCATTAGACTAGCTACCTGAAAAGAGGTTATAAGAAAAGCGAGAAGGGGAGAGAATGAGGGATAGACATGTGAATAATAATACATAAAGAAAAAGAGGGGATTAAGAAATAGATATATGAAAAAAATGATAAAAATGTATGGTCCATAATAACACATTTAGACACAAATTAGTGATCACTAAGCAACTTTAGAAAAAGCGTCAGGGAGGAAGAAATAGGTGGAAAGCGAAAAAAGACCAAAGAAAAGGGGTGAACAGGAAGATAAACGTGATAAAAGAATTTCGGGAATTGTAAAAGAGGAAGAGGGAGAGGAATGAGAGAAAGAGAGAGAGAGAGAGAGAGAGAGAGAGAAAGGGGCTGAGGGATGATGGGGGTGTCAAAAGTTCTATTTATACTGATATCAGAGATGAAGAGAGAAGGGTATTAAAATGTAAAGACGGAAAACGAGAATTAAAAAAACCCGATTTATTTAAAAGTGGAAAGACAGATATATAGATAGATAGAGAGAGAGAGAGAGAGAGAGAGACTGAGAAGGACGTTCAAAATAAAAGTATAGATCATGATAATGTAATTTCAATGATATTTGGCATTATATGAGAGCATACAATACGTATGTGCTCCCCCTCCAAATCCCATCCTACTACCTCCATTCTTGTTGTTAAGTCCACATGGCGTCCATCCATCACCACCCCTCTCATTACATCAGCCTAAATGTGACAATCCATGATCATCGTCATCATGTTATGCTTCCAGATGTTCAGGTGTTCCGAGGCGATGATGGCACCGATAGAAAATGTTGTGCGGTTCATTCACCCATTTGTGGTGGGGTCCCGGACGGCAATGCGGCTATAGGTGTACTTATTGTAAACGCACTCACACAATTCATCTCTCTCACACATTCACCCACATGTACACTTACAGTGACACACTTAATAATACACTCCCACACGCACCTCTACGTACAGATATATGGCATGAACATTGGATTTTATTAGGGTTGAAATTATTTAGTCAGGTCTTATACAAAACTATTTATTTATTATCTAGAAGTAGAAGAGTCTTGAAAGAAAATTTCATGGATAAAGAGAGGAAGAGAGATAGAGAGAGAGAGAGACGGGGGGAAAGGGGGAGGAGGAGGACTGAAATAATAAAATTCAAATTTATAATTATTTTGATGCTTATTTTGCTTGTAACTTTACAAAATGTTCCCCCTTTTATATGCGCATTATGTATTTATAATTTTATGCACAATTCAAATAAAGTTGATGCTAACAAAATATGTTATCCTTCATTGATATAGATTACGTTGTGAAGTGAAGGTCTTGCCCAATAGACATGGGAATATGTGGCCAAAGGTTTCCTTTACTCCATTAAATATGTATGTTACACCTGCGTCAGTTATTACCTGTTATAACTGCATGAATTCCGTATCATTATAGTAAGTGGACTCATATCCCCGTCATTCAAGTAAGAAAGAGTAATATTGTATTTGTGATGGCTGAATGGGAAGTTATATCTATGTTTAAATATGGGGACTTTAAAAAGGACATTCACAGCATTTATAAAGAAATGATGTGTACATTGTAACGTTGCGGGAAAATACATTCTACAAGCCCAGCTTCTTAGTAGGTTCCTCCACTTTGTCCTTATCTTGAATGCATTTATATTAAATTACTATTTTTTCTTATATTTTAACAATGTTTTGTCCTGGAAAATACAGAAGAAGAAATAAAAAGTTGGCTAAAATCATGTAAGAAACTTATATCATTGTTTAACTTATGTGAAAATTATATAAGCTTTTTCTGCTTAAGCTGAACAGTAAAACTCAAACTGGAATAATAATCATAATAATTGTTCCCGCTGATTCCATGTAATGAACGACGACAAGCACGCTTCTATTATATTCATAATACGTTCATATGTCACCAACTTTACATTAACCTTATCTGGAATGATAGTCAAATGTCTTGAATCTCAATTATCTAGAATTAAACCGATTTCATTCAGACCCTCTGACAACATATTTCCACTTCCCCTATATCCAAATGTAAAGCATTGATATTCCATGTTCTGATGTTTCGAAAAGAAGTACTGAAAATGGTTTATTTGTAAATTGATTTTTGAAAAAGTGAATGCATAACAGCTGTGTAATGAGTAAGAAAATATGTGAAATAGAGGTAGTCTTCTCGACCCATGGAATAATCCCGTATATTCATACGGTATGTTGTGGAAATAATCCCGTATATTCATACGGTATGTTGTGCTTTAAGGTGAAGGCGATTTCAAAGATTTTTTTTTTTTCATTTTGAAAAACCCCACGAGAGAGAGAGAGAGAGAGAGAGAGAGAGAGAGAGAGAGAGAGAGAGATAAATACTACAAATAAGGATAACGGTAGATAGTTATGATGATAATGTTGATAATGATCATTTGAAAGATGCTTATGATACGATGATTTTAACATGATAATAAATGATGATAATAGCATTAATAATAATGATGGATGATGACGAAACTACTACTACTACTACTACTACTACTACTACTACTACTACTACTACTACTACCACCACCACCACCACTACTGCTACTGCTACTACTACTAATAATAATAATAAAGCTACATTTAGGTTTTTTGTATAATGTCACATTTCTATGCGTTTACCGAGAAGATTATGCTCGCTTTAGCCTCGCTGCCCATTCCAGGAGTTTAAAAAATAACAATTGACTTCACTTGAGTTGAGTGTTGAAAACATAGATTACTGTATTGTCAAAGGAAGTCGGTTCTATGGCATGGATTCGAACCCCGGACTCGTGATCCAAAGTGAACTGAATTAACTACTAGACCACAACACCTCCCATTTACAGCATAATAAACTATTCAGGATTGTTTTAGCCCAGTTTTTCTCGAAATACAGTTTTATTTCCAATTCTCAAGTTACGCTTGAACTCTTTACCTTTGAACTAAATTAGCCCACCTCTCCCATGTTATTGTTATCGCCCTTTATAGCCTGAAAATATTGGATATATCATATACTTAATAGATTTAATCTTTGCAGGGGATCCGTCCTGTAGTCTTTATGATTATGGAAAGTCATGATTGATAAGAATCCTTAGAGAGGCTATCATATCACACAAGGCCACTGTATACCTTGGACATCGCACAGTGGATTCTCCTTAAACGAAAGGAAGCACGAAAGCCGTGCACATCGCGTCCATGGCTTTTCCGGTAGGTCACGTGGTTTAATCACGTGGGCTCGGTGTTCAATCGTCTGGGACAACATTGCATTTTTTTAATAAAGAAAAAAAAAAAACTTTTGAGGCTCTTCTCCAAGACAGACAGAAGCCTCCCACATTCACCGTAGTCGAGTTCATAAGGCCAAAAGTGTGAGGTACCTCACCCCAAAGCTTTCGCTAAAAAGAAAAAGTCGTAAATGAAGAAAAAATAGTACACGGAATATCATTATCATTATATACTTAATATAGTGCACCCACCTGATTTTTGAAATAATCCAAAATTTACAGGAATTTATCCCGTTTTGCCATGTTGTCAACGGGGTTATCACGATGGAATTGAGGTGAACGGAATACTAGAGTAGTGAGCGAACCTGCGAACATACGCATACGCAGGTCCAGCTCACCGGCCGAGCTCTGCACTCAAATGCATGATAATTGTGCACCCGCCCCCCTTTAGAACGGAACCCCCCTATTTTTTTGCTTGTCAGAGAATTATGGAGGGAAACTGTACCCCATAGCCCCCCTCTCCCAGACATACTCTATACTGAGCGTATCAACAACAAAAAAATACACACTTTGAAAACATCCTGTGAAATCATAATTTCACAATATCGATATGACTCTTCGGTTTTTGTTTTGATTAACTCATAATATATTCTTTTCACTGATAAAGAAATTGTCACATCAACCAGTACTATATCGTTATATATAAAAGCTTTGGATTTAAAATACTCAGATTTCATCAAGCCTCTACAAAGTTACCAAATCACTTTAATATACCCTACTATTTCTTCACTGATTAGTTTGGGGTAAAACCTTTTGGAGTCTGCTTGCCAATATTGTTGCAAGTATTTTGTAATTAGTATTTAGTAAGGTAATGGGTCGCTAATTCCCTAATTACATAGCCTCTCCCCCTCTGAATAGTAGAGTAATAACCCCTTTGTCCTCACGTACCACCCCACCAACCAACGTGTTGCCAAGATCATCAATGATAACTTCTCCCTCTTGCGAGATGACCCAGCTACCGCAGGGATCTTCAAGGAGCCGCCTCTCATAGCGTATCGTAAGGATCACTTGTTGCGACAAGCCTTGGTATCTTCCCGACTGCCTACTACTCCTGAACTCTCCCAGAGTGGTACCTATCCCTGAGGCAGACCCAGATGCAACACCTGCAAAGTCACCACTGCCACTACCACCATTAGAGGTCCTAAGTCTCAATGGGTTATCCATGGAAAGTTCTCCTGCACAACAGACGATTGCATTTATGCTATCCATTGCACCCAGTGTCATCAGCTCTACATAGGAGAAACTAAGCGCCGACTAGCTGATCGTGTGACAGAGCATTTGAGGTCCATACGACTCAACACGACTGGATTACCTGTGGCTGCTCACTTTAATTCTCACAACCATGACATCCAGAACTTTGTAGTGTGCATAGTAAGCAGTTCTTTCAGCTCCGACGAGCTACGCAAGCAGGAAGAGGAACGTATGATTTTTCGCCTTGGCTGCCTCCAACCAAGAGGAATTAATGTTTCTTTCCGCTCATTTCCCATCACGTAATTTTCTTTCCTTTCTTTTCTTTTTCTTGTCCCTTTCTCTTTTCTCTTTCCCTCTCTCTCCCCCCCCCCTTCCTTCTTTTTGTTTTCTTTTTTCTTTTTCATTCTCTCTTCTTTTTTTCTTTTTCTCATCCTCTTTCCCTTTCCTCTTTCCTCTTTTCCTCTTTTATCTTTTTTTTTCTCTCTCTCTCTCTCTTAGTTCTTCTTCGTTATTCTTCTCTTGATGTATTGTTACGTCACTTCTGGAGCGTTCTTACATCTTGTTTTTACGCGGCCATTTTGCGCGTCTTTTATTTGCTTTTTGTTTTGATCATGTTGACGCTTAAATAAATTTGTCATTCCTTGACAAAGGGCTATGCCCGAAATATCGGATTATTGACATCTCTACGGTTTTTTGATTTATATTTGTCTTATATATATATATATATATATATATATATACATGATGTTCCACGTATTGGCATATGATGAGAAATAATAAAGGATGACTCGAATGCATTGAATGCCAATTCTAAGTATTTTTATTCTCCAAATTTTCGGGGGTCCTCCCCCTTCGTCAGGGAAAATGTAAAGTGATTTCGACTGAAAACAAACAATAATAAAATCAAAGCAAACGCAATCTAAGCGTATACTGCAGTTGCATTATGCGCTAGTGTTGCTGGGGTTAAAATTAGGCATTATGACGTAATTAACGTCACAATGAAATAGACGTCACAATTAATATGAAGACGTTTAAATTGCGTAAGCTGTACAGAGATCGAGACAAAGCACTTGGCATGAAGAAGAAGGTACAAAAAATGGTCATACCATTACAAAATAATTGAAATTAGATTGAAGTCTGAAAGCACTGAAAAGAAGGTCGCAGAAGCAAGAAGATTAACGGAAAAATGTGTAGGGGCTAAGCCACGCGAGATCCCTATTAAGGCCGTTCTCAAAGCTCCTAGATTCAACTATGTAGCGCAATTCTGCCCATTTCCTTTCATCAGCCGATTTGTAGTTACCCCCGAAGATGCAGACCCTGAGGTCATCAATGGTATGGTTGGGTAGATTGAAGTGATTAGCCACTGGGAAATCTTTTCTCATCTTTAGTGAACTCTTATGGTTATTAAACCTTGTCCGGAATCGCGTGCTTGTTTCGCCAATGTAGGATATATCTGAACATTTTGCGCACTTGATGCAATAGAGAGCATTGTCAGCGTCGCAGCTATGGTTCGGAGGTCGGATAGTAAACGATGGTGAAATTTTTACAACAGGGTCGGTGATCAAATGCCGGCAAACCTGGCAGCGAGGTTTGCCGCACACCCTGTTACCGCTAGGGGGTCTAGGCTTGGGCAGCGAACTACTCACTAAGAGTCGCTTAAGATTGGCAGGCTGGCGCTGCGAATGAAGGGGGGTTTGACCCAATTTCGTTGAGAGTGTGTTGTCGAGATTTATGTTCGCTGCCCACTCCCTCTTGACAGTGCTCACAAACTTTGTAGTGTCAGGATTATAGGTAGTAACAAGAGGGATTATGTCGTTGGACCTATCCTTCGGTGCCGTGGCCAAGAGATCTATATATATATATATATATATATATATATAGATGCGAAGATACCTAACTTCAACATTTCGACGGCGTCTCGGTAAATTATAAGTGTGAGGATGAGAGAGGAGACAGAGACGTGGGACGTATAGCTGTACTTCAACTTTATTCAAGCTTTCGGCCTTCTCGGCCTTCTTCAGGATCTGAAGACAATACAATGCAAACATAGCATACACACTCGTATAATTTTGTATATTTAACAAATACGTACAATTACATATTTATATAAGCATAATATGGTGATATGCATTTAATATTACAATTAACTTGTGTGAATGATAAAAACATGGCTCTAAAATATTGTACAAAAATGAAATGTAAAAGAGCTTACCTAAAGTGAGGTTTCGTTACGGCTTACTGATGTATATGTGTGGTATTTGGATGTGTGTGTGTAAAGGAGTGCGGTCAAGTGTGAATAAATTACTGACCTTTGACACTGTCTAAGGGGAAACTGGGATAGCAGGTGAGTGCGAGAGGGAGAAGGAGAGAGAGAGAGAGAGAGAAAGAGAGAAAGAGTGAAGGAACGCATTGGGATTCGGTTTGAGTGAGATGGATAAGGGAGAATATTGTTGATCATAGACGAATAATAATAATCTATTGTCACTGAGATTTAGATCTCAAACTGATATGGTAAGTAAACCCTGGGTGGTTTAAATATCGTAATCAATATTTCAATATCCGTGAAAACTAAATAGTTCATACTCAGCGTGTAACTTGTTGTGATTTAAGTCACATCATAAATAATGAACAATAAGTGATATAGCGTACAGATACAAATGTTATAATGATGATTTAATTCTTGTGATAGGCAATTTAGATACAAATTCCATATCTTAAGTGAGAATTAAATGATTTTAACACAGAATAAGCTGACATAGATGGTGTAGTACAAATTAAGCAGTAATTTATTCACAGCCCCTTTCACAATTGGTCTGCGACCAGTTTGCGACCGCCTGCAACAGATTTTTCGGGGTGTTGCACGACCGATCGCTTGGTGTCTTGCGACCACTCGCAGTCGTTGCAGGCGGTCGCACGAACCTGAGGCGGTCGTGACTGGTCGCATCTGAACTTTGAACATGCTCAAAATCCAGACACGACCAGATGCGATCGATTCACTCGCATTAGGTCGTACGACCAGTCGTGCGATTCTCGTATGAGTGTTGCACAACGTTGCACGATTAGATGCGAGAGTTCGCACGACTCAATAGTCGCAGTGGGTGGGCTGGAGGTCGTGCAACACTCGCACGTGCGCTAGCGACCTATAGCGACCAGTCTTGCGAATGGGTGCGATTGTGCTAAGACCATGAGACTGTTGCACGACCGATCGCAGCACATCTTACAACGTTGTACTACCGTTGCACGACTGTATGAGACTGTATGCGACTATTCCTCGGGGGTATATATAGGGGGACTATGGAGATGATCCTCTGCAACAGGGCCCTCCTCTAACAACTTTCTCTTCTTTGTAACTTTCTTCTTTGGAATCTTGACTATTAAGAAGGCCAACTTGAAACTGACTACCGGTCAATTGTCGAAGGGGTTTTTATACCCCATGCCACTCGCACGAATACTCTCACGACCACTTGCACCGGTCTCATTCAATCGCACGAGCGATCGCATGGTCTCACATCCACTCGCACGACCATGCAATCGATCGTGCGACTATTGTGATTGGCGTCAAGCCACTCGCAATCACTCGTGCAACACTCGCATGTGAACGCAAGACCACTCGCACGAGCATATGCGAGCAAATGCGACTTACTCGTGCAACGGTCTCTTCTAGTCGCTTTTGTTTTACGACCGCTGTTGCATTTGTGAATGCCTTTCTGCGACCTGATGAGATCGATGGCGATTGAAGCCTGTTGCAGCCTGTCGTGCGACCAAATGGTCGCAAACGGTCGCAGACCAATTGTGAAAGGGGCTTTACACACACACACATCCAAATACCACACATATACATCAGTAAGCCGTAACGAAACCTCACTTTAGGTAAGCTCTTTTACATTTCATTTTTGTACAATATTTTAGAGCCATGTTTTTATCATTCACACAAGTTAATTGTAATATTTAATGCATATCACCATATTATGCTTATATAAATATGTAATTGTACGTATATGTTAAATATACAAAATTATACGAGTGTGTACGCTATGTTTGCATTGTATTGTCTTCAGATCCTGAAGAAGGCCGGGAAGGCCGAAAGCTTGAATAAAGTTGAAGTACAGCTACGTCCCACGTCTCTGTCTCCTCTCTCATCCTCACATTTATATATATATATATATATATATATATATATATATATATATATATATATATATATATATATATATAATGTGAAATGTTGAATCTACTTTTACCATTCGCTTTGGTTTGGGTGATACAGTACATAGTGGGATGAATTCAAGCAAAATATGACGCAGGATACTCAGGAAATTTAAGCTTTCGTCTTTCGACTTCATCGGAAATTTATGCTGAAACAGTTGTAAAGAAAAGATTCAATCAATCAGAAAGGTATGACAAAAACTAACAAAGTGTGTGAGAATAATTCACAAAATACAAAGAGAAGATATAATCATTCAAAAATTGATGGACTAATAAATTTTACTCTCAGTAGAAATATTATGTAAAAATACTGAAATTTCAAATGAATTAAAATAAAGCAGACATACCTGTCGTGGACAGAACTGATGTCAAGGTCTTGTTGAATTACTTTAAATAATGTTAATCGTTTTGATTTGTAGGCAAGAGCATTTATGGAAAAAGGGCCTTCCCCAAAAAAAATTGCAACAAAAGGTTTTTCAGTTGTTTTTTGTAGTATTTGATGTGCTTAATAACATACTAAAAGTCTACCAAAATCTGACAAAGGGAAAGGCATAAATTTCAAGATGGCGTCCAAGATGGCCGCCAATACATTAAAACATGTGTAATTCCTTAATGTTTCATCGTAGACAAGTAATTGTGGTGTCTAACCCTATGTTTTCAGGGGCAAGCAGTCCAGTTAGCTACTTCAAATCATAGCATGACGATTGCATATTTGCAAAATCCAAGATGGCCGAACAAAATGGCCGCTAATGCCGAAAATTACACCTAATTCCTCTATATTTTCATCATGACCATGCAATTTTGGTGCCGCACATTTTGAACCGCTACATTTCACGCTACGGCACTTTCTGACCTTTTTCAGCAAGTCTTGCGCATCTTTTGACACCAAGTTTTCAAAAACCGGTCATACCGTTACTGAGTCACGTGACCTTTTGTGACCTCATGTCTGCCAGAAAACGGATATTTTCTGAGTTTTGTGTACAAAATGAATGGGAAACTGCATTTCCTCATGTTTCTCCTTTATCACCCATAATTTCTACTTTAAGCTGTAATTATCATTTATTCTAACTGAATATTGGTTCAGATAACACTCTGAAACCGCAGACTTTAAAAAAAACAATAAAAAATTAAAGTTAAAAAACAAAGAAATGCATAAGAAATTCGTAGAACAATAGAATACATAAGAATTGAAATCACTTTCAATTTTTTTCTTATGCAATAATGTTTTTTAAGGTTTAGAAAGAACTTCTTGCATTAAGATTTTATCTCCAAGCCCCTTCTTTACTTGATTACCAGTGGAAATGTATATTTATGCATAAATTTGCATAAATTATAATATCAAATAAAAAAAATAAAATATTTACATAAAAATAACGATGGATTTGTGTTCTTTACGCAATTTTCAAGGTCCGTGCAAAATTTTGCGTTGATCGGTCATGTCTTGGCCGAGATCGGGGAGCCCCCTCCCCCCCCCCCCCCCCCCCCCCCCCCCCCTCAGTCAGAGAGGTGCTTGAAATAGCCCAGTACAGTAAGGGTTAAATTGCTGCAAATTGAATGACCACATTAATATCATTTTGCAATTATCCTTTTTTGTGGGTGTGAATCTGAAATAGCCGATCAATATGGCCCCCAAATAGTAGCCAAGCTGTTTGAGGGTCTTGTCCCCACAATATAGTAGCTTGGCAAGCTGTACAGGAATGTACTTCCTCAGGAACTTCCTATTACGAAGGGTGACACGCATGGGCGTCAATCCGAACTTGAGCATGGGGGGGGGGGGGGGGGGGGGGACACAATAGCATGTCACCTTTACAGTTACTTTCAAAGTTATAACTTTATATTGCTATACCCCCCCCCCCCCCCTCTCTCTCTTTAGTTATGCTGTTTCACGCCGTTTAGTTTTACTAGTGACCAGTTCATTTGTTGTCGTTTTATTAGCATTACAAGTATTCATAGTTTATTCGATTTTGATTACTAGTACTTCCGGGGAACTTGCTACCATATATATTCTTTCCTTTCAAGTACCTATTTCTAATCAAGAAAGTATGATAATAATTTATGTATAAACATTAACAGTTTGGCTTCGTTTCTTTACCCCAATTAATGTTTGCATTGTTTTTTTTATCAAATAGATTTTAGAAACCAAAAGTATCCGAATAATTATGAGGCCGTCTTCATTGCTGCTGACTTGCAGCCTATTCATGTTTCTTTTTTCTTTTCTTTTTTAAGACCGGAATACAGTGTAGTGCCTTTACTCATGATCATGATTATTTTTTATTAGTACCAGAAAGAAATCAAGCTGAAAATAAGATGATAATTGTGTCTCTTCATTTTTCATCTACTATCTCGTCTTTCCTCCCACCCCCTCTGTCTGTCTCTCTCTCTCTCTCTCTCTCTCTCTCTCTCACACACACACACACACACACACGTCCTCTCTGTCTCCTTCAGTTCGCCCTCGCCCTCTCATAGGTTTAATAAATCAACACAATGTATAATGTCTGAATATTATACTGGGCGCCTTTATCATGCTTTTTACATGAATCTTAAGAAGCTCTATGGACATATTTAATACTGAAATTTTACCATGTAAATCAAGTTGCCTGGTTATGTTCAATGACGACATGAATATGACTGTATATGTATACATATATCAAACTCAAAATAAAATGCATTATTTGTCATATTTTATTCGGACTTCTGAAAATATGACATATTATTACACATTCATCATCACAATTTAGTTGTCTGACATGCAGTTCAGGGGAAAAGGAAGATGGAAACACCATCTGTAGTATTGAAAGAAAAGAATTCCTGTTGAAGTTGCAGTTACTAATTTTAACTACCTAAATAAACAAACATGTAAATTCCTCCCATACTTGAGTTGCAAAGCCAGTGCCTTTTCATGCCTGTCAGTTATACATGCAATTACCACTTAACATATAATAGGAAATTATAAAAACCTAATAGTTTGTCATCTACACTGTCCATCTGGCTGCAATTCCTAAGATTTGTTTTGCCATTAAAACCAGTTTGCATCAAGTTACCAAATGGTAACAAATAATCACAGACTTATATGCATGTATATTTGCCTCACTCTATGCATTTAAGAATTATCTGTACATCTGCTTGATGGGTGCCTACAGATTTCTTGTGCTTTATTGTTTTCCCTTGAAAGGAATATTTCCACATTTATGTGAAAAGAATACACCATTTAATAATATGATTTCAGGGCTGAATGCCTGTTCACTAACTGGTGTAAAATTTCACCAATGTTGACATTTGAACTTCGTTTACTAATGCACAAACTATAAACTATGAACTCTAGATTTAACAAAAAAGCTAGTGTACAATTGTAAGCAAACATGAACTTTTAAAAAAGTCAATGAACTAATCACATATTTAGTTTGAAAGGAGGTTGCTTAATTTCATATTAATGTAGACTTTACCACTGACATGATACGGTTATAATTGTTTCCTTCCCACAGCTGAACTTCAAACAACTTTGATATTGCATGCACCAAATATACACAGTTTATCTCAACAAGTGTTCTTCATGATCTTACAAAATAAAAAGTGAACTTCTCTGACAAAACATGTCATATTCTAAACAATCTCACAAGTCATGTACCCGACCTGTTCAGTAAGTATTTACAGACAATATCCATATCATGTAATATGAACATGCAACATTGTGTACATGTATGTCTTCTTCAGCTCTCTGTATAAGGGTCTATGGTTACCACTTCAAATACTTAGTTGTAGCATAACTTTTAAAAAAATATGTGGAAACCAGCGTGAATTCAAATGGCTCTGCCATAGAAAATGAAAGGTACATTTTCGAAATGAAAACGAAAAAGTTGAAACTGCTAATTTCTCCGACCACAAGAATCAAACTGTTTTGTGAACCTCAAAGACTTATCTCTTTGTGGGAATGTATTTAATTTTCTAGTTCATTAATTTTGTTGCTCTAGTGGTTTTACTGTATTGTTAATGCCTGGTAATCGGTACTCAATAAAGGGTTTCGCTATCTGGATAGTAGGTCCAAAATTTTGCAAGTCATTATAATAAAAGCATACATGTATATTTAAAGGGGAAATTTGACCACAGATAAGAAAGCTATGAATTTGTTCATATAAATCACTATCTTATTGAGACATATTGACAAATTTGAGATTGTGATGACATTCTCCACTATTGATGACTTGATTTGTAAATTCCCACTTTTCCTTGAGAAACTGATTTCATCATGCCTTAATTTTCTAAAGTTGTAATGAGTGTATCTAAGGTTTTTTTTTTCTTCATATGCATTAATATAAATAAAAAATAAGTCTTTCTTCTTTATAAACATAAAATAAGGGATTTTTTTCCAAAATAAGATTTGTATCCGAAATAAAGGTTTATGAATGTACACATTTATCAAAATAATCCTTTTTTTTTGGGGGGGGGGGTCTAAAAGAAACTGACACTTATTCTTTCAAGGTGCATGAATGCAATGGCATTTTCAGGAATAATCTCGGGAAAGGCATTAGGAAAAAAATTTCAGGATAAAATGGGAATTTATGATTTAAACACATACACAAGTGAATCTTAAGTGTTGGACGGACATCACAAACTCATGACAGAGTTGCAAATTTGTCTGACTTTGAAAGTGGCTACTGTCTGATTCAAAAGCTTTAAATTTGTTTTCCTTCCATTCTTCTAATTTAAATTGTAATGTGTATGTATATATTTGGCAAGAAAAAGCAGAAATATGATCACATTGACACGAAAATGAATTCTACATGAGAACATCACATCAAAATGTACCCTGGGAAAAAGTCAATTTTAATGAAAAGAGAGAATAGACAGAAGCAACTGGAAAAAAGTTCCATCAAAATCGGTTATGAAATGAGAAAGTTATGAAAGTTTGAAAAGTCTCAATTTACTTTCTATGGCGATCCTCAAACTGGCAATGTTGCTTCAAAGTGACAGGTTTAGTAGTACAACTCTCCATATGTTTTGTATATTTTCCCCATTATCTCTTAAGGTGCAGCTTATCTCCTTCTTGGCTCAAGATAATATCATGGGAAAATGTATTTGACCAAACATATATTGAGTTCACAAAAAGAAAAGCAGCACTTTGAGAGATAATGGGGAAAATATGAAATTAAATTAATTTTACTCAAAATTTGAGTAATGCATACATGTTTCTTTAATTACTCTGCATTCTTCCAAATTTATCTGAAGAGTTGGTTCCCCTTTAAAGGAGAATGAAACCCTGGGAAAATCAATTTTAATGAAAAGAGAGGATAGAGAGAAGCGATTTAAAAAAAAGTTCCATCAAAATCGATTATGAAATAAGAAAATTATGAAAGTTTTAAAAGTCTCAATTGGGAAAATGTATTTGACCAAACATATGTTGAGTTCACAAAAAGACAAGCAGCACTTTGAGATATAATGGGGAAAATATGATATTAAATATGAAATATTTATAGGAATAAATATAGGAACATTCCCATTACTTTTGTACAAATTCCACTAAAATTATCTTTCTTCTCAATTCTAATGGTAGAACAGAAATGTTACATATGTAAATATATGTTAAACATGATATCGTGGGCAAAAAGTCTATTCTAGCTATCATTAGAAAGGGGGGGGGGGATATGATATTTTGGATATTGTTGTACACCATGGGAGAGTTCTCCATGTATGACATCCCCCACAGTGACTGCGTTTACTAGTGAGAGATTTTATATATCATCAGTGATTGCAGCTGTCATATAATCATAACCTTCTTAAGCCACACTCAGGTCAGACCAAGCATGCCACATACTCGCGCCCCGGCCCACAGTGGGCCAGGTGTCAGCAAAAGTGCGCCAAAATAGGGATTTGGTCAGTGAAACAGTTAAAAGCAAAGATTACAACGTGTAGAACACCTCTGAGCAGTATTTCTTCTTGGAATTAATTTTAAGTGGGTCATTTTTATTCAAAAAGACCCGAAACTGTGATTATTTGTTATGCATTGTGTAAAATGCAACACTGCGTTTTATCAAAGGTTTTTGCCAAACGGGTTGTTTAATACACTTCAAATTGAACATGCTTATTCCAGAATAGTTATTTTAAATAATGATAGTTACAGGCAAACTCTTATTCCTCTCGAAAGTAATTTTGGATGAAACACAAAATATTGGGCGGAAAATAGCATATTTTTTTAAAGCGCAAAGATGGTCAACATTTCCGTCGATTTCCGCGCTGAAAATATCATGATCGCCTTTCTTATGCTTTACACTGCTACCAAATTTGCCTGCTACTTTTTGCAACTTTTTGAGTAAGAACCCTTTTTCCACCCGCATGTTCGCCTCTTTTTTCGCCTAAATCTTCCATGCGATAGAAGCGCGCACTGTGTTCATAAAAATGCGCAGGCAAAGCACACACAGCAAAGAATAAAAGTTCAATATGCTTTTTGACATTAGTACCGAAAGAAGCTTTTAATAATAGTCTTCTGGCCCGTTTTAGATGATGGGACATGTCAGAAAACAACTAATATCCAAACATATGGATTGCATTTTAATCTTTAGTCCAGTCTTCAGTGGTAGAACACTCGTCGGTCAAGAAGAGATTCCCAAGTTTCCTCAATGAAGTTCGGAAACAAAAAAGTGGAAGGAATCATAACAGAAAACGAAAACTGAGATAGAAAAAGAAGATATAGAGAGAGAGAGTGAGAGAGAAAAAAAACAAAGAAAGAGAGAGAGAGAGAGAGAGAGAGAATGAGAAGAGAAGGGGCGACTGGAGCATCATGTTCATCACAATCTATGGATAGGATTTAAATGTATACATCAAGGGGGTGAAATGACTACCACTACTGCCTAAATTGATCTGGTTTCTACTTTCAAACATCGCAGTTATATTTTGATGCCAAAGATGTTCAGTGGTGTTCAGTATTCTAAGGGGTGCTCAACTTTTTGCACTTTTTTATCCCGAGGAAATTGTTCAAATATGTTATATTCTTCGTTTAAGGTAAAACTTATCCTGTTATTATTAGATGTAGTTCATGTTCGTGCAATTGCTATATGAATAGAATAGGCTTCTGTTTTGATGTAGGGTAAGGTGAAGATCTGATATTAAGTTCCACTGACCGTAGATGCTCCTATTTTGTATAAATAAACAATATTGCTTGCTTCCAAGCCAGAATTATTTTAAGGACCTACACTTCTCAAACAATGTGAATATTCTCTTCGTTGAAAAATGCGCTGGGCTGTACAATTTTTTTTCTTTCCTTCAATGAATGAAGTCCAAAAGGCAAGATTACGATCGCCTTTTGAGTGCATTAATTATGTTTATCTATCTACACGTATCCCATCCATCTATCTATCTATTGGCCTATCCATTTATCTGTTCATACACGCACCCCTCTATCTATCTGTCTGTCTATCTATCTACCTGTATTCCTCTATTTGTATATCTTTATTGAATATATATTTATATTAGCATGTTTCTTATTTGTAATTAGTTTTTAATTTCTTTCCAATTAATGTATAGATCTACATGTACATTTTCCCTCTACTATTCGATTTTTTTCTTCAAGGCTTTGGAACTGTTTAGTTAGGACATATAGACCCATTGTTGAGAGGGCGCGATTAATGACTGTCATGTAGTTTAAAATTCATACCGGTTATTTATACTTTATAGAATTTTGAAACCTTTGGAGAAAGTATGATTTGTATCATAATTTGTCCAACACCAAAACCAAGCTCTCAAAATGTTCTCTATCTTTTTTTTTTTTTTTTACAGACCCAACATTCTGAGTAATTCACAAGGGCTTCAGTGAATATTTCAAGGCGCAGGCTTTTCAAAATAATTCATTCTTCTCACAGTATAAACAATTGGGCAAAATGACTTAAATATGCATGGACTTTATCAGTCAGTATTATGATTTTGATAACCGGATATCGGTGCCGGTGCATGACTCCAGTGGGTGCGCGCGTGTACCCCGTCGTACAGAAACAGATATATAGGGATGAGCGTGGCCAAATTGAAAATTGCATTGAAAAGTTTAGTGCATGACATGGTGATTTTTTTTAAATGGGAATTTAACTCTCATTTCCTTGGCAAGGTATACCAAATCATTGTTCCCGGTGGTCCCCCTACTTTTCTGACAAAAACATGGGGGACATTTGATATGGTGTCCCCCCCCCCCCGAAAAATTCGTGGGGGGGGGGGACGTGTCCCTCCTGTCCCCCACCGATTGACGCCCTTGGTGACACGCCCGGAGCCATCAACCCATATGACGTATTGATCAAATTGCCGGACTTCCACTACAACACCGGTCTTATCCCATTTCAAGGGGTGTGGCCCCGTCTGGTTCTGGATACGGACATGATCACCTACGACAAGTGGCAAAAATCGTTTAGTGTGTTCAGACCAGTGTTCGTCACCTCTCATGTGGTGGTTTCTGAGTGCCTCCTCCAGAGCCTCCGAGGGTCTCACGCCAAGTGTCATGAGGTTTGTATCTGCCAGGAGCTATGGGAATGAACTCTCGAATTGGGCGACCCAAGACGCACATCGCCGGGGAGAGCTTGGTATCCCTGTCTGGAGTGTTCCTGTACTGAAGCATGGCTCGTTGGAAGGAATCATTGTCAAGGGCACCTGTGGGGCTTGTGTTATCCATGATGAGACGCTTCACAGTCTTCACGCAAACTTCGGCACGACAGTTGCTATGGGGGGAAAGCCACGGAGGAAATGCGATGGTGCACACCCCATTCCTTTAGAAAGTTTGTAGCGATAGCCCTGCATTCAGGACCACCATCGGAAGCCAGTTTATCAGGGATACCAAAGGTGACAAAGATTCGTCGTAGACAAGTGATAAGTCCATCTGCACAATGGGAAGACCTCTCAACAATCGGCCAGTTAGAGTAACGGTCGTTCACTACCAAGTAGTTGCAAGCTTTTTAGTGGAAGAAGTTTGCACAGATGCACTGGAATGTGTAAGCTGGAGATGCCAAGGGGGTGGGTGGTGAGCTAGAGTTCGAGGGGGCGATCCGATTACAGTGGTTACACCTAGCACGAAGGGCTGTGATGGCAGGAGTGATGCCAGGCCAGAAAATAGATGCTTCAGCCATTTCAGTCATGGAAGTGACCCCTTGGTGGTCTGCATGAAGATGGGTTAACACCTCCTCCCTGAGAGATGGGGATATAACGACACGGTCCTTGTAAAGCACCACACCATTAGCTGTGTGTAGGCCATCCCGGAAGTGGAAGTATTCGCGGCGGGGTTCCGGGATCTCATGCTGGAAGTCAGGTATGCGAGATTTGACAATGTCAGCAAGGTTCTGCGTGGTGCTGTCGCTGGCCGTAGCAGTATGGACCTCGTCCCACGTAGACTGAAGGCTGAGGGAGTCCAAGGAGGACAAAGCAGAAGATAAGACGCTGTTCTCAAGGGCATCCACATGTGTGGCTAGGGTGCGTAAGCCAGCCATGAGAGTTGGGGAGTGTGCCAAGATGACTGGGTTGGAGTCAACGGCTGCCACATCATCAGAGAGCACCATTTGCACAGGATCCCCTGTAGGGTGGCGTGAGAGGCAGTCTGTGGCATGATGCTTGACACTTGGCATATGAATCATCCAGAACCTGTATCTGAGGGTATTTTCCTTCAAGTTCCTCAAGCATGGATTAGGGGTGTCTTCCAGGGTGCGGTCAGCAAAGATCTTCAAAAGGGGTTTGTGATTAACAGCAATGATGAGGTCACCGCAGCCCAGAACAAAGTATCTGGCCTTATCTAGAGCGTCAGCA
Organism: Heliocidaris tuberculata; assembly: GCA_025618425.1. Lineage (NCBI taxonomy): Eukaryota > Metazoa > Echinodermata > Echinoidea > Camarodonta > Echinometridae > Heliocidaris > Heliocidaris tuberculata. Next base: position 24,954,109 of record CM046839.1, read on the forward strand.
ACTGCTGCAAAGGCCTCACCCTCCACTGGAGCATAGCGTGATTCAGCAGGATGTAAGAATCTGCTTCCAACAAGTGTGATCTTCCATCCTGAGTGGCAACAGAAGGGTTAATTCTTGACACAGGAGCCAAAAGCCAATGCCGCTTCTGGACCAATCTGTCGCCAACATGTAAGCTTGCACGGGTCAAAGATTTTGACACCCTCTTCAATCTCACTGTCAATGACAGCTTTGGATTCCTGAAAGGCACTCTGGAGAGTCTCGTCTCATACGTAGGGTGTGCCTGGCTTCCAGAGCTGCCGGAAGGGTAGCATTTTCCCTGCCCCGCTGAATGCATATATGACACTTGATTAAAAAGCTGAAACCACGAGCGGATGTCTGTGATGTCCTTGGGCATTGGAAAGTCCAGGATTGCCTGCAATTATTTTTTACATGGACGAACGCTGTCAGGGGTGATCTTGAACCCAGCGAATTCTACGATGTATGCACCCAACACAAACAGGGATTAGGGTGATCCCATGGCTACTATTATGTCTACCCACAGCAGGACGTCATCCACGCACTTGGTCTTATTGGGGATGTGTGACACAATCTCATCATACCGCCTTGTGTAGCCGTCACCTGAGGCAATGTATCCTTGAGGGGCAGATTTGTAACGGTACCTCCTTGCGGAGGAGTACGCTGTGGTAACCATTCCATGCATCAAAGACAGTCTTTTTTTTTTTTTTTCTTTTTTCTTTTTGCCATGCGGAACCGATCTCGCCTGGTGGAAGGGTGATGACGTGTGATGAATTTCCATCGTGGCATGAGTAGTGAGAGCCTGGAAGTCAACGGTCCGCCGTGGTTTACCATTTTTCTTTGCACAGATGACCATCCTATGGCACCAGGTAACAGGTTCGCCGACAGGGAATGGTTCGATGACACACAACTGGCCATCGTGGTTTAACCCAGCCTTCTCAGCATCACGCTAGTGGAGCGGGACTGGTATTGGAGTGTCTACCATTAGTTTCATGGGAGGGCTGTCCATGAGAGGCAGGGTTTGATGCTCACATCTGTTGAATGCACTCGCCTTGTAGTAGTCAAGCGGATATTGCTGCAGCTTCTGGCGATTAGCTTCAGTAGCCGGGAAAGCTAGTTTTGTCGAAGGAGGTGGAGGCTGTTGGTGATTGAGGCAATGACAAGTTACAGTTGGGTCCTCCTTGTAGAGCTGCCGTTGTATTCAGATGGTGTGATTCCTGTGTAGCATCAATCGTGGGAAAGCTTTCAAAGATGAGTCTGAGATCAATGCAGGCTTCTTTACTAAGGAAGATCTTGTCAGAACTGCCGGTAATATAGGTCATTTTCCTGGTTTCAAGGACCTTGCCCTGATCATCTTTACCCGAAAAGCGTAGGATGGCAGCTGCAAGCTCTTGATGCCTCCTGTAGCAGTGTGCATCCTGATAGTGACTGGAATGAGGTCCGAATGACATAACCCAAGGTGGCGGGTGACCTTCATACCAGCAAGGCAGTTCTGGCATCCTATATCAGCCATGGCGGATGCTTGGCAAGTCATTGCAAGGGTGGAGAGGTCAAAACCCAAGGCTTCATAGTAATCAGACACAATCTTGACGGTCACGCCAACAAAAAGGTCAAATTCATGCCAATAATAACTTCTGATGTAATGTTTCCGTAAAATATATATTTATTACTTACTACAAGGCATAATTTGCCACCAAATCACGGATACATGTTCCTTCTTCCACGATCTAATGTAGATGTTGACCTTCTGTATTATACTCAGTAGTTGAGATGAACAGAATTTCTCATCATTGTCTTGTGAGGGCGCTTGTCTTGCATTTCAATTTGACGTGAAATCTTGCATATAATTTAATTTTAAAATCTTTTTTTTTAAAGGCCAATATATACATTTTAAACACTTGTATAACAATAACTATATTTGTTTATATCAAATTGTACTTTTTAAAGGCAGTTTTAACACAAACTTTTCAAAAAATATCATAATCTTTGAGAGGATAGCCGAAATTTTGTTTCATAATTTGCATAAAATATTGATTGTCCTTGTACTTTTAATCATTTTTGCTGTCCATTTTCATCAGTTCACTTTAAAGAGAGTCTCTGTGAATTAAGATGTATGTTTTGATGGAAAATTATTGTCTAAAATCTTAATTTTTCTTCAAAACATTTTCAAGGACCTAATTTGCCTAATTTATGCAAATTTTATGCCTTTCCCATTGTCAGATTTTGGTAGACTTTTAGTATGCGATTAAGCACATCAATTACTACAAAAAACAACTTAAAAACCTTTTGTTGATTTTTTTTTTTTTTTTTTTTGGGGGGGGGGGGGTCAAACCACAAATGCACTCCAATATTGCTTAGATACCCCACTAGTGTTAGAAAGCGTATTGCGCATTGCCAATGCGCGTTTGTTGCCATGGGCAATAAAATGAATATTCATTAATTACTTGAAATGCACTAAGGTCATATCTGATAAAAAAAGGAGATTTTTTAAAAATTCGTTTCATACTGGAGAGTAAACAATTAAGTCACCGAGTTCATATGACATTCTACATATAATTTTATACTACATGTACTATACAAAATGTATGGAAAATATCATACAAAAAATATCATACATCTGTAACAAAATAAAACAATTAGATTCAATACACTGGTACAATACACTGGTACATGCAACCGCCGTTCGATCCATCTTCAGTCAGAAGCACCAATACCGACGATGATTTGGTAAGAAAACAAACTAACCCTCCTCTATCTATTTAATCTCTTATGTATGTGTGATACATATCCGATTAGTATTCGAATCATTAATGCATAAGTACATAACCATAATATTGTAAGATAACATAAGTTACCAGTGGTTCAGTGGTCCTATTCATGAAAAAAATAATACTGATAATAATATCTAAAAACAAAAGTCCGTAAGAGAGAAACACCTGTATGTAATTGTCGAGTTCGGGACTTATTCCTCAACATTGGTGCCGTTTGGTGTAACCGTCTTCAAATATATATGATGAAGAAAACGAAAATCGGCATATATACATATATATATATATATATATATATATATATATATATATATTGAAAGAAATGGTCACTATGAGACGGTCGTAGCTTTATTATCCTCCTTTATTTGTCAAGCTTTCGATCTGTGATCTTCATCAGGACTGTATAATAATAGTGATAATGATAATAACAGTAATTATAAAAATAATAACGACAGCAATAATAACAACAATAATAATAATAATAATAATAATTAATATCATTATAATTATAATGATAAGTGTTTAACAATTGTAAGAAATGGAAATGTATATTCCGATGTAAATGTCAGCCATAATTTTGTGTTTTTAAAGACATGTGGCTTGTCATTGCTCAAAACTCACCTGCCCCCCGATAAAGGAACTAATCAATGAGGTTGAAGATTTGTCAATCTGTCAGTTAATTGAATCTGGTGTCGCCGAAACCACTGGCCTGTCTCCGTGGTCTAGTGGTTAAGGAAATGGCGTTCTAAGCCAGTGATCCGGGTTTGATTCCCGGTGGAGACATTTTTCAACCTTTGCAAATATTTCTAAAAGGGAGGACAGTTCTGGGGAACTTTGATTTAAAGCTACACGACCATTATTCTCTCATTTCCTTTCACATTATAAAATGTGAGACAATAAAAAGGAAACCCAGATTCAACCCTAAATCAAAGATGCTCACATTGTAGCCTATCACGTTTCCTTTAATCGATCGATAAAATCTGACCATGGACTGCAGAATAGTAACATTTTTCCTGATTCATGTCAAATTTGCCTTTGCCCAAGTTTTCAGTGAAATGGATTGTCAACCTAATGCACTGACAAATGATGAAAGTAATTCCTCAGCACCATTTGGCTATTACTTGGGCAAAAACAATTTTCAAAAATGGCCAGTGCTCAGTCATCTATCATCGCATTTTGATAAATAGTCTATCAAATTAAAGCAGACATTATGAACTATGATACCATTATAAAATATTTCAGCGATTTTGCTTGATTGTTAAGATATTGGGGCTTGAATATTGGTTTCCATTTTATTGGCCCACAATGTGTGTGTGTGTATATATATATATATATATATATATATATATATATATATATATATATATATATATATATATATACACATATATATAAAGAACAAAATCCTGACAAATATCATGCTTTGTTGCAACAGTTGGAACAAAACCACAAGCCTCTTCCTTAATCAAGTGGATGAAGGAAGCGGAACTAAGCATGATATTTGTCCGGATTTTGTTATATATATATATATATATATATATATATATGTATATATATATATATATATATATATATATATATATATATATATATATATATATATAATAATCAAGTGGATGAAGGAAGCGGAACTAAGCATGATATTTGTCCGGATTTTGTTATATATATATATATATATATATATATATATATATATATATATATATATATATGTATATATATATATATATATATATATATATATATATATATATATACATATGTATATATATATATATATATATATATGTAAATGCTTATGCAGTGCTTATTTTAAAAAGTTACACTTTTGAAAAATCTGTCAAAATTACATTTCAAAATATTTAGAAGATTTTTTTCATGTCGATAGATGCCTAATAGTCTCATCTATCAAGTGCCACTAACAAAACAAATTTTCGTTCATGCTTGGGCGAACACTGCTGTTTTTGCCCTGAGTGTGAAAAATGACGCCAAATTGAAAGAAGAGGGGGAAATTAAACCAGCAGTCTGAATAAGTACTCCCATTTAAACAAATTGCTCTTTGTCATAAATTTATGATCATGTTATAATAGTCTACGAATTTTATGTCAATTTTTCTATCATAATTTTAATGATTTTATTGCTTTATTCATGAGTGGGAATTGATAATGTGTAATTACTTCAAAATCTTTTAAAGCACAGTATTTACAATACACAGACACCTCAAAACCACATTACATGGTTAAATGAATGACTGATAGATTGAAAATTGATTAATTTGTCGTTCTTGATTGAATGACTGGATTTTGAAGTGCTTTGATGTGTTTGTGAATAATTTGTTTAATTGCAGTGTGATTGATTGATTGATTGACAGAGTTGCCCGACTGCCTGACTGATTGATTAGCTGATCGATGGTTTGAGCAATTTATCGATTAACTGATTGTTGATTAACTGATTACCTTATTGATTGACTGGTTAATTGACTCACTGGCTGAATCGTTGAATGACTGATTGATTGATTGATTGATTGATTGATTGATTGGCTGACTGACTGACTGACTGATCTATCGTTTGATGTATAGTATTGATGGAAGCTATGATGGATTGATGGAAGTTATACGCTATACAAAAATGTTTAATTATTATTATTATTATAGACTGATTAATTAATTGATTTTTTGATTGATTGATTGAATGTATTACTTTAGTACTTTCTTCTTGACTGAATGACTGGCATGTGGATTTAATGTGTCTATGAATTGTGAATACCATGCTTGAAAGATCTTGAAGTTATTACATATTATTAATTCTCACCAATGCATATAGCAATGAAATCATTAAAATTATGATAGAAAAGATGACACAAAATTCGTAGACTATCATAACATAATCATAAATTTATACAAAAGAGCAATTTGTTTGAATGGGAGTAGTTATTCAGATCGCTGGTTTCATTTTTCCTCTTCTTTCAATTTGGCGCTAGTCATTTTTCACACTCTGGACTTGAGAGAGGAGACTATTGGGCATCTATTGACATGAAAAAATCTTTTAAATACTTTGAAATGTAACTGAAACGGATTTTTCAAAAGTGTAATTTTTTTATACACACTGTATGTGTATGTGTATGTATAAAATATGAAATATTTTGTAATCTTGTGTAATTTATCGAGAAAAAAATTTGACGAAACGCTTTTTCTGAATCAAAATCTTCTTTTTTATGAGGCAGTTAGAAGTCTACAAGAAGAAATTACCATTTTTCGTCCAATTTACTGAGTTATGAAACCTAACAAGAGCAAAAAATTGTAGACTTGCTTCGTATTTAGTCATCATTCCACATAACATTTTTAATCATAAAAGCTGGGGAGGAGACAATTACATTAAATTAAGAAGACTATTTCAAATTCCCATTTTTGTTCAACAGTCAATTTCAGAAGTTGTAATGAAGTGATCAAATTTATGTTAAAACATTTTTGTCATTTCGGATTCAAATTTACTTTTTTGCCTTGCAAAGGAACACATTAGGATTGGGCAAAACAGCTTTCCATTAAAAAATCATTTATATCTTAACTTTGCAAGAAAGACATTAGGTTTGGTTTGAAGGTTATTTGGGTGCATTTAGTAGGACAGCGGAGACACCTATCATTGTTAATGGTACTGTTACCATAGCAATTTTCTCATCCATATTAGAGATAAATCGATTGCTGGTCTTGAAAAGGTGTAATTGCCGGTTGTCATGACGCCATAGGAGGTATCCATCACGTATTTTCAGAAGAATGGGTTTGTCTGCATGACCATGGCTTCTGATACTGCACTTTAATGTTAGTATACTGTATTTGTAGAAGTCTGACATTTTATAGTCGAAACATGGAGCTATAAACATTCACGCCCCCACGAGGACATCTAGTGCTTTTTGATAGCTGATGACGTTTACAAGAAATATTGCTTTTCCACAGTACTGAGTTTGAAGTGTAGATATAAACTGATATACTGTGATTTCCAATTTAAAAGAAAACAGTTTGATAACACAGTTTTGTTTTTTTTTTCATATTATTTTTGTTATTTGAAAATAGTCATGATATACACAAGTATTTGTACATATATTATACATAATTATACATGTATATGTATATATATATATATATATATATATATATATATATATATATATATATGTATATATATATGTGACAGAATGAAAGTGTACAATTAAATATTCATTTACAGATATATTAAATTCACAAAATAACAACTACCAACCACACGTCCCTGGTTCATTCGCATGAAGAAAAGGTGAAAAGGAAGACAATTTAAACAGTATTATGGATGTCAAATCTAACAATTATAATGGTCTTTATTAAACAGTAATCTCGTCAACAACCAACTATGACCAATGATGAAAACCAACTAATGATAACAACCAAAGAAAACCAACACAGCACCGTCGTGCCGCACGGCGCACAGTGCACGTGACGATGTCTACCATGTGCATAAAAATACAAGATATACAAAATACAAAATATTAAAATATGATACAATAAATATTTTTCAGCATTTATAAAAGATATTTAGAAATAACATCATGTGCTTACCAACTGCATGCGAAATATATAATAACATAAATCTCGGACCAAAAGTATATTTTATGTTTATCACAATCAGTGAATAAAATGACTAAATCGAAGACTATAAATGTTGACTCAAATATGGTAAACTGAATACATAATATATCTCCTGACAACCAAGATATCACATCAACCCCATCACAAATAAAGCGAAAGCATGGCAAATATATACAATTAACAATTATTCATCATAAGCATTTACCTTCTGTAGAAAGTCTTCAGACAAGCTCAACCACCACCTCCAACGGGTTTGACAAACTTGATGCAATAGAAGGTAAATGCAGCCACGGCTACACAATAAAATAAATAGAAACAATTTCACTATTCTGAGTAAAATCCCGAAACAATCTATACTTAATGAATTACCGCTTCACAATAAATCATAATAAAGAAACTTGTACATAGTGATTATACTGAGCGTAACAACACTGAACATTGTAATATATCATAGCGAAACGCAACACATCGTTAACTCTCTCTCTCTCTATTTCCATAATCAACATAAATTAACAAATGAAAGATAACCTGTGCATCAAACACTAATCAATAGAATATAATTACGCTTACCTCAATACAGAAAAGATGAAGAGATGCAGAGATAACGAGTATGTCGTCTGCAATAATTAATCAAACTAGCTTTATGCGCTATTATAATATCAAAATACAAACATGTAGCATCAAAATAAGCGCGCATATGATGCGCTTTCACATTGAGCGCGAAATGGATACTGGCAGCCATGACAACCGAAAAAAGAGGACAATCCTGTCCTCTCACATATATATATATATATATATATATATATATATATATATATATATATATATTTATATAATATACATAAATATATATATATATATATATATATATATATATATATATATATATATTTATATAAATTATGTATAAAAGAATTGGAATAAAAAGTCGAAGATAGCAAAACTCACTATTACCGGTTTCTTTATTCTTATGATAGTCTTTCAAATATATTAACCACTGTCTTTTATAATTATTACATATAATATATACATATATATATATATATATATATATATACAGTGCGTCCCAGAAAAAACGAAACCCTAAAACAAAGGGTTATTGTGGCCACACTATGTGCTCTATGACAATAAATATCTATTTTCCAAAAACTAGAAGTATTATGCTTTTAAATGATATCTTGATGGCATCCATTTGCACATGCTTTACCGAGCAGCAGCATTTTGAAAATGACATGTAAAAACTCAGTTGTGCCAGATTTGGGTAAAACCGTGAAAACGTTAGGATCACATGCGAACATGACACAAGGGAAATACCAGCTTTAAGAGATATGATACGTGAAATTCCTTCTTGTGATGACATGCATTCAATCAGAAATTCATAAAACACGGGTCAATACCAATTTCCAGCGGTGGCAGGAGTGTACGCCCCCCAGATTTCCTAAATCAGTAAATATCCCTCAAAAGATGAAAAAGTGTCCCTCCTGTGATAGAAAAGGTGCCCCTCCTGAGGTGGGAAATTGCCATAATCTTTATATTTTTTTTCTGCCTTATGTGCCCTTTCAACATTGTATTTCTTTTTGACGACAATGAAAAGTGCCACTAACTTTACTTTTATGAAAAATATCACCTTTCTGTCCGCTTTGTTCTTAAAATTGCAGTTCTTCAAAATTCAAAAAATAACTTTTCATTTCGATTGCAGGTACCATTTCAATACAAAACATGCCCTTTCTTTACCCCCAACATCAACGAAACATTGACCACCTTTTATTTCATTATGAGGGCATTATCCTTACCATCGTTATTGAAAGAAACACATGAAAACAGTCTTCGCGCAGGGTTTTAAAAGTCATGTTACATCAGGGTTATGTTCGCATGTGTTCCTAACGTTTTCACGGTTTTACCCAAATCTGGCACAACGGTGTTTTTACATGTCATTTTCAAAATGCCGCTGCTCGGTAAAGAATCTACGGATGGATGCCATCAAGGTATCATTTAAAAGCATAATACTTTTAGTTCATGGGAAATGAATAACCATTGTCATACAGCACATAGTGTGGTCACAATAACCCTTTGCTTTAGGGTTTCGTTTTTTCTGGGACGCACTGTATATATATATATATATATATATATATATATATATATATATATATATATATATGCACACACATTATATATATACTAATACTCCTATTTCTACTACTTCTATATACTACTGCTCTACTAATTCTACTACTACTTCTACTACTAATTCTACTACTACTTCTACTACTACTAGTACTTCTACTACTAATAATACTTCTACTACTGCTCTACTAATTCTACTACTACTTCTACTACTACTTCTACTATCACTACTATTACTACTACTACTACTACTACTACTACCACAATTATTATTATTACTACTACTACATGTACATTTACGACTACTATTGCTACTACTTCTACTATTACTACTTTTACAACTACTAATTCTACTACTACTACACGTACAATAGTACGTGTAGTAGTAGTAGTAGAATTAGTAGTAGTAAAATACTGCTACTTATTCTACTACTACTACTACTACTACTACTACTACTACTACTACTACTACTACGTCTACTACTACTATTACTATTACTACTACTTCTACTTCTACTAAATACTACTTCTTCTTCTACTACTACTACTGCTTCTGCTACTACTACTACATCTACTACTATTATA